>ML681963.1:74931173-74979465 GCA_007922195.1 Podocnemis expansa | reverse complement strand
CTTCCTCAGATGCTTCGAAGATGGGTGAACTTACAGAAAGGAATGAAGCTAAATGCAAGGGGGTTCCTTTCTGTAAGTTCACCCATCTTCGAAGCATCTGAGGAAGTGGAATCTTCTCCCACGAAAGCTCATGCAAAAAAAAAAAATCTGTTAGTCTTCAAGTGCCACACAACTGCTTGTTGTTTTTTTACTGGACTAGACTAACACAGCTATCCCTTTTGAAATCAAGCAGAAAGTCACCTAGCCACAGTGTAGTTTTCCTGATACTTTTGGGGAAATTTCACAGTCACAGTATTTAAAAATCTGACATTCCCAGTTTTATATATTTAAACCTTATGATTTACAGTGCTGTAACAATGGGGGTCCTGACCCAAAAGTAGGAGGTGGATCACAAGGTTATTGTAGGGGGTTGTGGTATTACCACTCTTATCACAGCTGCTGGCAGTGACCCCTACCTTCACAGCTAGGTGCCCAGCCCGAAGTTACTGCTAGCCACCAGCAACTATGCAGAAATAGGGATGGCAATACCACTCCTTCCCACAATAGCTTTATGATCTCCTTTTCGGGCAGGATCCCTGGTTTGAGAAACATCGGTCTCCTCCTCAAATCTGTACTGTATAGGGCAAAAGTACACAAAAGACCAGATTTCGTGGTCTGTGATGGGTTTCTCAGGGCTCTATTGATAGGCATGTGTATCATTCATTGTTTCAGGGGGGAGATGAAAGTGTAGCATTGGGTGCAGAAATTAGCTCTAAATGTTTATTATTTGAAGATGCGGTGATTCCTAAAAGGTAAGATATATCTTTAAAGGGATGAAAAAAATACTGTGGCTTTTGTCCATCTTTACATGGTAGACCTTAGAGAGGTTTATGAGTCTTCTAGCACTTTAGAGTCATGGTCCTTTAATAGCTTATGCTTTGAGATCCTACGGTCCTGGCTCCAAACATCTGGGGATAGCAATACAAGTGATGACCAATATATAATACCGAAGCTTGGGGCAGTCTTTCCTGCTCAGGAGTGTGTTACTTTGTCCCCCAGAATCAGTTAAATTGCATGTAAGGTTTACAAATCTGCTATCAAATTTAAACTGACAGATATCAACATTTTGCCTAACTAGTAGAGGTTTAGCTTTTTAATTAAGAGGTCCTGAGTTCAAGCCAAGCAGCTGATGTGATAAAAGGAATCACTAAACCTGTAAAAACCAATGTGATAGAGAATATTGCATGACCAAATAGAAACTATGTTACACCTAAATGTGAAGTATACAGCTAGTGTTGAGAGACAGCCTCCTTCCTACATCTGTTCCACCCTTCCAAATGCATTGGACTCAAAAGAACTAAATTTAGATAATATTGAGGGAGACACAGAGAAGTCAGTTCCTAGAAAGATTTTTTGTATACAACAGCCTGTTATTGAGAACTTTTCTTCTCTATTTGCCTTTAAACAAGGACATGTTTCATTTCTAACTGATGAGTCATTCAACTAATGTAACCAAAATTATATTTTCATTGGCACTTATTAATAGTACTTCATAGTATATTTCCTTTCAAGGGGATGGATGGTTGGCAATTATGCAAATATTCTTTAACTTTCACCTTCCACATTATTTACACCAATCAGTCCTCAGCTCACACTAGTGGGAGAACAACATTTATGCTTACATATTTCACCTAATTTTTGAGATACGAGTGTTAATGTAAGATTATATATGCTTTTGGTGCCCTACAACTGCTGCAGTAATAGTAAGGGCTCTTGTTGCTTTCCTCCTTCCAAGTGCCTCATCAGCATGAACTAATCAATTTTGCAATACTCCTATGTGTTGGTTAACAGATATTTTTGTCCTTATTTTTTTCAGGTGGAGAAATGAAGCAAAAAAGTTAAGATACTTGCTCAGAACTACAGAATGAATGTGTGTTCAGCATGACCTCTAACACCACAGGAAATCTTATGCATCAACATCTTTTCCTGACTAATAAAATATAAAAGATTCTCCACACAAGTGGCAAATGTACTACATCAGTCACCTCATTTCCAAAACTGGAGGTGGTTTGTGACACTTAGCACTATGCAGTAAAGTCTGGTTTTTAAGTGTCCCATTTTAATTGTGTTTTAGTGAATTTGGTGGTTGTGGAAATTGGCATATTTATTACCTTCCTTGGGGAATGAGTTCTTCAACGCCATTCTGTCATTGACCTTTCTACAGAGATTATCAATATGTTCATGTGATGAGGACATATCTTCTTTGAATTGGATTGAGGGAACTAATTTGTTTAAAAAAGGTCACCAAAACACCATCAAAGATTAATGACGACTTCTTGTTACCACTGATTGGGTCAGATTCAGAGAAACAATCACAAGGTAAAAAGTTCCTTTAGGGATCTAGTCCTCCTTTGTCCTTATACTCATTTTAAAAGTTTTAACAAATACTTTTTTTGTAGTCTCTTCTCTGTATTTATTTATGTACTTTTCCAATGAGAATATTATATGAGATATGCATCAGAACTTCTCTGTCCTATGGCTTTTCTTCAGAGGACAAAATGTTAATAAACAGATGTTTTCAATTTTTTTTTAAGGTAGCTTAGTAACAAATAGAAATAAAACAGAAATAATTATCTTCAAAAGAACATTAAAGTTGTGGTGCTGAACACCCCCTACGCCCAGAAGATACTGTGTAAAATTGATGCTCTGTCAGAGCTAAAAAGCATTGCATCATTAAACAGTTAGAAGTAATTCTCTGCAGAAGATTATAAACACATACTGTAGTTTTTAATGCAACAGACTGTAACAGCTTGGTTAGATTTCCAAATTTGCTTCCCCATGGGAAATTCATTAAGAAATAGACTGTTTTGTGATAACAGAATAAATGAGCATCACCTACATTTACAAATACAGTATTATCACAATTTCTAAAATGAAATTGGATAACTTCTCTTTTGGAGCCTGGCTCTTCTGTTGAAGTCAATGGCAACAGCATTTATACTGCAGTTATCATGCAGAGGTTCTCATAGCACTTGACAAAGGTGATGGTCTGGGTGTTTAATTTGCTATCCTAAGCCCTTCTTGACAACTGAGTGTGGCAGAAAGGGAGAGCCTCAAACTCTGGTGCAAGTCTGAGGCCTGACTCAGAGGGTGTGATCCAAAAATAGGCCATGTATTAGAGTATCTGTTTATAAATTCACTCTATGACCTTGGTAAAAGTATTATTAGCATGTCTAAAATACAGGAACCCCTATGTAGAAAGAGATACTGGATGTGTGTGAAAACACACTCCAGACAATTAGCCCAGGGGCATCCTGGTAACACCAGATAAGAGGGTCTGCAAGAAATCGTGACTTGGGATATTATGTCAGAGACACCTGAAGTATGATGTAAGGGGACGTAACAACCATATGCCGCATAAGATGGTATGAGAGTTTGTCTCAGCCTATAAATACTGAGATGCCTCACTAACTCTTTGTGAGGCCTTGGTCCCTGCAGTAAGTCCTACTGCTGTGCTGACCACCCTGTTCCTTGCACACTGGACATTCATATCATATGTTAGTGCACCTGTAATCACGCAGCCAGGGCAATAAACTTGGCTGAGTGCCTTTGTCACTGAATTGCACTAATGGCCCTTTTTTCTGGATGGCATTTTCAACATCTGCTGAACAAACTATCTGTTCAGGGCTAGGACAGCATATGGGGAGAACACACACACATCTGACAATCCGAGGGTCTGAACAAAGTACTCACCTGCATCGAAGTAGAGGGAATCACCTTCAAGGTGTAGTGCAGGGGTTCTTAAACTAGATGTATGGAAACCTTCATGGAGGTCTGCAGAAAAGACACATTTTGAGAGCCAAGTATAGTGAGGATGGGCTGTTGGAAAGTGGGATGAAGAGAGACAACCTGTGAGTGTATTTTCCTCTTACAATAATGAGTATGTCTATGCTGAAAAGTTTGTTCTTTTTTTTAAAATAAGGAGGCTTATTTTGAAGAAAAATTTTACCTGTCCATGCAGGCATTTTGTTATTTCAAAATAAGAGCTTCATTATTTTGAAAAAATGAAGCGCTATTTCAAAATAACTAAATGTGCTTTTATTTCAAAAGAGCAATTTTCAAAATAGTTATTTCAAAAAGTCATTCTAAGCCACAGAATTGGCTTTTTTAAAATAATAGCCCTATACTTTTCACTGCCTTCCCCTATTTCAAAATACAGTCTAGTGAAGACTATTTTGAAATAATAATTCCCACCTTATTTTAAAAGAGTCTTCCTTAGACTTCTATTTCAAAATAATAAACTCAAAATAATGCTCTTTTGAAATAATTATTTTGAAATAAATTTGAAATAGTTATTTTAAAATAACTATTTCAAAATATCTTTGGCAGTGTAGACATAGCCCTTGTTGGCCAAATAGAAGTGAGAGAACTACTGATTTGTGCCTTAATTTGTTGATCAACTGCCTGGTTTTCAGATTTCACAAGCAAATGAATAGAATATTACAAGTGTAGGGAGTCAGTGCTAACTCTGAATCAATATACGATTAAACTTTACTATGCTGTGACAACACAGGGCTGTGGTTCAGCCTTGCTCTTTAAGCAAGCACTCAGTTAGGTAAACAGACAATAGTCAAAGCCCCCAAAGTTCATAGCAGGAAAATGATAAAACACAAGTAACATTAGAAACTCCTACATTCTAACAGAGCAATTGATGCTAAGTGATTTATAGCCCAGATTGGATCTAGCCTTTGTTGAACTACTTCACAAAATTATCAGTGCATCTCTGCTGATAGAACTACTAATTAGTCTGAGCACAGACTTTTCTAGATCACAGCTGCACTGATGGTTGCGAATTTGCCACCATCAGATTGATCTTTCCAGATGGACTTAGCAGTCACTTAAGACCCACTAAATTGATCTGGAAATCGACTTAACTCCACTTACAGGGGTGGCTTTATTATGTTGCGTCTACAGGAACACATTTCCTGTTGGCTCAGTGCAGTGAAAACACCACACTGAAGGGGAGTTAGGCAGTTAGGCAAGCTACTCTGCATAGCTTGTGTAACTCCTGGTGACTGCCACCAAATTTTAGCACCATTGTACACTTGACATTAATGTCAATGTATACTTCATACTGCTTTACTATAAAATGGAACAGATATGAAAACATATTCAAAAGAAATGGAGTCTATACATCAAGAAAATGTCTTCTAGGTTTTATTCTGCTATCATCCTCGGCTCTCAACAGCCCAAACCCACTGGATGTATATCTCAGTGATCAGCACCACTGTTGTGTATTGGGTTGCCATAGTAATTGAAGTAGGCCATTATGGTGGGTTGCTATAGTAATAGAACTTGACCCTTAGCATGTTCAGTGAAACTGGTTTGGTGTTTTTAGTTTTTCCCTAATAAAGGCACACATTTTGGGCTCCTTGTTGTGTGTTTGTTTATAACATCTTTTTCTGAAGGGGGAGCCGTATTAATCTAGTTCAGGAAACAAACAAGGAGTCCTGTGGCACTTAAAGACTAACCAATTTCTTTACTGCATGAGCTTTGTAGGAGCAAATTCCACTTCGTCTGTGGAAGTGGGATTTTCTCTCATGAAAGCTCATGCAAAAATAAATTGGCTAGTCTTTAAATGCCACAGGACTCCTTGTTTGTTTAACATAATTTTGGATACAAGGACCCTACATAACACTTACCATCACAACCACATACTCTGTCTAAAGCATCATATGAGAATGATTAAACATCATTAACAACCATAGATGCCAAGTATGATGTGCATGCATTCAGTTTATCTATATGGTACTAAAATGCTACTTGATAAATGTGGCACAAGGCTTTTTTTTTTTTTAGATACTTTGATTATACTCTAATTCAGCATAGAAATTCCCACTGGACTGTTGACTTAATACTTATAAACTTATTAATATTTGGGGGAAATTCATCCCTGGGGTGATTTCAGATTTCATCCTTGATCTAAATTTGTTGAATTTGATCCATTACTAATTCTGACCAACAGAACACTAATTATATCAGGTATTTATACTGTAGGTGATGCACAGGTTTTGTGATTGCTACCATTTTGGGTGCAGGTAGTCCTAAACCAGATGGAAGACTTTCATCATCAGTAAGATTTCTCTTTGCTTCTATTCATTGCTTCAGTAATTTTCATACAACAATTTATTCTGTGGAAACTTATTTGGAAAAATTTGAAGTTTAGACTGATGTGTGCTTTGAGCTTCCCTCTCTCTATGTTAAATGCTTACAAATCAATTAACCTTTTACTGTCAAAGCCCCCCACAAGTCAATAACAGATCTCCAACAGATGTGACAAAAACAGTTAATATGGGAAGCTTCAAAGAATAAGATGGCAATAAGTAGTATGTGGATTGCCTAAGACATCAAGGTGTTTCCTTATCCACAAGGAACAGAAAACAAAGACAGCAATTAGGTCCTCTTAGGCAATGATCTGTTAAGAATGATCTATAATTCTTGCAAGCTGATGAATACTACATATTGAATTCAGTTGGGAGCTAAAGTAGGATGAGGCTTCAAGGAGCTTAATCCTATAATGGGCTCTACCAGGCACAGAAGTCAGCCCTGCCAGAATCAGAAGCTAAGCTTGAAGTATTGAGACATGGCTAGTATATTTCTAACACATTATCTTTAAGAAAGAAAGGCCCCTCTCTTGTATTTGATGGACATGAGTTAATGAAAATGAAAATGTAGCTGGCAAGAAATAAGCAGCAACTCTGATGTAACACTTTGTTAGGATGAATGAGGTGCAGCTCTATGCAAAATGACTTGATACATCTGGATTTTCCTCTTCAGATAAACATCTGAAGATCAATATAGCTGTATCTAAAAATTTTCACTTTGATCAAGTAGCTAGGTTACAAAGATCTGAAGATTAAGTATGCAGCAGAGAAATCAATGTTACCAGTTCAACAAAGAATAAAGCATGAAATTGGTTAAAAACATGACTGTTCAGTTAATTAAAACAGGAGTTATTTTGACAATACTTTTGTTTTCATATCAGAAATTGCCAGCACGTGCCCCCAGAGCAGATTTCAGGATGGCATTAGAGAGGTTAGCCTTATGTGAACCTTAATGCTGCTAAAAATTAGGTACAGAACAAAGGCATAGGGTAGATTTCTTTCAGGCCAGAAAAGACACCCTATTAACAACAGGCTCCAGCTTTGCAGCATTCAAGAGGAAGAACTGGACACAGAAGAATAGATGTGTACATGTGGGACCCAAAGTTACCAAACAGTATTAACCACCACCACCACAGGTCAACCCTATGATTGTTGATGCTGTTAAATCATTCTTATAGGAAGCCTTTCGACAGAAGGAGCAAGTGGTCAGTATTTTCCAGTTGAAGGATTAGAAAAAAGACAGAATGAATGACCTCATCATGAAATCCTGAGCTGCCATGCATCAGGGTGAAGTTTTACTTCTGGCTTTTCTATGGTCCAAGTCAAGACTGGAACCTCATTAGTAGAGCCCTGCACAGATACAAATAAGTGGATCCATATCCGACTGTCATCCGCAAGAAATGGTCCGGGGATATCCATGTTGTATCCATGGATGCAGATATAATGTGGATATCCGCAGATTTGCAGGGCTCTAGCTCTGTGCAGATAAAAATGTGGGTCCGTATCTGATCTGCATCTGCAAGAAATGGTCCGTGGATATCGTGCTGTATCCACATATGCAGATATAAAGCGGATATCCACGGATTTGTAGGGCTCTACTCATTAGCTTTGCACCCAAAGGATCCTCCTCACAAAGCTGCAATCCCAGTGACTTGCATGGTTCTGCTGATTCAAAGGTCTATGACCCTCATGGAGGAGACATTTGGGATTTACAATGAAACCTAGATCTGCAGGTTTCTGTGCAGACGTAAGAGTGTCTAACATACAAAAACTGATTTTTGAACCTGGACACCTGAATACACTAGCTGAGGTAGTCAAATTGGTACCAGATTTGACCTTTAAGGACTAGATCCCCTTTCCCTTTCTTAGCCCAAGTAATCATGTGGGATACTGGGTTGAGGTGGTTAAGGAGGAATCCTTTTCCAGACAAGCCATTGACTGCAGATTCAATCAACTGAGTTTACTTCAGGTGGCAAGAGCAGCCTGCTATGCCATCATGAGGCCAAGGACTGGAAGATATTTGCAGTGATGGATCATCGGACCCTCTCCCATCCACCATTCTATTACATAGAGAGCATACATGAAGTAGGGTTCCACATGTCTTTCCAAAATCTCCCCACAAGCTAGAGCAGAGGAACGACACCAATTTCTCTAATCAGTAATCCCCTGCTCAGAGGTGGAGGTCATATTTTATTTCCTCCGTGCCAACTTCATAGTCCAAAATCAGAAGGGGACAATCCAATTTAGACATAACTGAAAAAGTGTGCCCTGTGTGTTAATTTGAAGATGACAAAAATTTATTAGCATCTCCCTATTTGGGCCAGCTGGTCAAAGTTTATTTCAGACTGCTTTCATTTTTCCAGTACATTTCATGTACTATGTGTAGACTTCTTTGGAGCACTGTTCAGAGCCAGGTCTGCCAATGTAGCTACTGTACTATTCCAAAAGAATGATCAGTGCTCATTCTAACATTTTTCCTTCTTATATTATAGGGGGTGTAAAGGTGACTATGTAAATTAGAATGCTTCTTATACAAATATATGTAATTCTACTGAGCATAAGCAGCACAACATCTCTCAGTCTCACTATTTCTCCTACCTCATCTTATGTGGGTTTTTGGAAAGAGAATCAATATACAGTAATTTAAACATTCTGAATTTAACTTAGTATTTACACTTTTGGAAACTTTTTCTGGATTTGTAAGCAAAACATGTCTCTTAAAATTCAACTCCAATTTACACACTATTAAAAAGTGCCTAACTGTGATTGTTAAATTTCATTGTTTAAAAAATTGGACCACAAACAGGCAATTTATAGGTCAGATTTAATCTTTAGTGAATTTTTAAAGCCACAGTATAAATTCTTGAAATAAGTTTATGGACAAGAAAAGCAGAGTTAACCTTACCTGTAAGAGGAAGAACACCACAGCTACAATGTGTTGTATAGACTGAGAACAGAAGGTTTAGTTCTCTTTTCACAAGTACTCAGGCATTAAATTGTGGTGGAATGCCCTGGAACGCTGCTCTAGGGCCCACAAATCTGAGGGCCCAGCCTTACAGAGCCCCCCAAAATAAAATAATTGGAAAAAAATGCATGTTCCCTCCTGCCTGGAGCTGCAGCCAGCAGGTCCATCCTGGTGGGAGCAAGAGGGGCAATTGCCCCAGCCCCATGGATCCATGGGCCCTGCGCTGTCCTGTTGTGAGCCAGATAGTGCAGGCCCTGCACTCAGGGCTGTCCCTAGGGGGTGGCAAGAGGGGTGATTGCCCTGGGCCCCGTGGTTTCTTGGGCCCCACGCTGTCCTGCTGTGAGCAAGGCAGTGCAGGGCCTGAATCGCTGTCCTCCCACGGCCACCCTGTCCCCTGCCCCCTCCCCACTGCTTTTGGCACAAAGCCAAAGTCCGTGGGGAAGGTTGGGGGGTGGAGCGCAGAGCTGGCCTCTGTTTCTGCTGGCTCTTCCCTTCCACCCTGGACAGGCAACAGCTGGCCCAGGGATGGAGCAGGACAGCTCAGAGGCTGGGCTTCCCTCTCTTGCTCCTCCCTTGGGCCAGCTGTTCCACCCTGGGGGCAGGGAGAGCTGGCCCAGAGGCAGAGCAGAAACCAGCCCCTGGATCGGCCTGCTCTGCCCCCAGGAGGGGCAGCAGTGCGGGACTGGCCTGCACCCCCATCCAGTGCAGAGGGGGGCAGGGCCCCCCACATGCCAATTAGTCTCAGGCCTCGCACTCCCCGGGGATGGCCCTGTCCTCACCGCTGCACCATCCCCTGCCCTGCTCCACTGTCTTTAGAGTGGAAGAGAAGGCAGCTGGGAGGGTGAGGACAGGAGCGTGGCACCAGCCTCTGCTCTGGGCTGGCCCGCCCTGCTCCCACACCGGAACAGCTGGCCCAGGGAAGGAGTGCAGGGCCAGCCTTTTGGCCAACCCCCCCCCCCCCCCCCACCCCCCGGGCGCAGCAGATGGCGGGGTGGCCCCTCCTACAGGTTGATTGGCCCCGGGCCCTGCAGACCCTGGGCAGGGGTGTGGGCAGCTCCTCTCCCCCCTCCAAGCCCAGGCGGAGGAGCCTGAGGGTGGGGAAGATCAGGCCCAGATCACCTGCGGCCATCCAGTCGCAGCAGGGGCTGGATCGGGGTCCCCAGCAGTAGCTGGGGCCGGATCTGGGCTGCCTGTCGTGGCTGGAGCTGGATTGGGCCCAGGTAACCTACTGCTGGCTGGCAGCAGCAGGAGTTGGATCGGGGCTGCCATCAGGGGCTAGGGCTGTATTCAGGCCGGTTCTGCCTACCGCTGGCTGGCAGCAGCTGGGGACAGAGCCAGATTGGTCTTTTTGAGCTAGCAGCCCAATCTGGCTCCCAGATCAGTTCCTGAGTCTGGATCAGGCCCCAGGCAGGGGGCAGGGGCACTTGGCAAGGGGCGGGGTCCTGGCCCTTTTTTCAGGGCAGCAACATCCCTGTTCCTAGGCTCTACTGCCCGGAGGGCTATCCCCACATTTGGGGGGGAGGGGGGGAGGCAAGGGGGCCCGGACAATACAGGAAGAGGACCCAAATATTAGGAGGTTTCCAGGGCCCATCAAATTATCCTTTAAACAGCTAAAAGTACAGGTGCAAATCTAGTGTCACTACGTTCAGGGAAGCTCACCCTTGAACTGTGTGACACTTTTGTACCAACCAAACAATGACAGACACCCCGCAAGTGACTCAAGACTTTTCCAGAAAATAACTCTCACAAAGGGAGTCACGGAAATGATTCTCCCAGCTCTGTGTTCTGCTACAAAATGTCCCCAAGACCTTCTGGAGCAGGGTATGTATCTGGTAAGGGTGGGGTGGCAGGAAGTGTGGCTGTGTAAAGCTATGTACTACAGTGTGGATGCCAATGCAGACCACTGCTTATCAGCAATATTTCTTTGTACTCCCCACTTCCTCAATTCTTTGAGGTAGAGACCATGCCTTTGTACATTATTTAGTATAATGGAGTCCTGGTTCACATCTGGGGCTATTTACTATGGTTACAGTCTTACTAGAGCAGCTTGAACCACAGTGCGTGCAACAAGCTAAAGAAGCATTAACGTTTCAAATCCACTGTTAAAAAAATTATATATGTCATTTCAATTTTGCTCTTTGGTCACCTGCATTTAGAATCTTCATTCTTTAGAATCAAAAGACCGATACCTTGCTTTTAATTTAAATGATTAACTGTCACAAGTTTTATGAGTTATAATTTCGGTTGGTAGAATATTGTTTAAGATAAAACAATGTTTGTTTTACATTGATTTTCATCACATTTGTACAAAATTTGATGGCACACTTGGACAGTTTTCATTGCACACCAGTGTGCCACTGCACTAGGCAAGTGAAGGAAAATTCAGGGCCTGAGTTTTAAAACTTTTATGTTACACTAGAAAGTTGGTACATGTAGAGAGAGGTGGTCAGATAGACACTTTTAAAGCATATTAGAGGCTCAGATGCATGTATAATTCTTGCTACATTTTATTGATTATTTTTCTTATAGATCAAACTGGGAATAATGCCATGTTTAACAAATCAGTTCCAGAAAAAAGATTTAAGGAAATCACACGCAAGAAAACTTTTCTCACAGAATGGACTGCAGCTGTCTCAGCTACACTTTAGCTCCCTTGACTTGAGGGTTAGCTCGTTTCTGATGTTTTTCCTCTGGTGTTGCAGCTTCTCAAATTAGTCTGACAGTTTGGTTGCCACAGTCTGGATCTTTTTATGCTGAGAAGCTCAGTTTAATCATCCACAGACAGAAATGCCTGTAGAATGGCTCTAACATTATCTGTTAAGTGTTTGATCCTAAAATATAGAATAAGATGGAATGACAGGTGTGATTCCACTGCTTTGGGGGAAACTGACAGGTAATCAGTAGGACACTGAAGAAAAATCCAAAAATAATAACTGGAAATTTCGTGGATTAGAGCCTACTCTTTATTAACAAAGAAAACCCTTTGGCTGAAGCCAAAAAAAAAAAAAAAGAGATCACATACTGTAGGCTAGGATTGTTCTGTACTGTCTGCTGTGGTAGTCTGGACTTTGGTTTGTAGTAGCACTTGCTTTTTTCTACAGGAGAATCTGCAATATTCTATACAGTCTCTGCTAACCAATGCTGGATTTTTCAAAGAAAGCCTTATTATAAGGCCTAGCAAAATGCCAGTTCTGCCAGTGATGCTCACTTTCTTTGACCAACAAGCACCTTCATGCTTTCTCTTAGCTTCACCCTTATGCATACTGAGCTCTCTGTAAATCTCCATTCTATGGCCATCTAATTATTCTTTTTCAAGCCCCTCATTAAAACTCTTTGGAGTGATGATTCCAAAGAACACACCCAAACAATTTGGCAGCTCATGTTCAAGACCATCGCTTAATATGATGACCAGCATTTTCTCATCATTTTCTTATGCTCCCCACTCTGCACCCACCTGTTTCCGTTTTGTTTTAAACTTGGACAGGGACCACTTTTTGTTCTGGTTTATACAGTTGCTCGCACATTGGATCCTGATACGACTGGGGCTCCTAGGTGTTCCACAAGGCAGAGAACTAAACCAAATCCTATTGAAATCCAGTGGGCCTCAGACACATTTCCTCAGGCTCTATCAAAAATCCTACCCTTAAGATCTGCAGGTAATAATAGGATCATAGTGCTTTCTTGTATAATTGTTAAGACACCTTGTAGCCCCTGAGAGAAGGAATTATTTCTTAAGAGCGAAGGGAAATTCACTTCACTTTAGACACCAGGTAACTTTGTTGAAATATATTTATTAGCTACTTAGAGCATCCATGACTGCTCTATTGCTATTAAAGTTTCTGCAGCACTTGGATGAATGCCCCTTTAAAAATGAATTAAATATTTTATTTAGCATTTTTTATTCAAACCTGATCAAGTATATATTTAAGAGAGAGAGAGTTCTCGTATCCTACCAAACTATTTTGAAAGCACCCAAAAGGAGGTTATCAATATTACTCAGCCTTGAATATGTTTTTCTTTAGTCACTCACTTTAGTGGTTTCCAAATATGCAGAAATATTTCTTTCTAGAGCTCAAACTATTCAAAGGAAAATATGTATATTTTTAAAAAAAAGCAAATTCCACCAAAAGTCAGCAGCATGGCTACAAATACTGAGACCAATACTCATATGATCCCAACATCATTTACATGATTTGACACTTTTTGCTTTGGGAATACTAAACCTAACAAAGTAAAAGTTACATAACCCTCAGAGCACATCAGGGAAATGTTCACAAGGTAATAATTTTTTTCAACTGACATTTGATTACTCTACTCTATTTTTAATCAGTGAAACTGAGGCATTTTATGTCTCTCTCAAATAAAAAGTAATAATCTTTGTTTACCTTACCAGTGGCAATAAAACCAGACATCACACTAAGCCATTTTCAATACCACCACTATATGTTTTCAACTGATAAAAGATTAAAGAGAGAACTCGCCCAGAGCCACATCAACCATTCTCCTGAAAAAACAAGGAGGGAGAGAGAGAGAGAGACAGACATGCAAAATGAGTTTTCTGAGAAACTCTGAACAGAGAAAGTGAGGTTTGAGGGCCCAAACAGTTATTGGCCTGTGCTGAGATCTCCCACTCTCAAGTTTGCCACAGATGTGGAGGAAAGGGAACTCCTGAGAACTGGAAGCAGGGGCTATTTTGCATGGGTGGCTATTCCCTGACCTTCCCCACGCTCTAACTGCCTGGCGCTCTCAGGAGCTGTGCTGCCACTGGCCAAATGCCCAAAAACAAGGCAGCCTGGCAGGATTAAGTCCCAGTAGACTGTATGTTCAGATATCTATGGGAGAGGCAGGGAATAGTGGTACTTGAGAGCATGTTCCAAAGGGGCAGCTGTGTTAGTCTAGTTCACCAAAAGAAGCAAGGAGTCCTGTGGCACTTAAAGATTAATAAATTTATTTATCGCATGAGCTTTCATGGGAGAAAATCCCACTTTGTCATATCCTTTGGAGACAGGGGAACTTACAGAATGGGATGAAAATAAATGCAGAGGAATGTAAGATGTGATCAGGTCATACTGTAACAGCAAATCAGAGCAGCTGTTAAGATTCAAACACTGGGAATCAGCACACTGAGGACGGTGACATCAAGTCACCTGATTTAAGCCTGCTTTCACACAATCAAATCTGCAGATCAATTCTAATGCAGTTGTTTCTCTGAAATCTTGATGTCCCATTGACTTTCTTGAGCATACTTGTTAATGAGTCATCTACAGAGCAATTAGAAAGATGGAAGTGCTCCACAACCAGTTTGGGCCTCTCCTGAAGTAGTTGACTTCAGGGTACCCGTCTGGCTCTGTCAATCTGATCTCCACAGAGATTTCAACACTTTCCATGCTACACACAAACTTAGCCTGGAACACTCCACACAGAAGATCCACTTTCTGGACACTACTGCAGGAAAGGCCCAAGAAAGAAAATAGACCACCACTGCTCACCATATACAACCCCTCAGTCAGACCTCTACAACAGATCATTAAGGACCTACAGCCTGTTCTAAAAGATGATCCCTCACTCTCTCAAGCCTTGGAAGACAGACCACTCCTTGCCTACAGACAGCCCCCTAACCTTAAGCAAACACTCACCAGCAACTATAGACCTAACAACAGAAAGATTAAAGCAGGCACATACCCCTGCAACAAAGCCCATTGCCAACTTTGTCCACATATCTGCACAAAATACACCATCATAAGACCCAATCAAGCCAGCAAAAATAAAAATGTAACAGCAACAACTGACAGAATGAAATACCAACATTTCTTTTTAAAAAAAATCAAGTTATTAACCCTCCTAATTCATAGTGTGCATTTGTGATGTGAAATGTGTGTCTGATGTGAAGTGTAACATGTCACAGGGGATCAGGGGAGCAATTGGTTGAGACACCTCTGTCATCACAATGGCCTAGGCGGTCACCTCAAGTGTCACAACGCTGCCATGGTAACAAAGAAACAAACAACATTTATCTTCCTGAGCCTGTTTTTTCACATTGTCAATTGTATCTGGTGCTTAGTTGGGGAAGAAAGTATGAAAATCTGAAAGTTTGTGACATTTTAGCTTACACTAGAACTTTTGCAAAAAAATGTTGTAATTAAAGAGCCATTAACCGATTAAAATAAATACTGTATGTACTCATGTATAAGCTGAGATTTTTGTGCCTGAAAATTGGCTTCAAAAACAGGCACTCAGCTCATACATGGGTGAATATAGTTGACAGCTCCAGCCCAGCAGTTTCCCTGACCAGGCTGCAGGCTGGAGCCCCAGTGTGGCTGGGGTGGCCATCTTGGGCAGTCAGCCTGGGCTGGGGCTAGAGTAAGGAGGGGAGCCTGGCATCTGGAGCTGCCAGATAAGGGAGCCGAGGAGGGGCGGCCTGGGCATTGAGGGGGCATTCAGGAAGGCCAGGGAAGAGGCAGCAGGGCCCAGGGGTTGGGAGGAGGTCAGGGAGTCTGGGGAAAGTGGTAGCAGTGTGCAGGAGAAAAGAAGGGGCTTGGGGAGTCTAAGTGGCAGGAGTGCTCAGGGATTGGGGGGAGTGCCTGGGAGGCCCCTAAAAGTGGCAGCAGGGCTTGGGGAACAGGAGAACAACAGCAGGGAACAGAGAAGGCAGTTGCAAGCAGGGGGGCAGCAGTGAGGAATGGGGAGAGGAGGGGCAGTAGAAGGAGCAGGGGGAGCAGCAGGAGGAGCAGGGAGGCAGAAGTGAGGAATGGACACAGCTGGGGGGAAATAGGAGGAGCAGAGGGAGCAGGGGGGCAGCAGGAGGAATGGAGGGGGCAGGAGTGAGGAATCGACAGAGCAGGGGGATGGGGAAAAGCAGCAGCAGGGGTTTGGGATTAGGCATGGTGTCAGGAACTCCAAAAGGAAGCCAGCAGCACTGAGTGGGGTGGGGTTAGGGGCAAGGCCAAAAGGGGACCTTGGCTTATACACAGGTCACCCATTTTTGCCTCCCTTTTTGGGCTCAGAATTGGGAGGGATCAGCTTATGCTCAGATCGACTTATACCCAAGTTTATACGGTATTTCACAAATTCTGTTTTCCCCTGTCATTTTTGATGGGTTACAGATAGTAATGTATAATGTTATAATGTATAATAGAATATAAAATTAAAACAAAATAAAAAATAAAATAAAAATTATATATTTGAAACACTTGACTATTATGTATTCTTATGTAACTGACATGAGATATCTTTAAGACATGAAATAGGAATCTAAGGACACGTGAGTAAAATGGATCATCTGGCTCATTGAGCCTAGTCCCATCTCAGGCAACATAATACAGTAGTTGAAACATTTCAAAGTGATCATATATTTTATTTTTATATTTTACAAATTGATAATTGAATTTCAAAATTTGTATTCTCATTGGTTTGGTAGTTGTACTTGGTTTGCTCAAATGTTATTTTAATTAGTATAAAAAAACTAAATTGTTATATTTGTATTCAATAATACAATACAAAAATAGAATCATTACATAAATAGTCAAAACACTGAATCTTTTATAATATGAATTGTAAAAATTCACAAATAAATATTTCAACCTTATAGAAATTATTTATTTTCACGATAATTTCATGAGAAATTTCCAACAAAAATGACATATTACTGTGAAATTTTTGAATTTGGTTGAATCAACATTGGAAAGTAACACTGGAAGTTTTTCAAGCAGTTGTTATTGATCATCTGCCATGGCCTACACACTAATTCTACTCCAGGAAGGTAGGAAAAGGAGATTAGCATTAACTACAGCAGGAAATTCAGTGGGTTTTCCAAGACATGATGTCACTGTGATGTTGTATGACTAAAGATGACAATTTATATTACTATTACCACTGCTACACAGTTTCCATAAATTTTATACAAAATATCATGTAAGGAGCCAATTGAAAAAATGATTTGCTAAGTATGATTACCCTGCTTATATGCACATATCATCTTTGTATCTGTAATTACTGGCTATGTACTTTTATCTTAAACATGTTTGTTTCTGGGTGACACTCTGCCAGCGAGAATTTATATTACGGCTAGATGATTATGTGTTGATGGTCCAACAAGGACACTCCACTCTACAGAAGGCCACTCAAAAAACTCATCCTGTTCAGATAGCCCTTCATGAGGATACCTCAGACAAAGAGTCAATGTCCAGCCCCTTTGATTCAGTAAACCATGTAAGAACATGTGACCCTGGATTCCATCTTGGGCCAGTAACATTCCAGGCATGTGGGCTATGGGATAATACATTTCTATGCACATGCCAGAGGATATGAATTGCAGTTGGAACATCTCCATTTTGCCTCTTTGCTGCTCTAATTTGCTGGACTGTGGATTTACAACAAGGAACACTTTGAACTATGGATTGAGGACCTTCCAATTCTCTAAAAGTTACCAGAGAAACTTTACAAGCAGTGTATTTCATCACTCCTACAAACACGATATAATGAATTTTCAATCACTTGCATATATATGATCTATTAACCATTTATAATTCTCCTTTTCTTTTATAGAAAAGTCCTTCATTAGCTTACTATGAATTTGACTGACAGTGTGATATTTGGATAAAATCTGAGATTAATATTGAATTGGGGATGTGTGTCTGATTCTTTGGGGTTAGAAAGAAGCCCATGTGACAAAATGAGTTTTTGATGACTTCTCACTATATTAGATTGTGTTGTTTTGGTAGGAGCCAGAGGTTGGAATGCCTCAAGGAGACTGTTTGACATCTTGTTAACAACTGTAGAATAAGCCACCAGGGGATTGCAAGAAATAAGACAGTCTGCCATAAGTGTGGTATTTTCAGTGTGGCCTATCCCAGGCATCCTTCCACAGCAACAGATTGGCCATGCCCTAGTTTTGTGTCCTCCCCCTTCTGCGGAAAAGCCCATTCCAGCAGTCTACTTGGTAGCAGTGGTTGCCTCAGTTGCTTCACTGCTCTTACCAGTGGCACAGGGGGAGGTAGAGAAGGACCTGAGCCCATCCACTACTCCAGGCTTCAACCCAGGTACCCTATACCAGACATTGCCTCCATCCTCAGTCTAAGAAGGTCTCCTGGGACACTTCACCACAGCCCCCTGTACCTTCTCCATCTCCTACAGGCCTTCCCCAGGCTTCTCTTGAGCCCTACCATCACAGTCTCTCTCAGAGCCAATCAAGCTCTTCACAAAGTCTAGCAATTTCAGTCCTCTCTTGGCTCCACTCTGGTTCCTCCCAAGCCCCAGCGGTCTCAATCCTGAGCTCCTTCCTCAGGCTTCTCTACAGGCCACCTCCTCTAGGTTACAGGCCCCTTCTCGCCCAGAGAGATCTTCTGCCACAACATGGTGTCCCAGGTGCTGATCTCCTGCCCCTGCACAAACAGAACATTCTCTCTCCAGCATCTGAAGGACACTACCTTTGACCTGCTTCTGCACTCTGCTTTTCTACCCCATTCTGGGTCCTGATTGGTCCAGCAGCCCTCCCACATGATTGGCTGCTTTCCCCGGGCTTCCCTTAACCCCTAAATTGCCAGTATGGGGCAACTACCCCACCACACCAACTTTTAATTATACTAAATGAAAATTCAATGACATCTCATTTTATACCACTTTTTTTCCTTGTGTTATATAACAGGGAGAATTGAAACTCTGAGCCACCTTCTCTAGATCATTCACTCATTATTCTATATAAAGGTACTGTGTCCCCTTTTACAGTATACAAGATTTATTACTGATCTTCAGCATGCTGATGACTCTACTATCATTGCACACAGTGGAGCTGACTTGCAATCCACCCTACTCCTTGCAGGCACCTATCATAGCTTAGGGTAGTGGTTCCCAACCTTTTCTCTACTGTGGCACACCTTGAGGCCTTCAGTTATGCCCCAGCACACTACCATGACAAAATAATGAATATTCAAATTAATACATGAATATTCATGAGCCATGGCACTGTTTGGGGCCCCAGCCAAGGCTCCAGCTCAGGGACCTCCCCAAAGCCAGGCCACATGGGGCCACTGCCCATGTCCAGCTCCAGCTCCGGGACTGCCCCCCCCAGCCAGAGTCATTTGGGGCTGCCACCTGTGGCTTCGGGGAACCCACCAGCCTGGGGTCACATGGCACTGCTGCTAACAGCACTGGCTATGGCTCCGGATGACCCCCAGCCTCGGCCCACATGGGCCTCTGCTGCGGCTCCAGGCAACTCCTCCCTTCCCCTCGGACATTGGAGGACACATGGAGAAAATGTAGGATTATGTAATATTCTTCTCTTTTTAGGGGGCCTGGAATGCTTCCCCCTAAAAATAAGGTGTTCTGGGGCATCCAGCATACTTTAACCCCTGTAAGTAAAAATCCAGACAAAATCATGTGTTTTTAGAAAGCCTGCTGGATGGAGGACGTGAAGGTAAGAAGGAGGACATGTCCTTCTTTTGCCTGACATCTGGTAACCCTACCCTAAGAGGGTGCGGGGCCCCGAGCAAATTGCCCTCTGCAGACCCCCCCCACCATCTGGCATTGGGGGGTGGGGCCAGTCAGCCCAAGGGAAGTGCAGACCCCTGCGCTGACCCCCCCCCCCCACGCCGGGGACCAGGCGTGCAGCCAAAAGGGTGGCTGGTGCAGTGCTGCCGGGCCGCCCCCCCCCACCAGAGCAGCGGGGCAGGGGGCAGTGATACCAGCTCTGCGCTGCCTCCTGCCCCCTCCCTGCTGCTCCAGCATGGAGTCCAGAGCAGCGTGTGTGGTGGGCAAGGGTGGACTGGCAGCGCTGCACTGGGCTGCCCTTTTGGCCGCTCACCCAGTCCCTGGGATAGGGGGCAGCAGTGCGGCCACATGGGGCCCCAGGATGGCCCGGCTGGCCGGGACCACATGAGGCCTCCACAGCGGTTCTGGCTCCACAGCACACCGTTTGGGAACCACTGGCTAAGGGCTTTCCCTCAGCATTGCTAAGAATAAGGTGCTGCACCAGTACAAGTTCCCCTCTTCCCCCACAAATTGTCATCAGCAGTGAACCCCTGGAAAACACTGAGCATTTGCCCTACTTTGATAGCCTAGTCTCCCAGTCAGTCAACCTTAGTGTGGCGACTGGACAGAATCCATTCTGCCAACACATCCCCTGGAAAGTTACTCTATTATGTCTTTATTGACAGATTTAGCTACCATCACTTGAGTTGATGTTTCACTGGGCTGGTCACTGTGGGGAGCTGGCTGATACTAGTCTTTTGGAGCAAGCCATCTTTTCTGAAGTCAGAAATGGTAAGAGAACCCATGGGGGGACGGGACAGAGGAACTGTTACAAGGATAATGCCCAAACACTATATCTTGAGAAAGGAAACATTGACTCCATGAATTGGGAAGAGCTGACTGGCAATAGACTGCAACAGAATCACTTCATACATAAAGCCTCAGCCTGTTCTGAAGAGAATCACTTTGGGCAAGAGGCTGAGAAATGGCAGAGGTGGCAGGAAAGTGTACAACATGTCAGCCAGCACTTATGTTCTCTCCAAGCAAACACCTGTCTCTTGGAAAAAATGTGTAGAGTACAAATTGGACTCCTTCACTATCTTAAGTCTCAGTTACTTTCTTCCTGGCAGACGTCATCCTCACAACAAAGGACAGCCAACACCATGCTATTAAATAACTAATTACAAAACAAGATAGGTTAGGTAACATCTTTTACTGGAACAACTCTGTTGGTGGAAAGTACAAACTGTCAAGCTACAAAGAGCTCTGTCATGTTTTCTGGCTTTAGAGAATCATTTCTTATTATTTTTCATATTAATAATATTTCATGTTTAAATTAATCCATAAGTGATATGCCATGTTTGGTACCAGTGGAAAGGTTGTAATTGGCTAGGTATGATTCTATGGTTTATGTGTAGTTGTTATATCTGTATAAGAAGATAGGAATATGTTTGTTCTATTTGTGTGGCAAGTTATTTGATTTTGGGACACTTCCAGAATGAACACCTGCAACCATTCTCTCCTTAATGGTCTATTAAGGAAGCTCCCGGGTATGGTGGGCCCAGGGAGAAACCTGTTGAACCACTAAGACTTGCCCATGTGATTCAACTCCATTTTGATTTGCAAAGACTCTGTCCAGCATAGGGAAGGATAGAGATGATAAAAAGCAGAAGACCCAGGTCTATTTTATCTTCAGTCTGCAACCAATACCCACCTCTGGAACTATTCTTTTGCAACTGACCAAAGGACAGGGACCCACTCTGGTGCTGAGTGTATACAAGAGGAATTGGACTAACCTGCAATCTCCAAATTCTGCAGGGACTTGCTTTCTATGGACTCAGTCATTTGTATGTATGTGATACACTTTGACCCTTTAACTTCTCCCATTTTGTTTCTTTTTATATTAAACCTTTAGTTTTAGTTAATAGAGGATTGGCTGGCAGCATGGTATTTTGGGTAAGATCCAAGCCTACATTGTTCTGGGTGATGAGTTCTTGGTCTCAGTGATTTCCAGTAGGAATGAATCCCACAGTCTAATGATATAATGGGTGAAAGAGCATGTCCTTTTATCAATTCTGAATTTGTCAACTTTTAATTTCACTGAGGACTCCTTTGTTCTTGTGTTAGGGAGACTAGAAACTCTGATCCACTTTCACTAGCCCATTCACTCATTCTTTTACATAAATTCATTATATCCTCTCTTATAGTGTATAAAATAATAAATCAGTGTTCTAGAGATAGAAGAGCTGAATTTTTTTTCCACCTGTGTCATATAACATAAAACAAGGGGATATTCAATGTAAATATATTCTCAAGGCTTGAAATTCTCTCAGTTCTGCAAGTGATTGGAAAATAATAACGACTGGCTAGCAGCAGGAATAGGTGAGGCCCCACTAATCCTGTTTTTGATGTTTTTCAATCTGTCTCCAATCCCTCAATAGCCTTTATTTCCCATTTAATTTTTACTCTTGAGAGCTTGGGTGTCATTTTTTGACATTACCAAGTCACAAGTGCAGCAGTATAAACATGCATAGCAAGAAAATAAAAAACCCACATTCCTTCCATTAATGTCAACAAAATGCCCCGAATTGCTGAGTCCCAGTGATGATGTATGGTATACTCAGGGCTTTTCATTCTGTCTAGGATATAGAGGGAAAAAAAATGAATTCCTTGCAGGTCTGAAAAAAAGAAAGATGGACCAATCTTTCTAATGATACCAAAGTTATTTTATAGAGCATTTATGCTCCTGCATTACATCATCATCATCTAGATACCAGTGACTAACGTTTGATATGTTATACAGATTGAGATAGATGGCAAGTGCTTTCCTTGATGATAAAGAGTGATTTAAAAGAGATGTAATGAGAACTATTTAATGACAAACTAAAGCTAGGAACAACCAAAAACAGTGATTTTTTATTGTATTTTCAGGAACAGAAAGTGTTTGCCAAATAAAATGATTTGTCTAGTGAAAATTTACAATGTTGAATTCAAACGACACTAATATTGTCATCACCCTGACAAAATGTCTTGATCTGAGATATGGCCAAAGATTGTTTCTTACTTCATGTGAGTAAATTGCCCAGACTTAGTCTAAAACAAGGGTCTCAAACTCAAACCACCATGAGGGCTGCATGAGGATTAGTAGAGGGCCTCATGAGAACTAGTACATTAGCCTGAGCGCCGCACCACTGAAACCTTTTCATACGACAATATTGCAAATTTTGGTAACAATAGTGTTGTTGCGGGCCGCAGGAAATAGCTTTAGGGGCTACATGCAGCCCTTGGGGCACGTGTTTGAGACCCTGGCCTAAAAGAACCTTTTCATTTGTGTAAAATTTTTGTTTGTTTGTTTGTTTTACACACACACACACACACACACACACACACACACACACAGCTTTAGAGCAGTGGTTCCCAGCCTTTTCTCTGCTGTGGCACAGCTTGATACCTTTAATTATTTTGAGATATACTGCCCTTTAGTCCCCAAATGACCTTATGAATATTCATGAGCCAATCCAGAGCTCTGATTAGTTTTTCAAAAAATTCTGTGTCACACCTGTGCAGGCCCAAGGGCACACCTATGTGCCATGGCACACTGGTTGGGAAACACTGCTTTAAAGGTTTTTTCCAAGTAGAGTGATAGTTTATTGTTATTACTCCTTTTACATTTCTTATAAGAATCAGTGAAGCTGGTGAGCAGATAGAAATTGTGCACTTCCAAAGTAAGAATTTGAATAAGTCACCACTTATTTTAGTAGCCTGCAGCTGTGGGCTTGTGTATCATCTTCTGGTATACATGTCACAGATGACAAAGGGAATGGCGCATAAGAAGCCGAGGTGAAAGGATAACACGAGAGCTGAACTACATATTTCCAGACTGATAAGAATAGATACTAGAATTGACTGACTACTGGTTATCACTGGGATATGAAAAGGACCAGGGCACTAGTAGATTCCAGCTGCACCATGAAAAGGTTGGAATCTCAATGTAGCTTGAAAGAAACCACTTATCCTGTAATGGAACTTGGAGAATAAAGCAAAGATGTATCTGTGGATGTTCCCATAAATACCTGTCAGTTCACTTCTCTAGCATTTACAGCTATTAGAATGCTCTCAAAACAATCTGATGATGGATTTTTTAAATTGTACTAGAAATCAAAATATTAATAAGCATATTCACATCACAAAGTTCTTATGATCCATTTGAAAAGCTCTCTTTAGCACTCACAAAATAGACTCCCTGAACAATTAGGTAGACTCACAAAATTTAGAAACAAAGTACTTCTTATAAAACTTTAGGGGGGTACCACTTTCAAAAATGCCTAAATGACTTAGAAGCCTAAGTCCCATTAACTTTCAGTAATGTTTGGAGCTTAAGACAGAGCATGATAAATTTATGAATGGGAGTGTCTTCAATAGCAAGGGACTGGTCTTGATGAACAAGGAGATCAGTAAAGGTATTGGGCCACCCAGGGATGCCTTGCTGTGGCTCAGTGCAGGTATGCCCTGCTTACTTTCCCCTGGTCAGAACTAAAGCAATTCAATAAAGAGTTCAAAAAGTCCTCACCTCTGGATCCTTGGTCAGAGCCCCCAAACCTCAAACCACACAGTCACTGAGTCCAGTGGAGCTGGTATCCTCAAGTCTGAAAAAGTAACCAACATGCATTGTACCATACATAGCTTCTATCCCCCTCTCTTGTTCAGCTTCCTGTTCCTATTTAAGCAGCCCAGCCCAGGGTGGGGTAGGACTTCCTTGATTACACTCATCAGTATTATGTTTTAGGTGAATTATAATGAGAGGCAGCATATTTGGAGCTGTGTAGGGAGTCTTTACTGAAAGAGAACTGAGAACAAAGGGAACCAGACAGACAGCTTTCCCTAACACTAATACAACCCTTCCATTCATCACTATGACAACCCCAATGACCCTAGATAGTCCAAGCCATTGTATATTCCTCCCTTTCTAGTGAAAAAGACCCCCACCCTCCCCAGAAAGAATAAACACTTAACTAGGAGACAGGGCAGGTGGAACACGGTAAGCAAGGTAACCATTGCAGGGAGGCACCGATGTTAGAGGGGTGACCCCTTGCAATGCTTACAGTGTGCCACTTTTAAATGCCACAAGACTCCTTGTATTTTTTTTTTGGTTGGTTTGTTGTTGTTTTGTTTTGTTTGAGAGAGAAACTCTCAGACCTATTGATTTGTATTCTCCTGTCAATGAGGCAGGGGAGGGGGTGATCTGGGCTGATTCACTTGTAAATGAGGCAGGAGAGGGAGGGAGTGATCTGATAGTCTTTCACAAATAGCTTAGCCTAGCATTTCAGATTTGATGGTTCTAGTACTGCACTTGAAATCCCATAAAAATCAGCCCAGACTTTCTTTGAATTAAACTGAATTAGTTTTACCTACATGAGGATCTTTAGAAAGACACCTCAAAAGCAGATTTCTGCTCTGTTTAGTTCAATGGTTCCCAACATTTTCTCTGTTAGGGTACACCTTGCTACCTTTAATTAATTAGAGGCATACCACCATATGATTCCAAATGAACTCATGAATATTCATGAGCCAAGAACCAAACCAGAGCTCTTTGAGTAGTTTTTGAAAAAATTCTGTGGCACACCTGCTCAGATCTGATGGCACACCTGGGTTCTGTGGCACACTGATTGGGAAACACTCATTTAGTCACTAATGGTTCCTTGTTCCTTCTCATAGGAAGAGGATTTGGTTTTGCACAAAATATCCCACTGTTTCATTGTTGAGCAGCATGTTTGTTCCAGTTGTCTGAGTGATTGTCATTTCCATTTCAGAGGTGGCTGCATTTTTGTCATGAAGTGTTATGTATGATGCACTCTGGAATGAAAGATGCTATAGACACACATTCATGTGATAACCTTTGTGGTTATCCTGATAAATGCTTATTTTGACTGGTTTTAGTCTTATAAATCCTACACTGCAGGTTCCCATATCAGGCTTCTTACCATAATGAGCTAGAAACTGGTACAGTGCACTGCCTTGCTGCAACAAGAACAGATGATTTCAGTTGCTTGTGCTTCCATTCCTTTTACTGTGCATGTGATTAAACTACAGCCCCATTTGTTTTAAAGATCTGCCTTATCACCTGTTTATAGGACTCATGGATTTCTCATTACTGCCTGTGGAAGAATACAAGGGAAAATAAAGCAAGGAGTCTTGTGGCACTTAAAGACTAACAAATTTATTTATTACATGACCTCTCTGATTTGCTTTGCAGTATGACCTGATCCCATGTCTTACACTCCCCTGCATTTATTTTCATCCCATTCTGTAAGTTCCCCCATCTTATAGCATCTGATGAACTGGGATTTTCTCCTACGAAAGCTCATGTGAGAAATAAATCTGTTATTCTTTAAGTGCCACAAGACTCCTTGCTTTTTTTGCTTTACTGGACTAACACGGCTGCCCCTTTGGAATTTGACAAGAGAAAATGTTTTCTCATTCGCCTTTGGTTCAAGCTGGGCCCATAAAGCATCACAGTTACAGCAGCAGAAGTAAAGAAGATCAGAGCAGTACAGAAAATTGAAGGCATGTGTGTATTTCTTGGCCAGGGACTCTCAAGATTAGAAAAGGACACAGAAAAAGTCCTCTCTGCTCTCTTTTCAGTATGTCTTGGGAAGTGGATGGCACACTGTCAGTCATTCTTACTGACAGCAAGGGTCCAGTTTGATGGGTGATACATTCCCTACTCAGCCACTTCCCCTGAGCAGAGCAGTAGCCTCAAAGATTGTTTCAGATTCCATGGGACTGAAACTACTCAGTGCTTGTGACACGCAACACTTGGTCTTAAGGATTCGCTTTTTCTCTCCATGTAGAGTGAGTCAGGATCAAATTCTCAAACAGCGGAAGGAAGTGGTTCTAATTTCTCTCTCAGGATCAGGGCTGGTGTAACCTGGGGTGGGCTCAAATTCATTCACCTGCCCCTCTCCAGTGCCCCTCGGAGAAAACCCCTGCAGAAAGCAGCTGGAGAGCCAGGATCCAGTCTATTCAGGACTCAGCAAAGACTGCTCAGAGTTCCCATCCCACATTAAACTATCACTAAGCATAAACATAACAATGAACTTCTAAACAAACCTTATCCTAAGAAACCATAATAAATTTAAACAAACAGTAAGAAACCCAAGAGTCCCAAAGTTCAGGTGGAGTTGCTCTTATCTCAGTTGTAGTCTCTAAGTCCTCGAGGCATGAATGCAGAACAAGAGCAATCCTCATCCTCTCTAGCTGCAGGAATCTTCAGATGAATGCCATGCAATCCTTTCTTCCTCCTGTGTAGCCAGCACCACACAATCAGGTCACTGGCCATCCAGCTCTCAGTTCTATTGCAGACAATTCCCCTGCAAAACTGTCCAAAGCAGGGAGAAAACATCCTGCAGTCCACTCTCACGCAGCTCCTTTCACTCAGTCACTGAGCACATGGACTCTTGCAGCTCTCTCTGTTTTGCTCCTTTCCAGGCTGCTTCTCTCAGGCTTCTCCCTGGGCATGCAACTCCAGCATAATAATAAAACTTGCGGAGCATGTTCAATGTGTTACCACACTCTCTTACCAGAAGGTTCTGGTTTCTGGGCTGCAAAATCTGCCCAGCAACCTAACCCAGCCCTAAGGGATCCCTGAAAGAGATTACTCCTTTTTAGGCACATAGGTTACACTGGCACTAGTGGTGAGCCCGTGTGGCACCAGCCCAGGGTGCTAAAGCTTAGGACTGGCAGGGGGTGGGGCAGGCCAGCCCAGAAGCTGGACCCCATGCTCCCACCTCTCCCCAAGCCAGTCACTTTGACCCCATGGGCGGAGCAGGCCAGCCCATGGGTTGGACTCTGCTCTCTCGCCCAGTCTCTGAGCTGGCCCTCCCTACCTCTAGGGAGGAACAGCTGGCCGAGGGGAGGGGCAAGAAAGCAGAGCCCAGCCTCTAGGCTGGCCTGCACCACCGCTGGGCTGGTTGTTCCCCGTTCTGGGGGCAGGGCAAGCCAGCCCAGCACAGAGGCTTGGTTCTGCACTCTCATTCATGCCCTGCGCTGCTTTTGGCTCCATACTGAAGGCAGTGGGGTGTGGGGAAGCGTGGCAGTGGGGGGCACAAAAGGAAAAGTTGGCTCAGGGCACCACAGCCCCGTGAGCTGGCCCTGCCGCTTCCCCCTGCCATGGCCAGGGCAGTAAGGAGAAAGGGGCTTTGCCTCGGGCGCCAATTTAAAAGGCACCATGGGGAAGCCATTGCCCCTGCTGCCTCTGGCCATGGCAGGAAAGCGGTGCCCCCTGCTGGCTGTGGCTGTGATGGGGGGGGGCGCAATCGCCCCTTCTGCTTCTGGCCCCAGCAGAGGGAAGTGATTCACCACCATGGCCAGAGCTGGCAGGGGGCATGACTTCTTTGCCACAGCTGGAGCTGGCAGCAGGGGAGGGGTCCCTTCTTCCCATTGTAGGAGCATAGGGACCCCCATTGCCAGCTCCGGCCAGGGTGGGAAATCACTTCTCTCTGCCATGGCCAGAACCAGCAGGGGCGATTGTGTCCCCCCACAGTAGCCAGAGCTGGCAGGGGGGATCACTTCCCTGCCACAGCCAGAGGTGGCAGGGGCAATGGCTTCCCTGTGTGGCTGTGTGGGGTGGTGATCCTGGGGGACTGTTTATGATTATTTTTCATATTAATATTTCTTATTTGCAATAATCCATAAGCAATATGCCATATTTGGTATCAACAGCAAGGCTGTAATCTGCTAGGAATGACTATTATTTATATATAGGTATCATGTTTTATTAGAAATTAGGAATCTATTTGCTTTTACATGTGTTCCAAGTGATTTGTTCTTAAGGCAATCCCAGACTGGGCATCTGCAAACTATTGTTCCTCTTAATGGCCCCATCAGGGAGGCTTCCAGCTGCAGTGGACCCAAGAAGAAACCTGTTTGACCAGTTACTCAGACTGACCATGTGGCCCAACTCCATTTTGATCTGGCAAGGATACTGAGATAAAAGGCAGGAGACCCATCTTCATTTTGTCTTTAGTCTTCAGTCTGCAACCTGCAATCAACACCCTCCTCTGGAACTATTCTTCTGGGACTGAACAAAGGACTGAGACCCACCCAACTGCTGCTGCTGCTGGGTGCACAACAGAGGGGTGAGGCTAATCTGCTGACTACAGGATCTTCAAGGATATGTTTTCTGTGGACTCTAAATCATTTGTATGTATGTGATTCACTTTGATCCCTTAACATACCTCATATTTTGTTTGTTTTCCCTTTATATTAAACCTTTAGTTGTAGTCAGTAAAGGTTTGGCTGGAAGCATGGTATTTTGGGTAAGATCCAAGCCTATACTGTTCTGGGCAATATGGCTGGCCCTTTGGGGTCAGGAGAACCTATTTCTTTAAGATCCAGTGGCTAGAGGGGACCATGGGAACCTATTCGTAGTAAGAGGGCTGTTTCTGTTTTGGTTATGCTTGGTGATGACCAGAGTGGGGGAATCAGAAGCAAGTTTTGTTATTGACTGGGAGACTGGTTTAAGTACCACCTGTCAGTGGTTTGGGGGTTTGGCCCCTGGTTTTGCAGCTTGCCCTGATTTTGGCACATTCAGAAGGTTATCCCAGGAGGCCTGGGTCACAGGGGGGCCAGGCAGGTGGAACAGCAGCGCTGCACCGGCCTCCCTTTTGGCTGCTCACCCGGTCCCAGGTATGGGGGGTAGTGTAGGGGTTTACCCCTCCCCTGGGTCAGCTGGTCCTGCCTCCCAATGCAGTGTGGGGGGGGCAGAGGATGATTTGCCTGGGTCTGACACCCCCCCAGGGACCACCCTGCCAGGGGAGGGAGAGGGCACCCATCTATTTGTTGCAGGGGGGTGCCAGAAACCCTAGCACTGGCTCTGCTAGGAGATGAGGTTAGACTGCCCCATCTCCGATGAACTCCCAGGGAATTATTCTGCTGGTGACAAGGGGTTCAACCCTAGCTAAACATCCAGCCAATTAGGGGGCCTGCTGTGTCTAGGTGGATTCTGGCAAACTTCTGGTGTGCCCACACTGGAAGGTGGTATTGGTGGCGGTGTAACCACAGGTACTGGGGAAGTAGCTGGAACCAGAAAGGATGTCATATCCAGTTGGTCCATGGAGGCAGTCAAAGGCTTTGAAGAGGTAGTTGGAGCAGGAGAGACATGAACAGCTGTTTCATGCCTCAATGGCATATCATCTGTAAGGGTGAAGTCAGTTACATCAGTTTAAGATGCATCCTCTGGATGAGTATGACTGAGTAGCAACTGATCTATATGCTGTCGCCAAACCAGGCTGTCTGCTGTCTGGACAGAGTAGGAAATAATATTTTGATTTGGTGGTTTTCCTTAATTCGATTTAAGTTAAATCGAATTAAGGATTTTATTTCAAATTTGTTTACTTGAAAATTACTTGTTTCAAAATAAGCATCTAGGTGTGAACATAGCTTTTCAGTCTTTGAAGAGTAGCTTTCAAGTTTGTAAGGCGTTCCTCCTCATTTTTGCCAGTGACCAGGATATCATCCAGGTAGCACTGTACTCCTGACAAGCCACTCAAAATCTGGTCCATTGCCCTCTGGAACAAAGCTTGGGCCACAGTGATTCTGAAAGGTAAATTACAGTATCTGTACGACCTCTTATGTATCACGATAGTCAACAACTCTTGAGACTTTTCTTCAACATGCATCTGTAAGGATGCTTGACTCAAATCAATCTTGCTAAATTTTTGTTCGCAGCCAAACCTGAAAAGATGTCCTCAATGTGGGGAAGAGGATATTGCTCCACACATAATGCTGGGTTGACGGTGACCTTGAAATCTCCAGAAATCCAAATGGAGCCATCCTTTTTCACTATTGGGACAATGGATGTCGCCCATTGGCTGTAAGTAACTGGCACTAAGACTCCCTCCTTGACTAGCTACTCCAAGTTTTCTTCCGCCTTGGGTCTGGGTAATTACCCTTCACCACAAACAATGGTAGATTTGTAGTCTGTCCATTGAGCTCTACTTTCACATCAATAGTACCCAACAGGGGAACAGCCTCCCCAGTGTACATCTTCAAAACAACTATTGTCGGCTTAAGTGGCAAATTTCTAAAGTCCTTCTCACACACAATGTTAGAAACTAATGAAATGGCTGTGCCAGTGTCCAATTCCATGTGTACAGGTTTATCTTCCAACGCAGGTGTCACCCAAAATTTACATGGGGCAGCTGTTATAGGCAAAACGTGGAATGGATCTTCATCTTCTGATTGGGTGTCCCTGTGATCATCTGGAGTCTGATCTACTGCAGGCAGCATTTCCCTCTTAGTCTGCCAAACCAATGGCCCATTTTTCTCAGATCTGTGTCTTCTGTTTGGCTCATCCTTCATTTGCAGGCACGCTCAACGTGCCCTCTCTTGCCACATTGTCAACACAATAGTTCCTTATACCAGCACTCTGATGTGAAGTGACCCTGCTTCCCACACTGGTAACATTCCTATCTTCCCAGTGCCTTGTGGATAAGTTGTGGGGATACCTTATGCACTCCAACCCTGATCTGTTGCATGTTTTGGAGTGACACATTCCATGGAGACTGCAATCTCAACAATCGTTTGTAAGGTGAGTTAACCTTCAGTCAACTGGCATTTCTGTGTTGATTCACTGTGCAGGCCACACACCAGCCTGTCATGCAGTATTTCCTCTAACATGTTCTTGAAGTCACAGTGTGCTGCCAGCTTCTTCAGAGTTGCTACAAACTGTACAACTGATTCACCTTCATCTTGGTTCCTTTAGTAGAACCTATATCTCTGCAATTACCAGTGGCCTTGGGGAAAAATGTGCTCCCAGAACTTCCACTAGGTTGCCGTAAGGTTTTTGTTCTGGCTTCTCTGAATAAAGCAAATCACATAGCAAACTATAAGTTTTAGCTCCAATAATTGTTAGAAAAACTGGTACCTCCTTCTCATCAGTTATATCATTTGCTTTACAAAATTTTGAAATCAGGCTGTATAAGTTTTCTACAAATCCAACAATTCATCAAATGCCTTGAGTGGTATAGTAAGTGAAGTTATGCTTCCCTCTTATGGTTATTGTTTCTCTCTTCTCTAGTACTTAGCAGGTACACCAGCTTTCAGCCAGCCAGTGAGCCCTTAGGCTAACAGAACAGGTTTCAGAGTTACAACCCAATCCCCAGGCAAGCAGTAAATAAAGATTTTGTTTCTTATATTGCATTCTGGTTTTCCATAGCTGCCAGGATTGTTGACAATAGCCAGCTCCATCTCATATCCCATCTTTTGTTGCCAGTTGTTATATTTAGGTGAATTATAATCCAGTAATGAGAGGCAGCATATTTGGAGCTGTGTAGGGAATCTTTATTGAGTGATTCAGCTAAGTAGCAGCAGTGTAGAAAAGAACCTGGGGGTCATGGTGGATGGGAAGCTAGATATGAGTCAGCAGTGTGCTCTTGCTGCCAAAAAGGCCAATGGCATACTGGGCTGCATCTAAAGAAGTATTACCAGCAGATCAAGGAATGTGATCATTCCCCTCTATTCTGCACTGGTGAGGCCACATCTAGAATACTGTGTTCAGTTTTGGGCTCCCCACTACAAAAAGGACAGGGACATGCTAGAGAGAGTCCAGTGGAGGGCAACCAAAATGATGAAAGGGCTGGAGCACAAGCCCAATGAGGAAAGACTGAAAGCATTAGGCTTATTTGGTCTGCAGAAGAGAAGATTGAGGGGGGATTTGATAGCAACCTTCAACTACTTGAAGGGATGCTCTAAGGAAGATGGAGCTCAACTGTTCTCGTTAATAACAGAGGACAGAACGAGGAGCAATGGTCTCAAGCTGTGGTTAGGGAGGTCGAGGCTGGATATTAGAAGAAACTTTTTTACTAGGAGAGCGGTGAAGCCTTGGAATGAGCTGCCAAGGGAGGTGGTGGAATCTTCATCTTTGGAGGTGTTTAAGGCCCGGCTGGACAAAACCATGACTGGGATGGTTTAGTGGGAGTGGTCCTGCCTCTGGCAGGGGGTTGGACTAGATGACCTCTGAGGTCCCTTCCAACCCTATGATTCTATGATTCTATGATAACTGAGAGCAGAGGGAACCAGACAGACAGACAGGTTTCCCTAACACTAAACCAACCGTCCCATTTGTCACTATGATAACCTCAGTGACCCTAGATAGTCCAGGAGACCACAATTTGTTCCTTGCATTAAGGGAATAGAACCATCCTTCATAAGGGCCCTTCCAATCCTATGTTCATATAAATCTTGGAGTGAAATCTTAGCTCTGTTTGAGGAGCTCATTTTCAACACTACCACTGATTTTAGTGGGCCTGGATTTCACCTAGGCTTCTATGTATCAAAGATATATTTTAAAATGTGATTTAAGAGCTGAAGTTACTTAGGTGTTTTGTAAACTTTATCATCAGTTGTTTAATCAGGGAACAAACAATAACATGTGCCTTAAGTGACCAGTCACATGACACTTTCTTTTCTTTTACCCCCTCAAAGAAACCCAAATCATATTTATGTAACAAACTTAGTGTCTTCCTTCAAAGGCTTATTTGACATAGCAGCCATGGAAAAAGATATTCTAGAATAATTATAATGGAATAGCTCCCATGTGGACTTTTAATTCAGAATAAAAATCACTTCTACTCCACAGGGAAATCATTCTCCATACAAGTGACTTATATTGCAAAAGTGTGCCCACCTGGTAATCTATTCCATGACAGTTACGCTGGTCAATTCCCCACCAAGATAAGGCCTAATCAAGAACAGAAAGTAACGGTGGGTTACTCACCAGCAACCGTCCTTCTTCAAGATGGGCTGCTTGGATCCATTCAGTAGTAGGTGTCTCCATGTTGGAGCGCCAGATTGGTCAGAAAACCTTTTGTCCTAGCCTGTCAGGAAAGGGTAGGCAGCCACCGCCCTCCACGCCACCCAGTGGCTATATATATGGCTGCCTCCCAACCCCTCCCCAGTTCCTAGGAGTCACCAGCTCCAGATGTGGGGATGCAAGGGAGGGACCTGAATGGATCCGAGCAACCCATCTTGAAGAAGGATGGTTACTGGTGAGTAATCCACTGTTCTTCGAGCGCTCCTTGGATGCATTCAGTAATAGGTGACTAATAGCCATGTTGATGGATGGTGGGTGGAGTTGGCCCTTCCACCTTCAGCACAGCAAAACCACCCCAGATGGGAAAAAGCCCAGCGAACAAGGCTCTAGCAGGACCCAAGGGCAATGTTCCCTCTAAGGCTTGACGGCTTGTGTGCAAAATTTTCAACCCGTGTGCAAAACTTTTTCTGAATAAAATTTTTGTGCAACTTCACATGATGGAAATTATTGAAAAATATAGAACAATGAAAAATTAATGTTATTTAAATTGTTTTTATTAATAATTTGAATGTATTCTATGCTTATTTAACATTTTGTCTCATCAGTTCTTCAATCCTGTTTGTCTGCCTTTGTCGGCTTTCCAAAATGTATAAACACATAAAAAAGTTAAAATTAAAGCAATTAACTTGCCTCTCATTTTTCCTTTTGCACAGCAGCCCATTTTACAATTTTAAAAAAATGGTCCTAAATTGTTCCTAGCCAGTTCAAATGTGACCCTTTACTTGTTTTACTTAATTGGTCACTATTACTAATCTTGATCACAGTATACTTTATTCCTTCATTTTATTAGTGTTTGCTATATATTTTTTCCCCAGTTTAACCCTTCCCTAAGGAGCAACAGGCCAAAAGGTAAAAAAAAAACAAACCAACCCAGGGCTTGACCCTGTGATTACAAATCTGTTATTCTACCAACTGAGCTACAGGCATTCCATATATAAAAATTTCTAGGCATAAAGGATAACTGTGTACTCCACTGCCCCTTGATCCCATCCCCCCCAAACTGCTCTTTATTCCGTGTGTGCATCTGTGCAGCAAACTCTTAACATCAGGATCGTGGGTTCCAGCACTGTGCCCCCCCCCGTCTACTTATCAGAAGTAAAAGGCTGGACAATCACCTATTTTTGGAATGCCTGAGGGAGGAAGGACATGAAGGTAAAAAGGAGCCCTTGGATAGCTAGCAACTCCCCCCCCCACCAGCCAATCCTCAGTGGGGCTTCAGGCCTGTCCCCCTGCCCATCTTCAGCTGCTCTCCCACCCTGCCCCCTCCGCCAGTTGATCCTTGGCCATGGTTAAGGCCTGTCCCCCCCACTCCTCATCCAATCCTCAACCACTTTGCCAGACTAGGGTTACCGGGTACCAAAGCATGGAAAGGACAACAGGGGAGTACAAAAAGGAGGATGTTGGAGGACACATATGCATCTGGGACTCCACCTGGGCCCCCTTCATCCACCCAGCCAATGCCCCCCCCCCAAATGCTTGCCCCATTGATCACCCAACTCCAGGGAAATCTGTCTAGCCCCTAGTTACAGCATGAGATTAATTGCAAGAACAGAGGCTCAAGAATATCAAATGAATGGCTTAAGTATTTTTCCTCTTCACATTAAAGTAACTGTAAAGCCAACCGCTTTAAGGAGTCACAAAACTAAGTATTGAATGTTTATATCAAGGTGCAAGGAGAATCACACTGCAGAACTCCTATCCAGACTGATGTTTTTACATTGTGAGTTGCAAACGGAAGCACACCGCCAATAAATTTAATGTAGTAATTATGGACAAGATTAAAACCAGTTTTAACACAGTAAGTTCCTTCACAGAATTCACTCATTGTTTGACACACAGAGGGATGGGCCCTTGACTACATGAAGCCTAACAGAATTTGAGTTGTTGGCTTCTAAAGGAAAAGTAATCTCTGTCAGCAGTATTCTCCCCATGACTTGAAATTAGGGGTGTGGTGCAGGGGGTGCTCACTCATTTGCTCTAACACTGTTACTAGCCAACAACTGGGGGGTATAGGCCGAGTGTACAGAAATCCCTGTCTAGCCTCAGTTTTGAGCCTCACTGTGCAATATTTTTAAAAAATCACAGACAAGCTCTTTAGATTTTATACACTCAGGAAAGGAGAAATGAGAAAAAATGAGATCTGCTGGTTTTTATGTAGAGACCTACTTGAAACATAACCTTTTACCTAAAATGCAAATGTCTGGAAACATCATATCCTACTATGTCTGCCATAAACCACAGATGGATATATATCTATTTTATGACCATTGACATTTTGTTTGCTTTTATGTGAAATACACATCAAATGCGGGGGGGGGGGGATGAAGTAGAAGTTTGTGACTATCAAATGCTCCACCCAAGAGGACAGCACCTATTCTTGAATGCAATGATCAGTTTTTTCCTAAATATACCAAAATAAAAATAACCATAGAGTATATAGGCAAAAGCAAGCTGCTTGTTTTCTATGATTTGAGAAACTAACAAAGGGACAAATATTGCAATCCTTACTCCATCAAATTTCCCACTGACTTCATTTAAAGCATAGGATCAGGCCCAGCCCAGCAGCTACTTTAGAATGGATAATACTTTCATATCTGTGTATCTTACTAAAATTTAAGGACACATCTATAGTGGACTAATCTCTTCTTGGAAAGGAGAAACAAACTGAAAAAAAATCACACTGGGAAAAGGAAAATCTTACAGATTCAAAGCTCCTCACAACCAAAAGTGAACTTTGTTGGCCCTCTAAACAAAAGATTTGTTGTCAAAAGCCAAAGTTCATTAGCAGGAATAAAGATCTCACTTAGCCTAGCCCTTAGAGAAAGAAACCTCCCCAGAAACTAAGCCAAGCAGGGCAGCAAAGCAGGAAGCAAAGAAGGAATCACAGGTTTCTCTCTGGGCACTTCAGAGATCCCATCAAGGTGAAGAAAAGCCCCAACCCCACCAAAAAATATGATCAAACCTCCCCCAAAACCAGGTGCAGGGAAAGGGGAGAGGACCTGAGCTGGAGCCTGGAAAGAAGCCGGGGTTGAGGAGCGGAAGCAACAAAGCAAAGCAAAGCGAAACCCCGTGTAGCACTGCAGCTGGAATGCCTGGAGCAGGGAGGAGGGCAGGGCAAAGAGGAGCAGTCTTAAAGCGATACACCGCTCCTCCGCTTCTTGGCTGAGCCTCAGCCGCTCTGTCGGGCTGTCCCAGCCTGTCCTGCCCCTCCCCGTGCGCGGGGACTGGAAACCCCTGCGCGGGGAGGGGTTTCTTATGTGCGTGGCCGCGCAGCCGCGTGCCTTAGAGGGAACAGTGCCCAAGGGACCAATAGGCCTCTTGGCCCGGCAATGGAGAACTGACAACTGTGGGCCCAACCCAAGGAAGGGGGTAGGTCTAATCCAGCTGAGGCAAAGCGTGCATGGGCTGGGCAGACTAAGGTCACCTTAACCAGAGTTAACTCAATGCAACACAACCATATAGAGAAGATGCATTTGGTTTCTCTACCTGTTGGGTATAGCTCAAAGTATGAGAGCCAGAGGATTAATGTCTGGCCATAGGACACTTCAGCATGGAACTTATGAGAGAGAGCACTGGAAGCCATAGGTTATGGGGTTAACCATGACGGCTGCGGGCTATGCAGATAACAATAGAAGGGATGAACATTATCCCTCGAACTGGCCATGTCAAGGCCCAACGGTACATGCCCGAAGTGAGTAAGAATTAAAAGTACCCAGCTAAGCGCAAGGGGAAGGACTACTGAGTTCAGACAAGAAGGATCTAAGGGAAGACACTTTTCACTAGTTAATGAGAAAAGAAAAAAGAGCCAGGGGTGGTGCAATGAGCGCTACATGGCATATTGGGCAAGATGTCCCTGGGCTAGGAGGATGCAACACAAGCCTCCAGCCGTGAACAGTGTAAGAACCCAGAAGGCTACCATTGGGAAGGAGCATTTCAGGCCACTAGGCACCCATAAGTCAGCATGGTGGTCTTAGGAAGTGCTGTTGACCTTGGTCTCTATGAATACCTTGGTATTTATGCAGACTTACAGAAAAGGACCCCCTCTTGACCCCCTATGTTCCACCCCAGGATTTGGACACCAGGAAGACTGCCTGGGGAGCGGGGGGGGAGAGGGAAGATGAGGGCAATGGAAAACAATGCCACCGATTGGCCACTTAGTTGTGACAACCGAAAGGACAATAGGGTTAGAAGTATAGTGATCTAAAGCCTCATGTGCCCAGGGGCACCGTTAGGAGTGATATCTGCCCCAACTACACTGCACCTATGTGTATGTGGGAGTTAAGGACTTGGTGACAGAAGGATTATCCTTCTAAATGGTATGGTAATAGGAGGAGTGAATGGTCTCCTCCCATGACACCCGGGAATATGGTATTCCCAGAGTGAAAGCCACAGCTCTGTAGGAGTACCTTGGATTCAGAAAATCCGACAAGGGTGGTTTATCCCTATCTAACGATCTTATCCAGGACCGCATCCCACCATTGGGAAAAACAAATTTCTGGGTTTCTGTGTGGGTCAGAAAAAGGATTTTTGTTTTTCATTTTTCACTCGAGCTCATGAGTGGAGGAACACAACAGCTCTTAGCAGATGCCTACGGCAAGGGTATCATATAGAGACTATCCAACAGTTTTCGGTCTCAGGGCCCAGAAAGGAAGACGTAATGTGATCGCCAGACACTCAGGTAGTAGTGTCCCAGCCCTAGATATAGGTAATCATGGTACCAGGGTGACCTAGGGTGAGCCATTTATGTATACCGCGGTTTGGTGACAGCCATGCGCAGGACCCAGTGGTGCACATGAAGCATGTCAACAAGCTAGCCTCACAGCTCGCTAGCAGTTAGTTAGGGAGGCCAAAGGTGAGTTTCATCACCTCTGTCCACATGGTCAGGGAAGAAGCCTTGTGTCTTCCCCCATGGGCCTTACTGACCTGGTTAACTCCAGGTCAGACGTATAGAAGCTGATACTTCAGGGGTAGAGAGAGAGAAAGAGAGAGTAAGGAGGGTATCACTCCACTTTCCTGGTAGGGTGGGGCCTAGCTAGAGAATCCCAGTCGGGGATGTCCCGGTCAGATATGAGGTCGTCCCAAAGAGGTGGGAGAAGCTGTTGTTTACCATCGGTTGTTTTCCCTCCCCATGGGGGGGGAGGGGCAATTAGCAAAATAGGAACTGCAAACACCTCTACCTAGGCCTCCCCTTGGGTATCGAGATGCATGTGGTAGAGTGTACTGAGTGTCGTATTCCCACTTAACGGGTGGAATAGAGGGCGGGTTCCCATACTGTAGAGGTGGCTGAGGACCTACCAGGACCGACTTAACCGTGCGTGCCGACTGGTTTTATTGGAGTGGGAAGATACCTAAGGTGTTCCTCCCCATCCTGGGTGCAAAGGAGATCCTACCTGCTGTAGGACAGGTGGCAGGCAGGCAGGGAAGGGGTTCCACACATCTGGCTGGGCACATGTGTCCGTGCATACTGGGAGTAACTGTAGTCGTGGCTAGAGCTACTACGTGATGCCACCTTTGGTTTTAATGAAGGCTGCCCTTAACATTTATGAGGACAGAAGGAACCATTGGTCAAAAAGTACCTGAAGTGCCGGGGTCGAGGGGGAGCTTTCCTGTTCCGTTTCCTCCAATAACAGCCCCAAGGGTAGCAATGGCTGAGAATTGTCTGGGCAATGGGCCACAGTTTGGATGGGTCTTGGTAACTGAGAGGGGCCCTTGGTTACATGGGCTGTGCCTCTTATAAGATCAGGGAGGCAGGGCCAAAGACTGACTCACCCCTGTTCACAATATCGATGCAGGGTGGTGGTGGGGATGACAGCCCTAATGAGCTCCCCATTCTCTCACTAAGGGAAGGAAGGGAGAAGGGCATCAGTCACCTTCTCTCATGGTGAACTGAAGCCATGGCCATATCCTGGATGTTATGGGAATAATGGAGGGCAGTAAGTTGGGATAGGCTCCCTTCCTTGCAGGGGAATGAAGGTGGAAAGGCTCCAAGAGGTTCCCAGAATAGAACTGAGGGGGCGGTGGGAAGGGGCCGGGTCCCTGCCCAATTTCATCTGGGAGGAGAGTGAGAGGGTGGTTTTCCGCCCCACATGCTTTATGTGGGGCAAGGGTAGGGTCCTGATGGGAGGAGACTGAGGTATTTTGCCTCTCCCCTAGGGTCCTGTGCAGTACCCACTACAGTTAGGGTCTCGGGGGGAAACAAAGTGCCACCCCTGAAGGGCAGATCAAGTGCCACCTGCTGCACAGCAGGGGACACCCTGACTTCCCTAAGCCAGGCAGCTCGGCGGATGGTTACAGCAGAGGCCATGGTGTGGGCTGCTGTATCTACCGCATCCCAGGCTGAGAGGAGGAGATCCTGGGAAATTATTCTTCCCTCCTCCAGAAATGCATCATACTCCTCTTTGGTCTCTGGTGGGAGCAAATGTCTAAATTTTGTGACTGATACCCACACATCCAGTATATACCTGCTGGTTAGGACCTGATTATTTGTGACCCATAGTTGGAAGGCTGAGGAGGAATAGACCTTGCGTCCCAAGAGATCCAATTCCCTAGCTTCCCTTGAAGCAGGAATGGGGTCACTAGGGGGCTCGCCCGGGCCGAGCGCCATCTACACCATGTCCCTAGGAGGGATTGGGTGGTCAGCGAAAGAGGGGAAGTCTGATTCGGGAACCCTATACCTGAGATTCGCCGTGTCTGAGATTGGGGCAATAGAGCTTGGATTCTGCCATCGGGAGGATGTCAGGTCCCAAACACTTGGGTGGAGAGGGACCGCAAGCGGCTCTGCTGAGGAGGAGACCAGCCTGAAAACGGTGTCCAAGGGGGGAGTTGGAGGGCTGGACCTCCATCCCTAAGTGGGCTGTGGCGTGGCGCAACAGATCGAAGTGCACCGATAGGTTGCCCATGTATGAGCCCGGTGCCGGGGACAGAGTAGTACCAGGAGTCCACTGTGGAGGGGAGAGGGTCTCCTGAGGGGACCATTCTTGAGGGCAGAAGCAGAAAGGTGACAGAGCCAAGGCACGGTGCCGGGGCTGCTTAGAGCCCTTCGATGGGCTTTCCCTTGGATTCAAGCAGGGGGAAGTACCCCCCCCCCCATTCTTGAGGCGGTACCAGTGATGGCAAGGTGATATGTTGCTGCTGGGTTGACTCTATGGTATCGGGGCCCAATGGAGTAGAAGGTGGAGGGCTTTGGGGTGAGGGAGATTGGTGCTGCCCACAATGGACCCAGGCTTTGGATGTGAAGGCCGGTTTGCCCCTCCTAACAAGTGTTGGGGAGGGTGGTGTGGGCAGCAGGAGGAGTGCTCAAGTGGCCTCCACTGCCTCCGGGGTCGTCGGTATCAGGAGCGACCCCAAACGAGCCTGTGGTGAGCCCTTAATTGGGGAGACAGGACTGCCCAGTTGGGACAGGCCCTGCACCATCGGTACTGGGATATGATGAGCCTGCACTGCCAGAGGTGACTGTGGTTGGTGCCGGGGCGAGCCCATCACCAACAGTGCCGGGCTGTGCCGGGACTGCAGCATCAGGGGCAGCCTCAAGTGGTGCCGAGGGGCCAAGGTGTTGCATCGTTGTCGGGGTACTGGGGTCGGTACCAAGCTCACTCTTCGACAGCCACTGACAGCATGGTGCCAGGCTGGCTCCGGTGCCGAGCCAGGTCTCGGCACCGGGCGGGGTCCTGAAGCCTCAGGTGAAGAGTGCTGAGCCTGTTCTAAGGTTAGGGTATGGCGCCTTTGTTCCCTGTCCTTGATAGTCCCAGGTTTAAAGGACATACAAAGGGAACATGTGGAGACCAAGTGGTCTTTGCCTAGGCACCGGAGACACTTCCCGTGGGGATCATCCTGAGGGAAGGTCTTGCCGCACTCGGAGCAGGGTTTAAACCCTGGCATGTTGGTAGACAATCTCTAATGTTCTGGCCCAAGAGAGGAGGATCCCTGTGGTGGAACTATGTCCACGAAAAGGTGTTCCCAGTCGGGTGAAAATCTCATAGAAAGACAGACAGGCTGCTTGCATTCGCAAGGAGCAGACATTCCAGATCTGATGTATAAGGCGGAAGAAATGAAACTGGGGAGGGGTCGGGAGGTGGCCATATATATAGCCACTGGGTGGTATGGGGGGCGGTGGCCGCCTACACTCTCCTGACAGGCTAGGACAAAAGTTTTTCTGACCAATCTGGTGCTCTGGCACAGAGACACCTATTACTGAACGCATCCAAGCAGCGCTCGAAGAACTTCTGATCAACAGCTTCTGCAAGTTATGCCCTTCTTAAAACTCTGATAATCCCTCTAGGTATATATAACATGAAATTCTAGCCAGCATTTGTTTCTAAGGCAACAGTGAGTGAAACAGTCAGAAGAGTTGCCCGTTAAAGGACATTAAGTTTTCCCATTTGTGTGCACCACTATTACCTGTTATTCAGTTAGCATTATAATGCAAGTTTAATCCCTTGATAGATCTTTTTTCCTATTTTAAGGTGTCAGACTATGGTCAGGCAAGCATATTCTATCTGCCATCTGTAAGACACCTCTACCAATTAAATGGCACTCAAACAATATACACTTTATCAGTCTTTCAGTGCGAAACAGAGCTAATAAGAGAAATACTTTTCTAAATAGGGCTATATTTTACCTCTGTCTCTCTTTAAGGTTTTGACTCTGCTAAAATTTTGTCAGCAGTGCACAGTTTATTCTAGCAGCTTTTTCTGGCATGTGGTTCAGTAGTGGGCTGTTGTCATCTGAGGGCTGATCTACATTGCAGGGGGGATTTTGGTGGCAGTCAAAGAGAAATAGGCAAGTTATTTAAAATAATTTGTGTATCTCCCTTTGACTGCTTAATGCCTACTCACCTCAGGTGTTAAAATAAAATTTTTGGACCCCCAGGGAGTACCCCTGGGCAAATCTTGGGTCCAGGAAGTTCGTGCCCACCTTCAGATATCTTTATCACTCCGTCGCCCGTATTCATCTAAAAGGAAGGTCACTCCAGCAGAGGCAGATGCTTAAATTCGAGTGTAACCATTTATTAAGGGAATAAACACATCTCAAACCAGGACTGAACACCGTCAGGAATAACACAAATACATATAACATACAATTAACAAAACAAGATTTAACAAGATCCCCCTTTTTGAAACCCCTCCTGGATCCTAGGGATCTTTTGCCCTTAGCAAACTTTTTCCGACTGAAAGCAGAATAAGTTCCAGTCCCAAATCTGCCCACCAAACACAGGGGTGACACCCCTGGTTTCCCTTCTTACACTCCAGCTTTCAGGGCGCTCGGCCCTCAAATACCCCTATTTACTGTTGGTCTTCGGCTGGATTATGCCGCAGGTCCGACACCCACGCTGCCGATCCCTCGGAGTCCTTGATCTCTGGATCCTGGCTTGGCCCGTCTACTTCGAGGCGCTGGTGCCCCCAGAGTCCTGTAATTACAGTCTTTCACCCCTTAACAAAGTCCAATTAGGCAGGGCAGCTTCTCCCCTAAGTCCCAGCCTCTGCCTGCTTCGGGGACTTCCTGAAGTGGGTCCTCTTCAGCCTTCCACCCGGGAGCTGGAGTCCAAGTCTCTGAACCCCGGGATCAGAGAATTGGGCAGGCTCAGTTCCCAGCTCCTCAGGGAGGCTATTCTCTGATCCTTCAACTCCGCTGGATCCCAGTTCAAAGATCTTACACACACTCACTCCTAACACAGATCTCCCCCAAACCGGGCGGGGAAACCCCTTAAAACCGAACCCCTTGGCCAATCAGAGGGGCCCGTTGCGCGTCCCTTGCTTCGCGCCCTTTTTGTCACGAGGTACCCGAAAGTTCGAGAGGCTTCTCTCCCTTGCTAACTGGCAGCTCAGGAAAGTTCCCGCCTGCTTCTCCCCTCAGGCCAGAGCTGTTACTAGGCAGGCCTGACCTCTTGGCAGGCTGCCAAAGTCCTCCGGTGGTTACTTAGTGTAACCCCTGTTCACAAACCCCAAACCCGTAACCTACGCAAACTTCTTAGCCCACTCAGCCTCTGCTGGGGAGGCACTGTACAATGTTTTAACAGCGAATAATAACACATAATACATTTCTCATCAGTAACCAAGCAAGGTAAGTATCATTACAAAAATTCTCCCAACACAGGGTACCCACAGTGCTGTGTTGATGGGAAATGCCTTCCCAGCAAATCAGAACTACACTATTTGCTGGGTAGGTCTTAACAAATTGTCCTCTGACTAATTCTGGGTTCAATTGAACATGTTTTTACAAGAGCTCAGACTTGCACAATTGGTGCTATGCTATTGGAAGTGCCACCCATAATGTAGCCTAGCTCTGTTTCTGCTGCAAGTTTTTTACACAATGTTCCTGTTTAGGCATAGCCATGGCCTCTTAACATGATACATACTCTTTGGATGCTCTCCAATCCTGGGTCTAGGTTTGTTCAGCATCTTCATTAATAATCTGGATGATGGGATAGACTGCACACTCAGTAAGTTTGCGGATGATACCAGGCTCAGGAGGAATGGTACATATGCTGGAGGGTAAGGATAGGATTCAGAGAGACCTAGACAAACTGGAGCACTGGGCCAAAAGAAATCTTATGAGGTTCAACAAGGACAAGTGCAAAGTTCTGCATTCAGGACAGAAAAAATCCCAGGCTGGGGAGCAGTCAGCTAAGTAGCACTATAGAAAAGGAGCTGGGCATTTTGGTGGACAGGAAACTGGATATGAATCAACAGTGTGCCCTTGCCAGCAAAAAGGCCAATGGCATATTGGGCTGCATCAGTAGGAGCCTTGAGAGAAGATTGAGGGATGTTATTATTCTGCTCTATTTGGCACTGGTGAGGATGCATTCCAGTTTTGGGCTCCCCACTACAAAAAAAGATGTGGAAAAATGAGAAAGAGTCCAGTGGAGGACAACAAAAGTGATTAGGGGACTGGGGCACATGACTTACAAAGAAAGACTGAAGGAACTAGGCTTATTTAGTTTGCAGAAGAGAAGACTGAGGGGGGATTTGATACCAGCCTTCAGATACTTGAAGGGTTGCTTCAATGCAGAGGGAGCTAGGCTGTTCTCAGCAGTAACAGAGGACAGAACAAGGATCAGTGGTTTCAAGCTGCAGCTGGGAAGGTCTAGGTTGGATATTAGGAAAAACTTTCTCACTAGGAAGATAGTAAAGCACTAGAATGGGTTATCTAGGGAGGTGATGGAATCTCCATCTTTGGAAACTTTTAAGGCCCAGTTAGCCAAAACCTTGGCTGGAATGATTTAGTGGGAGTAGTCCTATTTTTAGCAGGGGGTTGGACTAGATGACCTCATGAGGTTTTGTGTAGACAGGTGCATTTTAATTAACATTTGCCTGTATTGTTCCCACTATTTCAGTTCCCCTGGGAATAAAAATTTTGGGAACTCCAGTATAGAACAAGAAACAGCAACAGATGCCAGTATTTTAAGGCCTGTGTCCTCACTAGGCTTACTGTGAGAAAATGGTTCATATGGAGAGCCCCCTTTACATTACCCCACTGCTGCTACTCTCACTGCAGTTGTGCTGGCAATAGCAATGGTAGACATCTTAACAACAACAACTTCAACAAAAATCTAATTGAAGACACATCTTCCCCTTGACACCATGGTTTCTCTCCTCTGTGGCTAAAAAGGCTGTATTGTTTTATGAGCACAGCACCCCCACCCCCCAACCAGCCACACATAAAGCCATCATATCCAGCAATTTATCAAATAAACTCATGCATCTTCGTGCCTTTATATTACATCAAAGGCATTAAATATTAATCCAGGTACATTTTCTGACTTGTAATTCCCTTTAAATTTAAACACATTATATATGAGCAGTCTGAATTCTCCACATTAAATAGCTGTGCGGGGTAACTGGATTTTATAAACATTTTCAACATGTTATGTTGCTCTGAGCATCACTTATTTAATGCCCTTCTTCACATTTTAACCCAGAGGGGCAAGTATGGTTTAAATCAATTTGTTTTTAAAGTTTGCTACATGTCACTTATTTTTCCCCAGCATTAATAACTGTAAGATTACCTGGACACAGGCCAATTTTTTGTCTTAAAATATTGAGCTAAACTGTGAAATCTTTAGTGTAGTCATTGAGCATTCTCTCATGGATGTTAATAGGATCACACTTACAAATTAGGGCTGCACAGCTCAGGCCCTTTGTTTTCTTAGGGCAAAAGTCCGCCATCTTTTCAAACCAACGCTCACCTTGAACCCATGATTTTGATGGGACTGCACACCAAGGCTATGTCTACACTACAGGTCTTTATTAAACTGGTTTAATAAGGTCTACTTTAAGCCAGCTTAAAGTAGACTTTATTAAGCCAGCTTAGAGTGTCCACACTCAAAATGCTAGGAAACGGCTCATGTCCACACTGACAACTGGTAGGTCACCCTAGGAGTGGTACATTGTGGGTAGCTGGCCCACAGTGCACCACCGCAGAGGTACCAGTCTCTCCTGGCCACTCCTTTACTATAGGAAGTGAGTGACCACACCACCCTTCATACTGTGTGTGGCAATAGGGAGATCACGGAGCCTGATGTGGCCCAGCAGTGTGCCAACACAGCACTCCACACACTCCATGCATTGGTCAGACTCCTCTGGCTCTGGACCAGGTGCCACCGGGCAACTGCCAGCATCGGGGCAGGGTGGAGCAGTTAAGATTCAAACACTGGCAAATAGCACATAGAGGAAGTTGAAGTCAAATCACCTGTTGTAATGGTTAAAAAAAAATCCATAGTCACAATTTAATCCTGCTTTCACACAATCTAATCTAAAAGAAATAGCAACTTCTTTCTTTTTTTGTGCTGTTTCCCTGTGTTTGAATGTTAACAACTGCTTTGATTTTCTGTTACAATGTGACCTGATCCTATCTTACACTCCCCTGGATTTATTTTCCTCCAGTTCTGTAAGTACCCCCATCTTTAAACCGTCTGATGAAACAGGATTTTCTCCCATGAGAGCTCACCCAATAAATACATTTTTTAGTCTTAAACAGCACCACAGGAATCCTTGTTTGCTTTACCACAGTATCAAGGAGGTCAGGCTGAGAAGGAGAGAGAGTATTCTCTCCAGGACTTGAAATTAGGGGGGTATATGGGGAGATGGAGGGGGGTGTTGGGGTGCTTACTAAATTGGTATGGGGTATAACACTGATAATAGCTGACAACTGGAGGGATGGTTGGGAAATTCAGGGGAGGTGTAGGGGGCATGTTAGGGAAATCCCTCAGAGAGACACACAAGGTCGGGCTGAGAAGGGGAGAGACACGTGGGGTCGGGCTGTAGACGGGCACGGGGAGAGACACAAAGGGTTGGGCTGAGAAGGGGGGAGGGGGGAGATGCCAGATCAGGTCAGGGGAAGGAGAGAGATGTGGGGTCGGGCTGAGAAGGTGTGGGAGACACTGGATCAGGCTGGGGGAAGGCAACGTGGGCTGCAGTGCTAGGATGAAGGGCTGTGGGGCTGGGGCTAAGACATGGGGGGTTTTGATGTGTTGCACACAGCTGGGAACTCTCCCAACTGTGTTGTGCCTTCTCTCCAGCCCCCAACCCCAATGTTTCAGATAGCTAGGAGGCCAATTAAGTCAACTCAAGCCAACCCTTGGGCCACATTGGTTTAAGTCAACTTACTGAAGTCAACTTAACTGCTGAGTCAACTTTACAAGTGAGGGTTATGAAGTTGACTTAAGCAAATGCTTAAGTCAGCTTAATAGCTTCTCAACATGGCCAGGGCTTTGTTTAAGTTGACTTAAGAGGCTTTAAGTCAACTTAAACCTGTAGTGTAGACATAGCAGGTACTTCTTAGCATGTATGAGGGAGGTACAATCAAACTCCATTAGGCTTTCACGCTTTTGTTCTCAAGGCCCTTTGTTTATTTCTCTGTTTTTTAAACCACTTTTTACTAAAAAGTTCTCAGGTTCTGCAGAAGCTGTTATTCAGTTTTTGCCATTTTTCACCTGAGATTTGGACCATTCAGGCACACAAAAATACCATTATGTTAAGAAAATCTGATCCACTAAATAAGGTAAATATGCTTATGCTAATGCTAAATTAGTCAAAGTGTAAATGTGAAGCTGCCTCTATTAAACATCAGGAACGTTGGGGAAGATTCACAGAATCTTCCAGAAGGGGATCGTTGTCTGATCTCTTGTGTAAGAGAAGCCATAGAACTTTCCCAAAATAATCCCTAGAACACATTTTAGAAAAAAACATCCAATCTTGATTTAAAAATTGTCACTGATGGAGAACCCACCACAATGCTTGGTAAATTGTTCCAGTGTTTAATTACTCTCACAGTTAAAAATTACATATTTTCAGTTTGTCTAGCTTCTGCTTCCAGCCATTGGATTGTGAGATACAATGTTGGCTGCTAAACTGAAGAGCCCATTAATAAATGTGTCCGCCATAGCGATACTCTAATGAAATCCCTCCTTATTCTTTTCTTTGTTAAAATGAATAGATTAACCTCTCTGGGTATGTCCACACACACTCCTTATTTCGAAACAACAGAGGTTGTTTCGAAATAAGGAGTGCCATGGCCACACGACGCACTGCCATTTCGAAAGAAGCAAACCGCTTCTTTCAAAATGGCCGTGGTCTTTGCGAAATAACTTAAACCTCGTTACCTGTCGAAACAGAGTTGTTTCGAAACAGAGGTTTCGAAACAGCCCTGTTCGGACATGTTGTTTCGGAACAAAGTGTTCCGAGACAACATGCACCCTGGGAGGAAGGGCTGACCCCTCAGCACCCTGGCCAGGGTGCTGAGGGGTGTACACGGGCTGTGGGGAGGGGCGCGGGGCTGCGCCGCACGCTGCCGGTGCCTGCAGGGGACTGCAGGCACCGCGCCTCACCTGGCGGGTGCATGCAGCCCCCT
>ML681963.1:74884057-74921173 GCA_007922195.1 Podocnemis expansa | reverse complement strand
GGCCAGGGTGCTGAGGGGGCAGCCCTTCCTCCCAGGGTGCTTAGCACCCTGGGAGGAAGGTCACATGTTGTTTCGGAACACTTTGTTCCGAAACAACATGTCCGCACAGGGCTGTTTCGAAACCTCTGGTTTCAAAACAATCCTGTTTTGAAACTAAATGAGATTTTGGCTGTTCTGAAGCAACGGCGGCCATTTCGAAACAAGTGGTTTGCTTGTTTTGAAATGGCCGTGCGTCATGTGGCCATGGCAGTTCTTATTTCGAAACAACAGGGGTTGTGTGTGTGTGAACATACCCTGAGAGGGAGTACAAGGAAATAGGGGGAACTGTGACAATATAACAAACAGAGTCTGGAATTAATCTGAACCCAGAACACAGAGGTGAGATGTGAGAGTCTCTATTCTTACTAATAATCTGAGCCATTTAATCACATCACTACAATTCTTGATTCAATTGAGCTGCTAGGATCTCAGCAATAAACTTTCTGAAAAAGGGTTGGGCTGATTGGTTGTTTTTGGAATTACACATTCAAAAACTTAAAAGCACAAGCTGCACCAAATGTGTCTACATTGAACCATTAGTATAAGATTTTAACAGAGTTTATATGAAAAAAACCCAGCAGCATACATTTAGTTCCTAAGGATTGCTTCTTTGTTATCCACTAATCACTTTTAGATTCTACACTACATTGAATAGATAAACAGGACAGTACCTTGCCTGAGGAATTTAGTAAAAATCATACCCATGAAATCAAGAGATTCTGGTCAGCTGGCGGATTCCCCTCCCCCCTAGGGAGAAGTGGCAGGGTCCTGGGGAGTTTTCACCTTCGCCTGTAGTGTGGTGAATGGGTCACTTTCTGGTGGTCTCTTTCTACCTTGAAATCTTTAAGTCATGATGGGGGACTTCAATGTCTTAATTATATGTTAGGTATTTTTTGCAGCAGTGGGTGGGAGATTCTGTGAGCTGCATTGTGCAGGAGGTTAGACCATATGATCACATTGATTCCTTCTGACCTGAAAATCTATGTCTATTTGCTACAGCTTTGCCAAGCAGTGACACTCACTTTTTGGGGGGGGCGGGGGGGTGGGGGGGATAAAGTTTCTCACATCAGTACCAATAGCATTTAGAAATAAATGAAGGAAGGAACTTTTTTAGTCAGGGAAACAATGGATACTTTATATATCAATAATTAACAAGAATTAATCTAACTGAGTGGACTTGATACAGTTATTTCATACTATAATTAAGTAAAGTTCCTCATAATTTAAAAAAAAAATCAAAGTTCTGCCTTTAAAAAAAAAGAGTTTCCCCATTATTTTCCTACATTGTTAAATCAAAATGTTCTAGCTGGATATGTGGGTATGCCTGATGACTCATTTTCATGTGTACTGCACCTTTATGTTGAAAGAAGTGTTCCTCCCTACTGCAGAGCCAGCTACCATTTTGAACAGAGATGGAGCATGTTATAGAAGGTCACTGGCTTATCCAGGATGACATTTCAGATTATGGGGATGGAGGTGACAACTTTAGTCATCATTCCTGGGTATTCTTAGGCACCTGAAAAATCTAGGCTTTTTTTTTTTGGTTGTTTAAACAAGTAATAACTTAGTAATTAGTTGACAGGAACACTGTACTTAATTCCTATATTTAAAAAATATGGAAAACACCAATTAAAGCCATATTTTATTTGTAAATTGAGAACCTGGAGATAATATAGGAAAATCTTCCCAATCTCAAATCTGATTAGGTGGATAATAACAACACTAATTTAGACCACTACAAATGAAAGAATTTTAAGAAATTGTTGAAGTTGTACCTCCTTATATGCTTTACTTTTTGTATTTCTTTAAGTGTAGGCAATGAAAAAGATGATTTTACTGCTTTTAATTCATTTTACTTTCAAAGTGTGCATGCTCCAATGTTTGGGTTTCAAACACTGCACGTGAATCCTGCTCTAAGAATTATTTTCAGTCAGACACGTAGCATTTTTAAAAAAAGTTTAGGAATCTTTTTGTAGCCTATGGTTACTTATTGTAAAGTCATAAGTGCTGGAACTAAGGATGCTGGGATTCAACACCCCCTGGCTTGAAGTGGTTTCCATCATATACAAAGGTTGCCTGATCTCCCTATTGTTCTTGGGCATGATGTTTTTGGAGATCTTCCTATCCATCATGAAATAAATGTTCAGATTATGTGTATTAACTGGATTTTTCAGTACTAAAATAAATGACCTGATGCCAAACTACAGAGGTTAAGATGAATATTTAAAAATTCATGAAGGTGGAAAGTAGTATTAGACAAAGGGTTAGGTACAATAATTGCCAAATGAAAGAGGAGATGAAATTAATGATAGCTCAAAACAGTTGAGATACTAAACTTTAAAAGAAAAAAAAAACTCTTTAAAAGAATCAACATCTAGTGTGTAATTAAATGGTGAATGTCAGCAGCAGAGATCTGTAATGAACAAGTTTTGGTAGCCAGTTTTGCACACTGTTCAGATTGGTTTGGTTTATGGGTACTGATGGTTTTATACAAGTAATTATGATACAAAGGCTTAAGTTGGAAGGAAGTTTCTAGTGTGTGCTGTTAGGATTTGAGAGAGTAAACATCACTTCACTGAAATTCACTGCAGTACTCAAATTTATAAGACTCTGTCCCCTCAGAAATATTAAAGACTAAAAACACAAAGAGCTAAAAAGCTTACTCACCAGCAGGAAGAGAAGGAAATATGCCACAGCAGACACACAGCCACAGAATGGCTGCTTGAAGGCAGCAGTTGCTTATATCTGCACATATAAAGAACCAAAAGGAATTCTGGGAAAAAAGATCCTAGAAAGTGCTACCTTGAAGAGAGTTGTTCAGATCAGGGCATTCACAGCATTTGTGTCTAACATTTTCTATTTCTTCTTTGAGCGCTGCTTGGATGCATTCCGTAATAGGTGTCTCCGTACCGGAGTGCCAGATTGGTTGGAAAACTTTTGTCCTAGCCTATCAGGAGAGGGTAGGCGGCCAGCGCCCCCCACACCACCCAGTGGCTATATATACGGCCGCCTCCCGACCCCTCCCCAGTTTCATTTCTTCCACCTTGCATGTTGGATCTGGAACATCCGCTGTTTATGAACACAAGCACCCTGTCTTTTCTATGAGCTTTTTGCCCAACTGGGAGCACCTTTTCATGGATGTGGTTCCACCACAGGAGTCTTCCACTGCTGGGCTGGAACATTGCAGATTGCCTAACATGCCAGGGTTCAAACCCTGCTCCGAGTATGGCAAGGCCTTCGCCCAGGATAATCTCCATGGGAAGTGCCTCTGGTGCCACCTGGTCTCAGCCTGTTCCCTGTGTTTCTCCTTCAAACCTCAGACAATCAAGAAGAGAGAACAAAGGTGCCATGCCCTAACCTCTGAACAGTTTTGGCACTTTCCACGTGAGGCTTCGGGTTCCCGCCCGGTGCTGAGACCTAGCTTGGCACTGGAGCTGACATGGTACCATGCTACCGGTAGCCATCAAAGGACAACCTTGGGGCCGGCCCTGGTACCCCAGCTCTGACCTAGCACCTCGGTGACTTCACCACACAGCCCCTCATCTTCCACTCCATTGGGCCCCGGTACCATAGAGCCATCCCCATGGCAACATATCATTTTGCTGTTGCCGGTACTGCCTTTGGAATCGAGAAGTCCTCCCGCCACAAGCCTGGAGGAAAGCCCACTGAGGGGCTCTAAGCGACCCTGGCACCGCACATCAGCACCATTGTCCTTCTGCTTCCGCCCCCAAGAATGGGCCCCCACGAAACCCCTTCTCCTCCACAGTGGACACCCAGTACAACTCTGTCTCTGGCACCAGGCTCGTATATAGGCAACCTATCGGCGCACTTTGATTTGTTGCGCTGTGCCATGGCCCACATAGGGATGGAGGTCCAGCCCTCCGATCCTCCCTCAGACACTCTTTTTGGGCTGTCCTTTGCCTTGGCAGAACTGCTGATGGTCCTGCTCCACCCAAGCATTTGGGACCTGACATCTTCCTGGTGGCAGAGTCCAAGCTCTACAGCTCCGGTGTCAGACACAGCGAGCTTAAAGTATAGGGTTCCCAAGTCGGACTTCCCTTCCCTCACTGACCACCCAGTCCCTCCTAGGGACATGGTACAAATGGTGCTAGACCCGGGCAAGCCCTCTAGCGACCCCCTCCCGGCTTCTAGGGAAGCCAGGGAACTGGATCTCCTGGGGAGTAAAATCTACTCCTCCTCAGCCTTCCAACTTCAGATGGTGAATTATCAGGCCCTAACCAGCAGATACTTGCTGGAAGTGTGGGAGTTGGTTGCTAAATTCCAACACTTGCTCCCATCAGAGGCCTAAGAGGAGTATGATGCATTCCTGGAGGAGGGTATAATAATCTCTCAGGACCTCCTCCTCTCAGCCCAAGACGTGGTGGATATAGCTGCCCGCACTATGGCCTCAGCCATGACTATCCGCTGAGTGGCCTGGATTAGGGAAGCCAGGGTGCCCCCCGCTGTGCAGCAGGTGGTGCTCAACCTGCCTTTCAGGGGGATATCTTGTTCTCCCCCGAGACCCTAACCGTGGTGGGTACCGCGTGGGACCCAAGGGGAGAGGTCAAATATCTCGGCCTCCTTCCATCAGGGCCTTTTCCTCCCCCCACATAGACTATATGGGGCAACAAACCACCCCCTTTTCCCCCACTGTCTTCTAGAAGACCCTGGGGCAGGAACTTAACGCCTGCCCACCGCCCTCAGTCCAACTCTGGGGTGTTTCGGAGCCTCCCCTCACCTGCAAGGAAGGTCCCTATCCCAACTGGCTGCCACCCCATTCCCATAACATCTGGGACACGACCATGACTTCAGTGCACCATTGAAGAAGGCAGCTGATAGCCCTCCATAGAGTGTAGTGACTAGTACATCTGCTTTACATGCGGAAGGTCCTGGGTTCAAACCCTAGCAGTTTAGACTCAGATGATCTCATGAGGTCCCTTCCAACCCTATGATTCCCCCTTCCTTCTAGTGGGGAATGGGGAACTTACTGGGGCCAGCCCTGTCTTGACATTGCAAACAGGGGTGAGCCTGCCCTCTGGTCTTGGAGCAGACACAGGCTGCATATCCCAGGCCCCTCTCAGTCATTGGGACATCCATGCTGAGGCCCAGCACTCAGATGATCCTTAGCTGTTGCTACTCTTGGGCTCTTACTGGAGAAAGGGAACAAGAAGCCCTTCCCCCCACTTTAGCTACCCCCAACTGACAATTCCTGTTCCTGTAAGCATCAAAGGTGGCCTTTGCCAAGGCTGAGGAGTGCATCTCATAGTAGCTCCAGCCATGACTGCGGATGCTACTGGTATGCACAGACATATGTACCCATCTGGCCGTGTGGAACCCTTCCTGCCTACCGCTTGTCCTGCAGCAGGTAGGATCTATTCTCATCTCTGGGATGGGTAGAGACACATTGGACACCTCCCCTCTTTAACATATTGGTCGGTGCGCTGGGTTAAGTCGGTCCTGTTGTGTCCTCAGACCTCTATGCTAGAGGAGACCCTCCACCGCCCTACCTGTTAGGTGGAGATACGGTATTCGTTCTCTTTACGGTAAGGGGGCTCTATGGCTCAGGGAAGGCCAAGGCAGAGCTGTCCAACCCCTGCCTGCCCTACCCCCCACACACAAAAAAAAAGAAGGAAGAAAAGCCGATGCTAAACAACAGCCTCCCTCCCTTCTTCAGGATGCTCTCAGTTATTATCAGGACTTCCTGGTATGGGAGTCCTTATCTAGGGCCCACCCTACCTGAAGCAACAACTCCCGTACATCCAACCTGGAATCTACCAGATCGTAGAACTCTGAGAGAGGAGACAATGTCTTTTCCCCAAACAGGTGAACAGCTGTGGAAAGGAACCCATTTTGGGCCTCCCACGCTAATGTCTAGCTACCACAATGTCAGCTCGCTGAAAGCTCCATGCACAACACTGCATTCCACGCATGGCAGTCCCCCTACTGGGGTGTTCGTAAATGTCTCACCCTGGGCCACCTTGCTACAATGATTGTTCGTATCTCGGCCTGGGGCATTACTTCCCAGGCGTCTGGCGAACCTGTTACACCTTGTTTGGGGACCTGATGCAAAAACCGTGGGGTTATCTCCATATGATACTCAATAAGGCAATTACCAAGGTCGTTGTGTTTCCCTCACTCTCTTGAGGGAACCCCCCCAAAAAAAAAGAGAGAAAAGAAAGAAGAAAGAGAAGGAGGAGAGAAGACCGATGTGCTCAGAAATTCAGAGGTCTGTATCCCCCATGTGGAATGCTGCCCGGAATAATTTGCGTGATGGGGGTAAACCACCTCGTTTGGTTTCTCTAGAACTCAGGGTACTCTGGCAGTACCACAGTTGACAGTCCAGGAGTAGTATCACTTCCCAGGTGCTCTGGAAGAGACCATTCCTTTCAGAGGTTAGTCCTGTCTTTACATGTCCTTATCTCTGGCGCACACATAAGTGCAGCATAATTGAGAAGATATCATTTCTGGTGGCTCCCCGGGCATACGAAGATCTCATTCATGATATTCTAACTCCATGAGCCCTCTGACCATCTCGTCTAAGTAGCCCAGCGGTGGCATTGCATTCGTTGCCCACCTTTCCTTTCTCCCATCCTTTACTCCCCCCCTGTCCTCCAGGCAGTCTTCCTGGTGTCAGAATCCTGAAGAGATTGTAAGGCTCAAGAGGACAGCTCTTCCGTTGTCTTCATGTATAACGAAGTACTTTTAGATACCAAGTTAACAGCACCTCCTAAAGCCATCATGCCACCTTATAGGTGCTAGTAGTCCGAAGTGCCCTTCCATTGGTAACCCTCCGGGTTCTTACACTTTACACAGCTGGAAGTTTGCACTACATGCTCCTAACCTAGGGACTTCTGGTTCAACAGGCCATCTGCTGCTCATCGCACCTCCTCTGGTTTCTCTTTTCCCATTGAACCAGCATGAAGTGTCTTTCTCTAGACCCTTCTCGACTGAACTCAGCAGTCCTTGTTCCCCTATGCGTGCTACGAACCCCAATTCTACACTCTTTGGGCATGTATCTTTGGGCCTCATCGTGATCAGTTCAAGGGATAATGTTCATCCCTTTTACGGTTATCTGCATAGGCTGCAGCCGTCATAGCTAGTCCGGTAACCCTTTGGCTTCCGGTGCTCCTATTGTAAGTCCATGCTGGAGGTTCCCTATGGCCAGTCATTTACCCTCTGGTTCTCATACCTTATGCTTTACCCTTAGGTACAGCAACTAACACATCTCCTCCATGTTGTCGTGTTGTGTTGATTCAACTCTGGTTCAAGGTGATGTTAGTCTGTTCAGCCCACGCATGCTCTGCTTTGGCTGGATTGGACCTACCCTGCTTTGGGTTGGGTCCACAGTTGTTAGTTCTCCTTCATCAGGCCAGGAGCCTAGTTGGTCTCTTGGCTCCTGCTAGAACCTCGTTCGCTGGGCTTTTTCCCATCTGGGGTGGTTTTGCTGTGCCATAGGCGAAAGAGCCAACTCCATTCACCATCCGTCAGCATGGCTAGTAGTCATCTATTACTGAATGCATCCAAGCAGCGCTCGAAGAAGAACAGTGGGTTACTCACCAGTAACCGTCCTTCTTCCAGATGGGCTGCTCGGATCCATTCAGGTTCCTCCCCTCCATCCCTGCATCTGGAGTTGGAGACTCCTAGGAACTGGGGAGGGGTCGGGAGGCGGACGTATATATAGCCACTGGGTGGCGTGGGGGGCGGTGGCTGCCTACCCTCTCATGACAGGCTAGGCCAAAAGTTTTCTGACCAATCCGGCACGGAGACACCTACTACTGAATGGATCTGAGCAGCCCATCTCGAAGAAGGAGGGTTACTGACTGGTGAGTAAACCACCGACGCCTACCTGGTAACTGGATGCAAAGCCCATTGTCTGAGAATTTTTCCTTTGCTTACAAGTGGGATTAAATGGCCACACTGGGGTATTGAGATTCACTAAAAAAGTAGAGAGTTAAAAATAAATGGGAAATTTTTAAGTGCAGTTTAAACTATATTTGTGGTGTGATAGAACTTGCTTATTTCTTCACAGCAGGGAAAGATCCCATTCTTCAGTGCTGCTTTTGCAGCCCAAAACTTCCAAAGGTGGTTTAGAGGATTGCTCAGTAAACAGAGGCCACAAACTTAGTGAGGAGTGGAGCTTTATTCTACACAGCTGGGGGCCCAAGGGCAAGCACCCAAGAGCCCTGAGAATAGTGTACATTATTCTTATATAGTGACATATTACATCATATTACAAAGCATAAATTATTACTGTATAGCCAATTAAGTTCTGGATCCAGCCTTTTTGCACCAAAATTTCCCCAATTACAACCTATTCTCTTTGACCCGCCTTATCCCACATACCCTCCAATCATAATTCACCTGAGCCATAGATCTTTGGCCTAGTCCTTGAGCTGACCCAAATGGACTGACTTTCAGAAATCTGCAGGCAAATCCAAACACCTTCTCTGTCTCCAAATTTCAGTACACTGTCCTTGAAGCAGGGCTCTCTACAGCTTCCTTATCAGCTAGTTGCTTCTACTGGCCCTCTTCCAAGCGTGTCAGTGGAACAGAGAAATGCAGCCCTTCCCCTGCCCCCAAGGCCTGTGTCTCAATGTCTCAATGTCTCACACCATCTGTGTCTCAATGCTGTTAGGCCTCAGCACTCTGTTAGGCCTCAGCCCCAGAATTCCTCCACAGTGGGCTGTCTGTGACTATGGCTGGGACAGCAGCCTCTGTCCTGTGCCTAGTGATCACAGGTAACTTGCTCCTATCTTTTTAACATGCCAAGGCAAAGGACTGATCATGATGAAATCTTTGGACTTAAGAAGTACTGATTTTGAGAGCTAACCTTTCTTTCTTTTACTGGCTGAGCCTGTTTGTTTCAAGATTGCAAAATGCTACAGAGGCTCCCAGTCCTGCTATTGGTGCTGACAACACCCCTTCATTCTTATGGTCTAGCAAAGACTAGGCCAGAGAGGGGAGGGGGATAGAGGAGCAAACAACATTATTCCCATCTGTAGTTATCAAAAATGTAGGGTGGCTCTTACCTAAATACTCCCCTGTTGATGGTCTTGACCACCATACTATCTATCTATCATCTATTTATCTATCTATCTATCTATCTATCTATCTCCTTCCTTCCTGGTCTGTTGTTGATTTTTTTTTTTTTAACTGGAAAACTGAGCTGAAAAGAACATGGTCATTTTTTGCTCATAAGACACCATGACAGGATATCATTTATCTTTCTCTTCCAGTGATTTGCAGTAGAATAACTAATAAGTGTGATATTATTTTCTGACACTTTAAACATTGCACATTTTTTTGACAGACCTCTCAATAACCTGAAGTCCTGATCTTCTTCAGTTCCCTGTGAATAGTGGGCCTGTGCTGGGTCATTCAACACCATAGAGGATCAGGCCTGACAGGATCAATGCCAAATGTATATTTGGCAAATATACAAACAAATCAATTGCTTCCAAATTTTTTAACTCTTAGGATGTGATCACCAAATATGTAGCATCCTTCCCCTTGCACTCATGCTTCCAACAATATTTTCCCTTGCCATTGATTATCTTTTTTATTCTGACAGGTGGAAACGTTCATAGAATTTGAAGTAATTTTCTTTTGTAGAATCAAACAGAACAGTGGGTTATCAATGTAACCATAATTCTTCTTCGAGTGCTGCTCACATCATTCAGTTACAGGTGACTGCTAGCCATACCCAGGATGGTGGGCAGAGTTACAGCTTGCCCACATTGAGTACGGCTCTGCCCAGCTGAGCATCCTCTCTTGCCTGTTGGATGATAGTGCAGTGTGTCATGAAACTATGCACCGATGACCACATGGCTGCCCTGCAGATGTTTTGGATTGGGACCTGTGCCCAGAAAGCCATAGAAGAAGCCTGGGCACTGGTCGAGTGGGCCTGGACCCTTTCCAGGAGGGGTGTACCCAACCTCTTATAACAGTCTTTAATACAATTCACTATCCATTTGGAAATGTACTGCATTGTTAGTGGTTGTCCTCTTTTCATCTCTGCGATGGCGATGAAGAGTTGGGAGGACTTATAAAACAGGCATGTACGCTCAATATACATCAGAAGCTCTCGTCTGATGTCGAGTGTGTGCCACCTTTTCTGGTTGTCCATGACCTGAGGGTCTGGGAAGAACACCGGGAGGCAAATGTGCTGGTGGAATGGTGAGGCTACCTTTGTGAGAAAGGCATGGTGTGGATATAACAGAACCTTGCCTGCAAAGAATCTTGTATATGATGGTTCTGAGGAGAGAGCTCTTAGCTCTGAGACCTGCCTTGCTGCAGTTATTGCCACCAGAAAAGCTACCTTCCAAGGACTCATACAGGGGCTCTGTCAGTTGTTGGAGTACCAGATTTAAGTCCCACTGAGGAGTGGAAGCTCTAGGTTGTGGGCATATCCAATCAATACCCTTTAGGAACTGTGTGGTGGTTGGGTGGGAGAAGACTGGGAACCCTTCCACATTGCTATGAAGGGCTGAAATCACCACTAGGTGGACTCGTAAAGAGAAGTTGATATGTCCTTATCCTTAAGGTGTTATGCAAAAAGCACTCAGGATCTTTTCAGGAGGGAAAAGGCAATGTGCCACATTTATTAAAAGATATAAAATTAATTCCTATCACACACACATGCCCCCAAACACACCAGTAGATGTCCTGTAGCTGATAGTTATCAGTCCTGGTCCTGGCTTGAGATTGTAGCTTGGGTTCGTTGCTGGAGTTCGTGGCTCGTGGCAGCTACCTGGCCAGGGAAGCTGGGCATGAGGGGGGAGCAGAGTCTCTGTTGGGTTCCTGATGCTCCTTGCTCCTGGATCTTGTGCAGAATAGTTCCCCAAAGCCTTCTGATCTCACCCAGTCTTTTATACTGTTTTGGTTTCAGTGGAAGTCTGGTGGGTCACGTCGCTTCTGCACCACTACTGATTGTTGAACAATAGCAGGCGTGAAAAAAAGTCCAGGGGTGCTGCTGAGTCACACTGCTCCTGTTAGCAGATATGACTTCCAGCTTGATCTTGATGGTTTGATTGAGTTTTAGTTGTTTTGTTCCTGGGGTGGATCCTTTTCACACTCTTCAGCCTTGGATGGACTTCACGCCTCATCAGGATCAACTGGCAGTCTGGGACTAGTTCACACATACAGCATACACCCTTCATCCACACCTTGATCTTAACAGTTTTCCATTTACAATATGGAGTCTGAAATGCTAAAGTTTTCATTTACAATATGGAGTCTGGAATGTTACAGGGATTGGGGAAAAGGTAGTTGTAGAGCCAGAGCCTTAAAGATAAATAGGTACAAATTCACATACAGTATGGGCTGGTGGCTTGGGGCAAAAGCTGCTCCCCTGAACCCACATGAGCCCCAAAGGGCAATGGTTTGAGTCCAGGCTCTCCCCAAAAGCTGCAGCCTGTCTAGGAGTACACGCTACTAAAGCTAAATGAAGAGTGACGTGACTAATGTAACAAAGTTGCAAATACCATTGATATGAAACAATTGAAATAAATACAAATAAAGATTGGCAGGGGTAAAATACAAATATTGGGGTGTTATTACAAATGGGAAGTAATTAATTAGGAGGCACATTACCAATAGAAACATTGTTACAATATACGAAGATTGACAGAAAATAAGAAACAAGTTGCACCTCAGTGAAAGTGATACAAGAGTGCACTAGAACCATTAACCAATAAACTTCATAAAGTTATGAGTGAGCCAAAAGAATTTATGAATGGATAACAATTAACACCATATCTCTACATTGGGTTAGCAGAGAGTCCAGAATTGAGTGGATGGGGGCTGACTCTGGTACCACCCTCTATCCCTGGCCCAAAGGGAGACATGTCTCCACTTCGCTGAGTAGGTAGCCCTGGTAGGCTTTCCTGCTACCCACCAGTATTTCCCTAACTCTGTCAGACCAGAGTCTCTCAGAGTCATTTAACCACGCAGCCACAATGCAGTTAGATGAAGCAATCTTGGGTTCGGGTGCCATAGCAAGGCCGAGTTCTGCGTCAGTAAGTCCTCCTGAGCAGAATAATCAGGGTATCTATTGACAAATCCTACAGAATCAAGAACCAGTTGTCTGGGCCAGTCCAGAGCTATCAGGATCATGTCCACTCTGTACCTCTTTATCTCTAGAAGTACCCTGTAAATCAGAGGAATCGGGTGGAAGGTGTACATCAGCGGGCCTCTCATGAGATTAGAAATTTGTCTGTGATCAAGCCCTTCTCTCGTCTCCTGAGTGAACAGAAGAGTTGACACTTCTGGTTCTGGTGAGTAGCGAAAAGGTCTATTTGTGACTGACCCCACTGGTCAATTATGTGGGACATCACCTCTTTGTGCAGCGACCATTCATGGTGTAACAGAAAAGTTCTGCTCAGCGAATCTGTTGTGCCATTTTCTTTCCCCGGCAAATGTACTGCTATTGGGGTGAAGTCGTGAGCCAGAGCGAGTTCCCACTGGTTGGTGGCTTCTGCACAGAAAGCTGGCAAGTGCAGCTCTTCCTGCTGGTTCATGTAGAACATGGCTGCTGTGTTGTCTGTAAGAACCTGGACCATCTTCCACTTCACCAGGTCCAGAAAAACACTGCAAGCTAGATGAATGGCACTGAGCTCTCTTTCACATTTATGTGAAGGGACCTGTCCCTGGGAGCCCACATTTCCTGGGTTGAGAAACCCCCTGTGATATGTGCCCCCCATCCTGCCTCCGAGGCATCTGTTATCAGAGTCACTGTGGGGGTTGAGGTCTTGAAGGGAATCTCACCCCTTGCAAAGAGAGAGTCCTGCAATATTTCGAAAGTTTCTAGCACCTTGCATGGGACTGACAGTACCTTGTTCAAGGTGTGTTTCTGGGGATGGAAGCCCAAGGCTACTCAGAGCTGGAATGGTCTCATTCTCAGCCTGGCCATTCCGATGACCGAGATTGAGGCTGCCATGTGGCCCAACAGTTGCAAGCACCATTTGGCTGTGCTGACTGGGGCCCTCTGGAATTCCAAAATGATGGAACACATGGACTGAAACTTTGAAAGGGGTAGAGAAACTCTGCCCTTCCTTGAGTCCAGTAGGGCCCCAATAAATTCTATTGTGTGGATTGGGACCGGTTTTGACTTTTCTTGATTTATGCAAAATCCCAAGCGGGCACACAGTCTTTTTACCAAGGTGACACTGTGGTGAACCTGGTGCTTGAACTTTCCCTTTATCAGCCAGTCATTGAAGTAGTGGTAGACCTTCACCCCCTGCCTCCTCAAATATGCTGCCATTGCCACCATACATTTTGTGAACACTCTGGGAGCTGGGACACGAACTGAAAGTGCTCCCTTCCCACAATTAATCTGAGGAACCTTCTGTGTTTTGGTCTTATTGCTATATGAAAATATGTGTCCTTTAAGTTGAGGGCCACAAACCAATCTCCTAGATCTAGGGCAGGTATGATTTGTGAGAGGGAGACCATGTGGAATTTTATTTTCCTTAGATGCTTGTTCAGAACCCTGAGGTCCAGAATGGGTCTCAGGTCTCTGTTTAGTTTGGGAACTAGGAAGTATCTGGAATAGAACCCCTTTCCCCGCTGACCTTTTGGGACCTTTTCTATGGCCCCTATGGAAAGTAGTTTTTCAGATTCTTTCGTAGCAGAAGATAATCTCCTCTGGGTTCCCAAAACATGGATGAGGGGGCGGGTTCCTGTCTTGAGGTATGGTTTTGAATTGGATTGAGTAATCTTTGGATAGCATAGCCAATATCCAACAACTGGTGGTGATTTTGGCCCATTGAGGTAGAAAATGGGTCAGTCGGGCATTGAATAGCAGGGATCGAGTGGAGAAACAGGGGTCCTTTGCCTGGTTGTCAAAAACAGTTTCTGACCAGCTGACTAGGAGGAACTGTTCCCTTGGCAGGAAGGTTGGGCAGAGGATTGGGTTTTTGAGTCCTTACCTGTACAGTTCCTTTCCTTCTCCAGGGCTCCATAGGGATGCTGCGACTGTTGGTAGGGCCTCTGATGGGGCCCCTCTGTATAACTCTGCTGCTGAAGCTTCTGAGATTGTTGTTGAGGCAACTGGGGTCTGAAGGGGTGCCTAGTTTATGGTGGCACGTACATGCTCAAGGACTTTAGGGTGGCCCTAGCGTCCTTCATCCCGTGTAGCTTAGAGTCCATTGATTCAGCAAACAGGGTTGGATCCTCGAAAGGAAGGTCCTGAATGGTCTATTGCATCTGTTTAGACAAACCAGAGCCCTGTCAGCAGGCTGCTTGATGCATAGACACTGTGGAAGGCATGTTACGGAAAGCAGTGTCAGATGCATCCCACAACACCATTAGCTTGTTGCAGGCAACGAAAAACCCTTCCTCAACCAATGTCTCAAAATCCCTGATATATTCCCTGGGAATCACATCCCAGAAGCTTTCTAGCACCCCCAAGATGTTGAAAGCATACCTCCTCATAAGGGCATGATGATTTTCTATGTGGAGCTGGGGGGCTGAGGTGGAGGTCGCATTTCTTTGCCTCTTTATTCTTGGGAGTAGAGCAAGGTTGGCCCTGCCTTTCCCTGTGATTGACTGCATCTACCACCAGGGACTTTGGGGTAGGGTGGTTGAAAAGGAAAGAGAATTTGTACACATGGACATTGTATCTCTGGTCCACTACCTTGGACACCAGAGAAACAGAGGAGGGGTTTTGCCACTGTGCCTTTGCAATGGAATATACCCCCTCATGTAGAGGGACTGAGATCTTAGCAGGTGGGACTGCATCCCCCAGGTCAAAGAGGGGGTTGGACTGCTCCTGGACAATCCCCAGGTCTAGGTTCAAATTTGCAGCCATGCACCTAAGCAGGTCCTGTTGGGTGCAAGGGTCATACCTGTATGCTGGGGGCCTTTGGTAAGTAGCTTTGCACAGAGATGAAGAGGAAGGAATTCGCAATCTATGGGGCTGTGCAGTGCTGGAATTGGGTTTGTCATCTGAGTCATCTGATGAGCCAAGGGTCCAAGAAGATGACAGTGCCAAGGGTTGCGACGATGCAGGTTCATCCTTGGAGTGGTAGTTGAGCCAACCACTAGACTATGGGTCTGAAACATGCAGCCCGTGGACTGCATGCAGCCCCTAAAGCTATTTTCTGCAGCCCACAATGACACTATTGTTACCGATATTTGCAATATCATTGTATGAAAAGTTTTCAGTGGTGTGGCCCCTGGGCTACTGCACTAGTCCTCGTGTGGCTGTGTACTAGTCCTCACGTGGCCCTCGTGGTAATTTGAGTTTGAGACAGCTGCGCTAGACCATTTCTGGAAGGATTGTGGGGTGGAATCATGGTGAGCCCTGGTGTTGCCACTTATTTTCTGAAAACCACCCTCACTTTGAGAGCTGCTCTGGGGTCTACTCTGCGCAGAGCCATAACTATGGCTTCTGGTTTGCAGGGCAGGAAGGTGTACAAGCTCTCTTCCCCGGCCTCAATCAGGCCCGGGGCCTGATCTGTCCCGACGAGGGGGGAGAGCTGCCTCCCCCACCTCTGGGCCAGATTGGCCACAGACCCGGTGGGGGGTGCTTCCCTTGCTGCTGGGAGAGTGGCTGAGACTTGCAGGGGATGCTTCCCCTGCCACCAGGGGAGTGTCCAAGACTCCATGAGGGGGTGCTTCCCCTGCCTCTGGGGAAGAGTGGCTGAGAGCCCGCCGGGGGGGGGGGGGCGTCTTCCCCTGCTGCCAGGCCAGAGTGGCTGAGACTGAGCGAGGGGGTGCCTTCTGCTGCTGCTGGGCCAGAGTGGCTGAGACCCAGGGAGAGTAGTTCCTCTGCTACTGGGGAAGAGTGGCCGAGACCCGGTGAAGGGGTGCTTCCCCTGCCGCTGGGCCAGAGCGGCCTGAGACCCGGCAGGGGTTGCTTCCCCTGCCGCCAGGGGACAGTGGTGGAGACCCAGCAGGGTGTGCTTCCCTGCCACCAGGGGACAGCAGCCCAAGACATTCAGGATAGGGCAGGAGAAACTCTCCCAGCCCCTGCTTGGCTCCAGGAGGAATGTGCCTACAGCACATTCCTCTTCTGGGCCAGGCGGGGTCTGGTGGCCACCCTTTAAAATTCTCTGACTGGGTCTTTCCCCTGTTCACCCTGCCCAAGTTCTGGCTCTGACTCTGTGTCCCCCCCCGGTGCTGATGGTGTCAGTGGAAGGGATGGTCTTGTCACCGGTTGCTCTATGGCACTGAGGGTTGATGTGCTTTGGTGGTGAGGAGTCAGGGAGTGTTTTTGGTGCCGCTTTCCTGCACGTTTTTCTCTTGTGGGGGCTGGTACCAGAGATGATGGGGATCTGCGGTGCCATGGCTCATCATCAGACAGCACTGACAAAGCTCAGGATGATCTTGCTCTTTGAGATCCCTGCAAGCATGGTACCGACAGTTTGCATGTTGACAAGGGAGATGGGAGATAACCATTTACTGAAACATCCTCCAGCCCCGGGGTGGTAGTTGTTTCCTCTGGTACCAGTGAAGCTGTTGATGGTGCCGGGACCAGTGACACTCCTACAGCAGACGACCGTTCTGTGGCTGAAAGGGCCAGTTTACCTCTGTACTGCACCGCTCTGTGCTGTGCTGAGGGTGTCAGCTCTGATAAAATTTTCACTGCTGCTAAAGCCTCCAGTGTCGAGTGGATGGGTACCGATTCCCTTTCCCAAGGGGGAGTGATTGGTGGAGAAGAGGCATGGCATTGAGACGGTGCTGAGTCAGAGGCCGATCGCAGCTTTTTAGTAATAGCCAGAGAGCAGTGCCAGGTCTTCTCTGGTGCCAATCTGGCACACAGTACTGGTGAGTCCTTAGGCTTGGTGGGCACACCCAAAGCCAGTAGTGCCGCGTGATCCTGGATGAGGTTCCAGAGCCTCTGCTCCCTGTCTTGGTGAATTTTTCTTTTGATGGACTTGCACATGGGAGATTTTTCCACCAGGTGTGACTCACCCAGACAAGAAAGGCATTTGTTGTGGGGGTCATTGTTTGGGAATGCCTTGCAGCAAACCATGCAGGTTTAAATCCCAGCATGCTTAGTCACGCAAAAATAACATAATTAAGTAGTGAGACAGGCACTTGCTTAATTGCAAGGATGGGCTGTTCCAGTACTGTTGCTGAGGTATGAAAGAAGGAACTGGGAGGGTCAGGTTCAGGGTTGCATGAATAGTCTCAGTCACAGTTCAGAGGGAGCATTGGCCACTGACCCTGACCTGACAGACTAGGCTAGAAGGCTTTCTGGATTACTGCGCTCTGTGGCACGTAGACACCTGTAACTGAATGATGTGAGCAGCACTAGAAGAAGAACAGGACGTACCTGATCTCCATAGCTGTTCCCATTCCTCTGGATCAATTTCTCTCCCAGGATCCCCTTTCCTAATTCTTCATGAATGGCAGGTTTTTCCCACATCACCATTCTTCCAAATTGTATACATGCCAGATGGAGCTACTTTTATACTAATCTCTGCTGCAACATACAGTACTGCTACTTGAGGATCTCTCTTTAAAGCCTCTGCCTGGGGGACATATTTTATGACTCATCTGTATCTTACAACTATTACCGGATATCCTTTTTCACCATATCCACAATATCCTGACACTCCTCTCCTTTTCTTCCTGGCTTGAACCCATTTCAATAGATTTATAAATTATAGTAATATATTAACAAAATACATAGAAGCAGCCAGGGCCATCGCTGGCGCCTGGCACACAGGGTCCCTGCCCCGAATGCCGGTGCCAGTGCCCCGGCTTTTGGCAAGACCCCATCTCTCCCAGTCTTCGGCTGGATCGGGCTGGAGATCTGGGGCCCAGCTGCCCGCAGCTGCTGCTCCCAGCCCTGTTCCCAGCCGGGGATCCGGGGCTCAGCTGCCCATGGCAGCAGCGGCCACTTCTGGCCCCTTCAAAGGCCGGGCACCCCACAGCTGCAGCTGCTGCTCCCCCCCCCCCCCGTTCTTGACCGGGGGCGTGGCCTTTGGGCAGGGGGCATGGCCTGGGCCTGGGACCCGGGTTATTCCCTGGGGCAGCGACACCCCTGGAAGCAGCTACCAAAACCCAGTATAATCCTCAATATATAGGCACTGCTCATCCAAGGAACTACATGATTTTGTTTCCTTTTTTTTTTTTTATACCGCTTACTTTGTTTATCCATTATTCTCATAGTCATTTGGGTACTTATCCCAGGTGTAATAAGTCATAGAATCATAGGGTTAGAAGGGAACTCATGAGGTCATCTAGTCCAACCCCCTGCCAAAAAAAGCAGGACCACTCCCACTAAATTATCTCAGCCAGAGTTTTATCCAGCTGAGCCTTAAACATCTCTAAAGACGGAGATTCCACCACCTCCCTAGGTAGCCCATTCCAATACTTTACCACTTGGCTAATAAGAAAGTTTTTCCTACTGTCCAGCCTCGACCTCCCCAGCTGCAACTTGAAACCATTGCTTCTTGTTCTGTCCTCTGTTACTACTTTAATAATAATCCTCACTATAAGATGTTAACTCCATTAGTGGTTGAAACTAGTGTGAACATCAAACTCTGAAGGTATTTTCTTTACAAATAGTGGCATAAATTCTCATGGAGAAGTCCATATGTCAAAATCACAGAGGAAGAGCCTGTTCATATATTTACTCAGTTTTTGTGGTGGTCTTTATGATGTGGCCTACCACTTACAATTTTCCAAGCATTAAAAAAGAAATGCTAAAGAATCCAGGGATTCTGATTTACTTGAAACAAAATAAAATTTAGCAGTGCAAACAGTCTCATCTTAATGTGGGGTAAGGTCCACATTCTGTCATAAGACCAATGTGAGGACAGTTGTAGGTCAAATCCACTAAATCAGTAGTAACGTTTTTGTTGACTTCCTGTATAATTTGGATGAAGCCCTGTTTTAAGAGTATTTACAAAATAGGTGGTGATACTGAACTGATAGTTTATTCATTTCATTTGCTTTTCATGTTATTTACTTCATCCGTTCTTTCCTAACTGGCTGTTCTACTCTTTTGACTTTTACACTCTGAATGTCTATCCTTCTTCACTTCTGTTACTGGGTTATGGCATAATGCCTTCTAGGCAGTCATCTTTCTTTACTGAAATGTATACAGCAATTTAAACTGAAAATACATACCCCCCTAGAGCTTCATCAGCAATTACTAGACATCTTCATAGCAAGATAAAAGTCAGAGCAGATGGATCAGTGATCACATAAGAGGAGAAACAAAACATTTAGGTCAATAGAGACTTGTGAAAAATCCCACTGCCTCACACAGGAAGAGCAACAGCATTGAAGTATTCATATTGCTCAAATCCCTTTCTAAAAGTCCATGGAACAGTGTACTGTACAAAGGAAACTTGTTGAAACAGATAATTTTGTTACACCAAAATTGTGGTTTTTTTATACTAATACAATCTTTCAAGATACAAATACAGTTAAATGAGTTCTTATGTTTTATTCAGTATAATTTGGCTTGCACATCAGAAAATGCATTCATTTAAGAGATCTTATCTTTTATCAGAAGAAATTGCTATTTTAACTTTTGCTCTACTGGACTGCTCTTCTTTAATGAATTTATTCCACTGTCAACTATTCTTGAAAAAAGGCCTATTGAATTTCTATTATTGATTCTTCTGGGCAGTAATTTAATAATTTATAATTGGTGTCTTACCAGGCGACTTACCCTGTGTGTTGGGGAACCCTCTAAATTCTATTTAACAAGTAAGCAAGCAAGCAAGCAAACAAACAAACAAAAAAAGCCCCCCATCTATAGCATTTCTTGGTAAAATAAATAAAATCCTGCATCCATTAAGATCAGAGGGAGTTTTCCCTATGTTGATGGAACAAAGCAGCAGCAGCAGCAACTAAGGCCTGGTCTACGTTACAGACTCATGTCAGAATAAGCTTTTTGTGCCAAAATAGTGGTGGTGTAGACACTACGATTCAATCCCCCCCCCCCCCCACTAAACCAGCTCTCCAGTTTTTGTAACAAAATGAAGCTACTTTGATGAAAGGTATAGAGCTTTTTATAGCAAACTTTTAGTGACAAAGTAACATTGTAGACACCACACTTGATTATATTATATTAAATGGCCTCCATAAAGTATCCCACAATGTCCATCTGACTGTTCTGGTCATCAGTTTGAACTCTGCTGCCTTGCAGCCATCTGTCCTTCCCCTTTAATGTCCCAAGAATTTTTGAAACTCCATTTCCTGCATGGAGCTTGGCATAGAAACCTTACATTGCATCTTCTCAGTTGACCATGACAGCTGCCCACATCAAACGCTCTCTGGCTTGAAGAGCAACAGAGCTCCTGGCTCATATCAGAATTTGGGGAGAGGAGACTGGGCAGTCCCAGCTCTGCTGCAGCTGAAGGAACTTTGGTAGCTACTGTCAGATTTCTTACTTAATGGTAGAGAAGGGCTACAAACGGGACATACTGCAATGCCATGAAAGAAGAAAATCAAGGACCTATGGCAGGTATACCAAAAGACTAGGGAGGCCAATCATTACTCTGGTGCAGAGCCAAAGCCTGCTGAGTCTGTAAGGAGCTTGAAGCCATATTCAGCAGTGATAACAACTCCTTTGGCAAGAGACTCATGGATACTGGCATGATTCTGGAGACAGCAGACACTGGACTCTGCCCCGATGAAGATATTATGGATGAGAAGATGGAACTTGAGCAGTGGTTCCCAACCTTTTCAGTAACATGGCACACTTCAATGACACAAACAGTTCCATGGCACAACCACTTTTTTCAGCTGGATTGATTTCTTACATTTACTATGGTTACAGTCTTATTAGAGTGGCTTGCAATATAACGCACACAACAACCTAAAGAAGGATCAAATGCATTAACGCTTCAAATCCACTGGAACTAAAATACACGTCATCTCAATTTTGCCTTTTAGCCACCTGACTTTAGAATGTTCATGTTTTAGAACTGACCGATACCTTGCTTTTATTTTGATAATTAATTTTCAGGCATTTTATAAGTTGTAATTTTGGTTGGATAGAATATGGGTTATAATGAAACAATGTTTATTTTACCTCAATTTTCATTACCTCTGTATCTTTTATACTTCTCATGGCACACTGGTGTGCTGTGGCATACTAGTTGACAACCACTGAATTGGAGGATGATGCAGATCAGGGGCCTGGAGGGTACAAGACAGTCCCAGCCCTCCAGATCTGGTGTGCAGAATGCAGGGGAGAGTAGCTCAGATACCTGATTGTTTTTAGTTGATACTGTTCAGTTGCACGAGGTATAGCTGTCCTTTGCTTTGTTGCATTATACAGCTACTTGAAGGATAGAACTGCAGAAAAGTGGCTGTTTGCTTGTGCTTCCCATCCCCCTGTTCATCTAGGCTGCGTGATGGAGAAGTGTGTTAATGCATTCTGAGATTTCACAGGAATCCTCCAAACAGATTTCTGATGAAGTGGGATTTTTCTCCCACAAAACCTCATGCAATAAATAAATGTGTTAGTATTTAAAAGTGCCACAGGACTCCTTGTTTGTTTTGCTGAACTAGACTAATATGGCTACCCCTCTGGAACTGGTTATCAAGAAGCTAAAACAAAATATACTCAGCCCCCTTTACTGCACTTCAGCCTGTGACCCCCAGTTATTGGGTCTTGTAAAGAGATAAAAGTTACTTAAAACTCCATGCTCTGTACCGAAGAGGTTTTCCTGACCACAAAGAATCAGCCACATTCCCAGATCAACATTAATGTGACTTTTACCCAAAATACCATGCTGCCAGCCAATCCTTTAGTAACTAAAAGAAAACAAACTGAATAAGAGAACTGTTAAAGGGCTAATGCAATCACATACATACAAACATCAGGATCTCAGCAGAATTTGGAGTCTGCAGGTTTGTACAGCCCCTCTTGTGCTCACTGGGTACATGGATTAGTCTCAGTTCTTTGTTTCACAACTTTAGTTGCTAGAAATCCAGTTTAAAGGAATGAAGTCCATGTACAGATTTTGTTCCAATTCTCCTATGAGAATTAGCAGGGTGAGTCTAGGCTTGTACTGGGATCTTAGTTTTGTGATCCAATCTTTCCCTGAGAAGCTTAGACAGATCTGAGATAAAAGGATTATGCTCCAAGCTTCCTTATAGTTTTAGCAAGGTGGCCTCTTGCAGGTAATTGCCTCATGTGGGCTTTGGACAATATACAGTAGTCAACAATAACCATTTAAGCTCTCCTAACAGTTCACAGATAGTTCATTGGGTGGAGAACAGTAATCTATGTTGTCCTTTGAAGTAAAACCTTCACCTCCTAGGCACCACAGGCAGCTACTTGCATTAGAACATTTTTGCAGACAGTTCAGGTTGTTATATCAAAAGGTCCTTCTATATGTTAATGTTCCCTTTTGACCTCTTCATCCAATAGAACAACAGTAACAGACAAGAAAACAGTTTATCTACCTTGCTAACCTTTAATAAGATCGATGAAAACATCATCAAATAACTACCAACATACTTGCATATCAAAGCTGTCATGTACTTGTAAGACAGGGAGCAGAATGCAGTCCTGAGAAAATTGCTGCTCTTGTCAATGAAAGTCTCTCGGCTGCATGCCTCACAACCCCTCCAGCCACCACAGACAGAAGGTGCCTCGAGTATATTTTTTGGCAGTGTGCCTGGGGACCCCACCTCTGCCACCAAAAAAAGCTGCTGTAGGTGGTTTCCTTTAGCAGTGTGCTTCAGAACCCCACCTCCAATGAGAGAAGCCACTTTGGGTGGCTGCTCTCTGCACCATGCCATGAGCAGAGCAGTGTGGGGCCTGCACCCCGCTCCTCACAGCTGTGCTGTCCCCCACCCCTGCCCCACTGCCTTTGGCATGGAGCTAAAGGCAGGGGGGAAGAGGGACCAGGGAGCATTGAACCTGGCCTCTGCTCTGGGATGGCCTGCACCACCCCCAGGATGGGGAACAGCTGGCCAAGGGGTAGACTGGGCCAGTCCAGAGGCGAGGCTTTGCTCTCTCACCCCTCCTTTGGACCGGCTGTTCCACTCTGGGGGCAGGAGAGCTGAGCCCAGGCCCCATACCAGCCTGCACTGCCCCCAGGGTCAGAGTGGCTGGCTCAGGGGAGGGGTAGGAGTGCAGGGCCAGCCTATGGGCTGGGCCATCCCACCCCCCAGCATGGGGGGGAGGCCAGTGGGGGGCCCCCACAGGCTAATTGGGCCCTGGCCCTGCACCTCCTAGGGATGGCCCTCCTCCCTGGCACCAAGAGAAGGCACTCCAGGCAGCTTTTTTTGGTGATACACCTGGGGACTCCCCAGCCATTGCTGAAAGAAGCCACCTGAATCCCACCTCTGCCACTGAAAGAAGCCAAAGGTGCCAAATTTTCAGGTGGTGGCTGCTCTTTTTCTGGTGGAGGGGGTCATTGGCACCTTCTCAGAGTCAGGGAGCATGAGCCAGCATGGGGATCCAGCAAAAATTGCTTACCCCTGTTGTAACATTACCACTGTGTTTTCTATAATATGTTTTCAAAGCCATGCCTTGCAAATCTGATTGAGCCATGCCTTGCAAATCTGATTGGCTTTTTGGGCCCAACATGAAAATCCCACCACTTAATGTTGTTTCACATGCCCAAAAAAATGTCAGTGCACTGTGTGCAGATACTCCACAAATGCAAAGAGCAATCCAGCAATGTTAGTTTACATGGCACACAGTAGGTCAAGCACCTTGGATTCCTGTTCCCACTGGGAGCTCATGCTATACTTTACAAGCAGCTGCAATGTATCCAGAACACTGAACACAACAGTGGAGTGCACTACAGGCTCCGTGCTTTCAGATAGTAGTGGTGGATCCCCTGGAAACCGGGGCTATTGAAAAAAATGCTTCAAAATGCAGTCAGAAACCCATGGAATGATGCAACAGAAATCACTGCCTGATAGGATGTCGATCCTGCACCCATGATGCACTTTGATCTACTCCTTCCCACAGCACCTCATAGCACAAGGTAGAAAGTTGCCCAGTGGGATGGCTGCTCCCAAAGCACTGTACCTACTGTTGATGCTAGAGCACCAATTGTGGATGCACTTCAGTGATGCAGTGAGTGCTCTGTGAACAGACACAAGCATTGTAATTACAGAAGTTTTTGATCCTCATTGTAGCTTGTATTTACAACAGTCTCTTATGTAGACAAGACCTAAGAGTTTGGGGAAAACCAACAAAAAAAGCAACTAATTTGTAAGATAGTCAAATACAATGGTGTAAAAAGATATAAATACCTAGATATGTCAGCAGATCCAGACTCCACATCCTCATATTTGGGGGCACACAAATTGGTTTAAATCAGCAAATCTGGACCCAAGGATCCAGGCCAATAGTTCGATGATTGATCTGATTCCAGAGATATCTGGGATGATGGAGGTCAATAAAGAACATTTGTTTATCTTTCATTACTCAGGGAAAGAGCAGAGATGGAGATGGAGCTGAGCTTCTGGAGACGGGGATGGATTAGAGGAATGTCTTGGTTAAACTACAGAATGAAAGTTAAACAGTAACTCCGAGTAGTTCGTATTGTGTCTCAGTACCTGCATATGGCACATGGTTTTGGCACAGCACTTGCCAAACCAACAGACTCCTAGAAAATATAATTAACTGTCCATATTGCTGTTGACTGGCAGAAATATAAAATCCTATCATATACCAAAATACAAAAGAAATCTATTTTTATTTTCTCTTTCAACATGCATTCATAGGATCCTAGCCTGATTTCTTTTCCGTGGCTATGATTTACGTATCAGGAGCGGTGATATAGGTTCATTAGCAAGATGTCTTATTGCCAATGATTTCTGCTAATTTAGCATCCTCCAAATAACTCCAGACAATGTGATTTAGTGGCTCAAGTACAGCTGGTGTTTGCGACTTTCAGTCAGGCCCTGGCTCTACCACTCATCCACAACATCGTATTATGTATCATAGTCTGTGCCTCAGTTCCTCTTCTTGTAAAATGAGTTGTTTTGGTAGCATTGTAGAGTCTCTTCTCTTCTCTTCTCTTCTCTTCTCTTCTCTTCTCTTCTCTTCTCTAACAAACAATTGAAAGATTGGAATGGATTCAGAGAAGGGCTGGAAGAATGGCATACAGTCTAGCAAATACACTTTAAAATTAGAGGTTGAAGGCCCTCAATCTATTTAGCTTATTGAAGAGAAAGCTAAGAGGTAATTTAGTCACTGTATTACCTACACACGTAGAGGATATCAGATACTAGAGGGCTTTTTAATCAAGTAGCTAAAGGCATAACAAAATCTAGTGGCTGGAATTTGAGGTCAGTAAATTTCAAACTGGAAACAAGATGCACATTGTTAACTGAGGGTAATTAAATTAGAATGGATAACTAAGGGATACAGAAAATTTCCTTATCTCTATGAGTCTTATGACTGAATGTCTTGCTAAAAGATGTGCTCTAACTCAATCAGAACTCACAGGGCTAGATGCAGGAGCCACTGGATAAAATTATATGGCTTGTGTTAAAGCTATTAAACCTATGAATTTTGCAATTTAAGTAAAGACAATAATTGGAGGAGACGCCAGTGCAGTGAGGAATTTTTATGAAGGACAAAATGAATACTACAAAATAAAGATGTCAGAAGACTAATGCATTTTGAAAGTTACACATGGGTTTTTGAAACTACATGAGACTAATGCAACACTGAGATGTGAATGGGAAATGGCTAAGGATGGGCAATCACACATGTTGCTTTGACTCAGCAAAGAAAGAATGTGGGAGGAAAGTAAAGAGATGAGATGAAATAGGAAGGAGCTGAATGGTAGACTGCAGAAATGAGGCTATTGAATTTGATTTGGAAGGACATACTGAGCCAAGGACTGCAATAAGGGCAGAATGGGGACACAATGTCAGAGACATGAATAGACTTTGAACTTGTCTTCATTGACAGAAAAAGAAGCAGCTGTATTTTTCCAACGGAATAACTAACACTTATTAGTTATCTGCTGTAAAATCCTGGTGGATATTACACACTTGACTTTTACTGTTTGGTACATTCCCTGGGTGTATAGAGCTGACCTCACACACCTATTACAAGTGCCTGGTCTCTACTCAGGATTTTATAGCAAAATGCTGTTCCTTTTTGATCCAAGCATCTAGACAGAGTTTGGGGCTCTGTGGGTGTTCCAGTGGGGAGCAGAAATTGGTGATAATCTGGTATTTCTTTGATGCTGTTTTGCTGATTTACAAATGAACAAAGCCCTGTCTCTCTGAACACAGGGAGTCAAATAGCAAGAAACAGATTCCTTTTCTTCACAACACAAAGAGCAGTGTTTGAGTCTGTGCCCCAGAGCCAACAACCTTTCCCCAGGTTTCTTCTAGAGTCAGCTACATGCTTTCAACAACTCCATCAGGCTCTCTCTCTTTCTCACTCTGCCAGTTATCACTTTCTGCGTAACCTCTCTCCCTTACCCTGTCCCCTGGTCACAATAGCCGGTCAAACCTTCTGTCCGCTTGACGCTGGTTTCTGGCCAGAGTCTGTTAGGCTTTGTTTTATATGTGGCCTTTTAATTGTCTCTTATAATTGACTTAGATACAGTACTCATTCACATATCAGTTTAAGGAAGTTTTAATTCAGCCTGTAACAAGCTTTTGCCCAGGTCATAACAGTAACTATCCATTATTTCTCATCTCACTCTAAAAACATCTTTTAAAGCAGTGAAGATAAAGCTTTTTTTCACTGCAGCATCTGAACAGATTGGAGGGGTTATAGTGGGATCAAGCAGTTTAGAGAAGCAACAGAATAATAATTCTTGCCTCCCAAGCTTGTTTTGAGCGTTAATTATTTAATTTGTATAGTGCATTTGTAAGTTAAGTGGTAGATTGGTGAAGCATTATTCATGGACAGCCTTTTACTCAGGCTTTACATTTTATAATATGTCGGCACATAATGTCGTATTATGTGTTAAAAGTGTTGTGTTAAATGTTTAAATCAACTTACAAACCAGCCAGTTCATTTGGACTGTTCAGATATAAATGTAAACCTTATCTTTCAGCTTGGGGTATTGGAAAAAAAAAGAAGAAAATGACATAGAATGAATGAATGGTTTAAAGAAAATCCAAATTATGACACAAGACTTATGCTTCCTTTGTGCTCTCATATGATCCTTTTATGATTTGATTTCACTGAAGAGTGGACTTTTCATATGATAGTCCAGATGCTTTGTATGTGAGGCAGCAGAAAGGGAGTGGAAACAACATGAACTTCAAATCTATGTATGACATTGCTGAGCTAGGAGAAATATGCCAGATATCCAGCTATCTCCCAGGCTGTGCTACAAATTATTCATTGTATCTCACAAGCCTTACCTTTCCCAACAAACCTAGAACTCTGACAGAATATTATTTTATTTGTCCTCTGTTGCCTGTGGAGATGCTCATTAATCCTTCTTAAATTAAAATGTAACACTGTTTATACAATGCACTGGACAAGTAACAAAAAGGCTTTAATCTTTAAAATGTCCCAGCATTAACCAAATAGTTGATTTAATAAAAGAAATCTTTTCAAGCTCTCTTTGACCACTGAAACACACTCTACTGAACTTAGAGCTTTAGCATCATCCCAGAATTGCATGCAAAACTCCTAATCGAGATAGTGAGAATTGCACATGCAGATCCAGAGTAGTAAAAGGGTTGGGCTGATATGAAATGGTCTTTTTGCTCATGTTACAAATGTCCAGTGAATTCCCTCCATTGAGGGAACCCAGTTTTTGCGAACATTCACCCTACTATGGGGCATGCCGTGGGAGAACACATATCATGAGTACCTAGAAAGAATGGCATAGCCTGATCTCCACTGCTGGACCTTCATTTTCATGGAGTCCTCAGTGGACTGCACAACAAAGATGTAATTTAGAGAAGTCACTAGAGCCAGTTCCAACCAGCCCCCAAGTTTATGGAGCACCCTAATCCCCTACACAAACCAAAGCTCAGATTTAGGGAAAATCCTTTTATTTTAACTTTTTCTACTCAAGTGTGTACCAGTCAAAATGTTTCTGGTGGTAAATAGAATAGATTTGGCCAAGATCATCCCCCAACGGGGCATTTATGGAAGTTTTTGTGTATTCTGCCTTTAGAGTTCGCTCCTGACTATTCCATTTGTTGGAGGGAGATGGGGAGGCATGGCTCATCCTACTTCCAAAGGAATAGATTGTCTTCAAAGGCTGCTCCCAAAGGAAGCCTCCAGATCTGATAGATCCTTAATAATGCATAGAAGGCCCTGTATGTCTTTGCTCTGATAGCCATCTGGTAGTTCTCTGTCCTCCATTTCCTTTGTGCTACTGCTTCAGCAGAGCCCTTGGAACTCTCTGGAAAGCAGAAGTGGGAACCAAATTCTGCAAACTCATGCGTATGGATAACAACTCACCTGACTCATCCTATGGCATGCAATAGGATTGTAAGTAACTTAAGTGTTCAGAGGATCATGCAGATGTTGATCAGACTGCACAACCAACTGGTTTACCTAGGGCTAAGAATTTCAGTTGAGGTGTTCAGTGGACGTTGGCAGCAGTGAACCTGATCTGATTTCCTCCCAACTTTTATGTTTGACTAACAGCACACTCCTCCTCTTTTACTAGAGTATTAAAAAGAAGAAACACTTAATGAAAGGTGAATACAGGAAGCTGTACTACGCCTCATGATTTTTAAGTCAGATTTGATAGAAAAAAACTGATTTAAAACGTGTACTCACTGTGGAGTAATGATTTAACTAAGCCTGAAAATGCAATGAAATGCTAGTAGGTGGCTGTCCTATGAAAGATGAGCAGATACCAAATACAACGTGAAAATACTAGGAAGAATGATTTATTGATAGAATAATCTTCTTTTTCTTTATTCTGCTTTTCCTCATAAGGGTTGCAGGGGCAGCATGGAGAATAGGGAGGACCATATCTCCTCTTCTTCCACAACAGCTCCTCCTGGAGGATTTCCATGTATTCCCAGGTGAACTGGGAGATACAATCCCTCCAGCATGTCCTGGGTTGGCCTTGGGGCTTCCTCCAAGTGAAATGTGACTGGTATAGTTCCAAAGGAAGCCTAACTGAGGCATCCTTATTAGGTCCCAGAACACCTCAGCTGACACTGCTCAATCTGGAGAAGTAGCTTTCTCCTCTGGAGCTCTCCTGAACAACTGAACCTCAAACCCTACCTTGGAGAGTCAGCCCAACCACCCTGCACAGAAACACAATTTCAGCTCTTTGACCCACAAGCTCATTCTTTTGATTATTACCAAAGTTCACAATCTGTAAGTGAAGATGGAGAGGTAGATTGACCTGTAAACTGAAGATTTTTCTAGAAATTTAGCTTCTGCTTCATCACCACAGATCAGTACACATCCACATCACTGCCACTGCTGCATTAATCCACTGGTCACCCTCACATTCCTGCTTAACATTACTCATAAACAAGACAAGATACTTAAACTCTTCCACTAAGAGGGCAGCTTCTTCCCCTTCACCTGAAGAGAACACTTCACTTTCTTTTGAGAAAGAAGAATGACTTCTGATTTGGAAGTGCTGATTCTCATCCCTGCTGCTTCATTCTGCAGTGAAGCATACGAGTGCACATTGGAAATCACAGTTTGAAGGAGGAAGAACAACATCATCTGCAAACAGATGAGATGCCAGCTTCAAGTCCCTATTCCAAATAAACTCCACAACATGGCTGCACTTTGACACCTTGTCCATGAAGATCATAAACAGGAGGGGGGACAGGGATTATGCTTGGTGGGGTTCAATGCCCATCTTGAACAAATCTGACTTAATGCCAAGAATGTGAACACAATTCTCATTTGAGGAATAGAGGGACTGGATAGCATGTCAACAGCAGTGGCACCAACACCTCATACTCCCACAGCACACATCAGGGAATGACGTCATAAGTCTTCTTCAGGTCTACAAAACAAAGGTAGACAGTATTAGCAAATTTCCAATGCCCCTTGAGTATTTGTGAGACAGCAAAAAACTGATGCATTCCATGTCTAGGGCTGAAACTGTATTGTTCCTCTTGAATCCAAGATTCAGCTAATGGATGCAGCGTCCTCTCCAACACATTGGCTAGGCTTTGCTGGGGAGGCTGAGAAGTGTAATTCCCCTGTAGTTGAAACATACTCTCTGATCTCTTTCTTAAGGATAAGGACTATCACCCCAGTTTGCCAATCCTGAAATGCTATACCCAGCTTCCATGCAACACTGAAGAAATACATTAACCATGACATCCCAACTTTGTCCAGTGATTTCATCATCTCTGGGTGAATCTCATCCAGCCCTGCTACCTTACTGTGTGAAGGCACTTTAATGCCTCAACAGTGTCATCAACAAATATAGATCGAATTCCACTGGGGGGTTTCTGGCACTGCCTCAACCACGTTGAGGAATTCCTCAAAGTGTTTCTTCCTCCTCTCAGAAATCTTCCCAGTTGCAATCAGGATTTCATGACCCTTTCATGAACAGCCTGAGAAATGTTCTTCTGACTCCTCTTAAGGGAACAAAGGATTTGTCAGACCACCTTGGAGGCCATCCAGTAGTCATTCTCCATGGTCTTTCCCCATTCCTTCCAGGCCCAGATTGCTTCAATGACCATCACAGCCACAGCCCTCCTGGCTTGCTGGCACCTCTTAGTTGTATCAAAAGTCTGTTAGATGAGCATTCTTGGTAGGCCTTCTTCTTTGCTTTGATAATTTCCCTTACCACTGGTGTCCACCACTGAATTCTAGGGTTGCCACCATGACAGGCACCTTCAGGCCATAGCTTTTTGTGGCTGTCACAATGACTGAGGTGGTGAACATGGTCCACTTGGGCTCAATGTCTGGATCCTCACCTAGAATGCAGGAGAAGTTCTTTTGAAAGTGATAATAGAAGTCTTTCTTCACAGGGTCCACTATCAGACATTCCCAGGCTTCCTGCATTGATCAGTTGGGCCTCCCAGATCTATATGGTGAACATCTTGTGTGTTGGATCCAACTCACCACCAAGTAGTAATTGGTTATATAATACTGTAATAAGCGGTGTCTTTCAGCAGATGAATGTTTCAGATCGTCATTGGTGAATACTTAAAAAGGTGACATTGACAGGATGTTAGCATTATTTTGTTTCTATGATGTTAAATCCTTTCCTGTGAGGCACACCTTGACATGCTGTGACAACGTGTGTTCCAATGACCCCTGTGGTATCAGAGCTCGTAATATCTAGCAGGGCCACCAAAGCCAGACAGGTCAAAGTGTAGGGACCAGACAAAAAACAGTACATTCATTGTACAGACTGGGAGTTGAACAATATGCCAACAACCAATCCTCATAAAAAAGAGTTATGGAAACATAAGTTTGCTATTCTGGCAAATGGCATGATAGGGCACAAACCTAGTCTAAGCAATACATTGTCTATCTTTGCTGTCCATCTAAGCAATACCTTACGGTGTAGGAAGGATTCATATCTGGACTGAGGCATTATCTAGAAGCCTAGATTTTAATGAGTTTTAACAAAAACAAACCAACCTTCTGAGAAGACATTTTTTTCCATGCATATTTTCCTGAAAGTTATTTCAAATGTTTTTCATCCTCAAAATTTCACTCTTCCTGTAAGTTTCAGCAACTACTGTACTCTAAAGTTCTAGTTATGCTCTGGGGTTTTCTTTTTGTTTGTTTTGTGTGTGTGAAGGGGAAAGTATTTGAGCAAATTCTTTTCAGCTATTTTTAAGTTCAGCATGGGTAACAAGGCAAAAATAAACTACTTCTATACCTTCTTCACCACACCCAAAAATGATTAGGACAAAAGTTGATGCTTCAGTTCAATAGTGAACTCATGAGAAGGGATGACATAATACACCTTAACAACTATTCGCTTCCATTTGTATTAAAATTCATTAAAAATCCACAACCGAACTCTGACATTCTGGGGAGTTATCCAGACCAGTAAGAGGCTGTTATCACCTCGCCCCATCACCAAGACTGTCCTCCAGTGCCTTGCTGCTGTTGCTCTCCACATGGATCACTCAAACAGTCACCAGCAGGGAGTGCCCCTGAGTGTTTGTGAGTAACTGCAGCCTGCCAGCCATACTCTGGTCACACTTCAGCTTTCACCAGCCTTGATTACTATGGGAGGGTGACCCCAACATCCAGTCTCAGATTCCCCTCCTCTGCCAGCTCACAAAGTATGTTCTATACTATCCAGCCTTCTCCTGAACAGTCCTGAGACGTTAAATCTGTTGTTTCTTTAAGGAAACAATACACAACCATTTGCTACCTTAAGTGGAGTTACTTAAACATACTAGAGTTAATCAAACAAACAAAAAGAAGATAGAATTTTGAGTGTGTAAAAGTAATGATTCATAATAAAGGTCAGAAACAGTTACAAGAAAAAATAAGAAAATGGTCTAACTTAAAATACACTTCATTCAGTATAAAGTCCTTTCCATGTCCTTCTAACAGCATTATAGATTAAAATCTTCAGGTCAGAACCCTTCTCTTAAAGTCCAACAGCTGTTTCTTTTGTCTTTTTAGGCATAAGAAAGAAAAAGGAACAGATCCCTTGGGATGTTTGACCCTCACTTCTTAGTTTAGCCTCTTCCTCCCCCCTTCATAAAGTGGAACAGAAAAAGGCAGTCTAGTGGGGAGAGAGGCTTCATGCTGTTTTCTTTCCCCCGTGTATGTTGAGTTGCAGATTTTTTCTCTTTCACTGAGTACTCTGTTTACGGTTTGCATGCAAACTGAGGTAACCATGCATCCCTTTAAGACTTGCTTGCCCAGTTTTGCCTTAATTAGTGCCACATAAGTTTGAATGGAGCCTTAATAGTATACATGTGGGGATATTACAACTTTTTACACACTGTTGCTACATTTCATCTTGACATTATTGATCAAGAGAGTGATTAGTGTTCAAGTGATACCACAAAAGCCATACTTTATACAAAGATTATCACATTTGTGTGTAGGGTGTAAATACAGAGATGCAGACAGTCACAAGAACTTAATATGACTTTGTTATGCTAAGATCATCTGAAAGCGAGCACCAAAACAGCAAAGTTAAAAACAGAAGACTTGATATGTTAATACAAAGTCAGTCTATATTGCAACTGAAAATCCATGTCTGGTCCGCACTACCTGACTCAAGATCATTAGGCTTAGGCTAAGGTGTTACTTACTTGCAGTACAGAGTGATGTTGGGAGCTCAGGCTGGAGCCCATGCTGTAAAATCTGATCTCAAATGTTTACTCTTCAATTAAACAGTCCCTTAGCCCAAACCTCCATCAACTGCCACAGGCCACCCATGGGTTTTTAATTGCAGTGTAGGAATTGAGGCAACTAGTCAGTCATTAATATCTAATGGTCCATAACAACAGGAAGGGGAAAATAACAGATTTCTTTAACATTGCATTGTTGAATAAGTACAACAGGAGTAAAATGCATAAAATCCTACTGGCCTGTTGTCCAATTAGCAGATGATGATATACGACTATGAATACTATGAAGGTTGCAGGAGATATTTCATTCTTGTTAGTTCATGGGTATTACTAAATTTTTAAATCTAACAAGTCAACCATGAAGGAATTTTGCAGTTGCCTTCACTGAAAGAAGAGGCCCTTAGTACCTTCTGAAAATCACAATGGGTCCAGATTTTCCAAAGTGCTCAGTTCCCATTTAAACTCTCAAATAAGGTCCAGATTTCATTACCAATAGAAAAGCCCCAAGTTTGTAAAGTTTTTTGAGCAAATCCTGCTCCCTTCTGAATAGTCACTCAAAGCTTTATGTGCTGCAGTCCTGATGTGGTTCACCAGCACCTGAATGGAGGGGCCATAGGATGTGGAAAACCAGTGAAAGGAATCTGAATATTTCCTATATGTCCCTACAGCCCCTTTTCGTGGGGTCCTTCCTTTGCATTCTTATATGGTTGGATTTCTGGGATCAGTAGAACCTCTGCTCCAGGGATTCATCAGCCATTGGCCAGTTAAAGGGGCTGCCCTATAGCCAGATGCATAGGATTCTCCCTTCTATTCTGAACACTCTGGTAGAATCCTATGTTTTAAGCCCTGCTTGAGATAGGGTGGCAAATTAAATCTTTAATAAATTAGCCCTTGTTTTTTAAATGCTATGTTACCTAACTTTTCTTTTCTTGAACAGAGAATGATCACTGTGTGAGAAATATAATCCTACAATAAAGCACATGCTATTATTTTGATATTGCTTTATTAGTTGTCACTTTCTAATTAATTTACCAGTATACACAAGTATGTTTTAAAATGTCTATAAGTTACTAAAACTACATTTCACCTACAGATTGTTCTTCAGTCCTAAATTGTGAGTGAATGATAAATATTATATATACTCCATCACCCACTTAGAATGCTGTAGTATAGCCCTTCTCCACAGAATATAAATTGAGAATCAGCTTTATCAATTGGACACCAGTTTTTCCATAATATACATAGAGCCCATGTAATTATGAACATTGCAAAAATCTATAAAAATGTACCCCCCCCAGGATATAAAGTTGTTTGCCCTGTATAAATCCATAAAACTGGCTAATTCTTCTGCCACTCCAAGCTGCTCACCCTGTCTGCCCATCATTTAGCCTTTTTCTCTATGTCTGAATATTCTGCTGTGCTTGCCACACAAAGGTTAAGCCCAATGAAGAACAACAAAAATGATCTGAGGGCTTAAAAAATACTTTACAGTGAGAGACTTAAAGATCAATCACTTTAATTTATGGGGGAAAAAAAGCTCAAGAGATGACTTGATTGTGCCGTGTAAGTACTCTCATAGAAAAAAAAAAACCAGGTACATTCTAAAAGATGATCCCTCTCTCTCTCAAGCCATGGGAGATAGACTTCTCCTTGCTTACAGACAGCCACCCAATCTTAAACAGCTACTCACCAGCAACTACAGATTTAACAACAGAAGCATTGAAGCAGGCACACACCCCTGCAACAAACCACGCTGCCAAGTCTGCCCACATATCTGCACAACAGATACCATCATAGGCCCTAATCAAGCCTCCTACTCCATCAAGGGCTCATTTACCTGCTCATCTACTAATGTGGTCTATGCCACCATGTGCAAGAAATGCCCCAACACCTTATATATTGGACAAACAGGATGATCGCTGTGTAAAAGGATGAATGAGCACAGAGCTGATATCAGAAATCACAGAACAAGGAAACCAGTTGCTGAGCAATTCCATTTTTCAAATCACTTGATGAATGATTTGTTAATGACTGCCGTCAGGGATGTGGCTGGGACATCAAGACTTCAAAGAGAAGCAGCTGAACTTGAATTAATATGCAAGCTAAATTCTGTGAAAGCAGGACTTAATTGAGACTATGGGTTCTTTTCCCATTACAAAAGGTATTTTGACTTCATGGTTTGAACCTAACAACTACGCTGATTTGCTGTTACTGTATGACCTGATCCTATGTTTTACACCCCCTTGCATTTATTTTCATTCCTTTCTGTAAGTTCACCCATCTTCGAAGCATCTGAGGAAGTGGGATTTTCTCCCACAAAAGCTCATGCGAAAAATAGTCTCAAAGTGCCACACGACTCCTTGCTGTTTTTTTGCTGGACTAGACTAACACGGCTATCCCTTTGGAAATTGACAAAGGACTGTTCAGTCTAGCAGAGAAAGGCATCACAAGAACCCATGGCTGGAAGCTGAAGCTGCTAAGGATAATAAGCCATTCAAAGAAACAATCAAGCAAAGTGATAGATTCTTCATTATTTGAATAAGTCATGGGATCAGGTCATAGTGTAACCACAAATCAAAGCAGTTAAGATTCAAACACTGGGAAACAGCACATAGAAGAGGGTTAGGTCACCTGTTGTAATGGGAAAAGAATTCATAGCACTGCTCTGCTATAGCAAATCAGGAGTGGATGCCTTTCTGGAAGATACGATTAACTAAAACACAAGTTATTGGGCTCAGCACAGGAAGAACTGGATGAAATGCTAATATAGGAAATCAGATACCCCTGGCCAGGGTGCTGAGGGGTGTCCGCGGGGGGGGGCACCCGTGGGGTGCAGCGCCCCTCTGTGCTGCACCTTGCGACTGCCTGCACTCCCCTCCCCAAGCGAAATAGCAGGTCCACACTGTGGACCTGCTATTTCGCTCCCTTATTTCGCGGACAAAGTTTTTGTTCTGCGAAATAAGGTGTTTCGAAATAACATGTTATTTTGAAACAGCTTGTTTTGAAACATCTTGTTTCGAAACAAGCCTGCCCCGTGTGAACATAGCCAGTGTAAGACAGAAATCCAACCGTCCAACAGTTTAGGTGGAGTTCCAAAAGGCTTGAGTTGCAAGAAGCAGCAACCTTCTTCTTTGGTTGCAGGATCTTAGGTAGAAATCCATGCAGGCTTTTCTTTCCCTTCTGGAACTAGCACCAGCCAGTCAGACTGGTTAACCAGCAATCACTCAGCTGCATATGAGAAAACTCTGCTGAAAATTGCATCACAGCAGGGAGAGGACATCCTGGCTCAGCTTTCGGCAGCCACACACTGAGTACATGGGATCTTCTCATTGCAACTCTGTGGCTGCTTCTCTCATAGCATCTGACCACAGCAGCAGCAGAATACCTTGTGTAGCATGCTCAGTGCAACCACCCACTTAAATTCCAGAAGCTTCTGTGCCTGGGTAGCCAAATCTGCCCAATAACATAACCCAGCCTCAAGAGATCCCTTAAAGAAATAACTTCTATAATCAGGCATATGGATTACATTATGTTCAAACAATGCTGTAGTCTTTTTATTTTTTTTTATTATCTGTAATGTGGTGCACTATGCCTAAATTATAAATAGAAATAAATAAGATATAGGTTGGGTAGAATGTATTGTACAGCATGGAATTATTTTGGACCCAGAACACATAAAATGCAATGCATTAGAATAAAGAAGCTACTCCTTCCCCTTAAATTGGAAAAATTAAACAGTTTCGCTTTCCACAAAAATCTCAACTATACATATAAAATGATGCATCCAGATTAGCTGCTGTCACTCAAGAAAGATCTTTGAGTCATCATGACTAGTTCTCTGGAAACAGTCACTCAAAGGCTATGTTCACGCATAATGGGAAATGTCAAAATGGGAAAGTAGGGCAATCAGCTGGGTATCTTAGGTGC
>ML681963.1:74839641-74883657 GCA_007922195.1 Podocnemis expansa | reverse complement strand
GGGTCCCTTCCAACCCTATGATTCTATGATTCTATGATTCTATAAACTGTTATTTCGAAATAAGTTATTTCAAAATGAGTTATTTCAAAATAAAGTCCTTATTTCTAAATAAGTTAATTTAAATTAAGGGAAAGCCTGCTATCGAAATGGCTGTCATTTTGAAATGGTTATTTTGAAATAAGGCCATTTGGACATGTTGTTTCAAAACAATTGTTTTGAAACAATGGTGTTGTTTTGAAACAATGTGTCTGAATGCCATTGTTTCAAAACAGCCATTTTGAATTTCAATTTCAAGTGAGGTTTTACTGTTTCAAAATAACGGCCGTTATTTTGAAACAACGGGTCCCATTGTTTCAAAATAACAGAACGTCGTGTTGACATAAGAAATTTTATTTCAAAACAAAGGCTATTGTTTCAAAATAAAACTCTCGTCTGAACACAGCCAACGTGACGTGGCAGTCAAAAAATAGCTCACATTAGGAGAGTGATCAATAATAAGATCATTATGTTATTTTATAAAATCCTGGTATACCCACGCCTTAAATGCTACCTGTGGTTATAGTTATCCCATCCCTAAAAAGATAGTAAAATTTGATTGAATTTCAGAGAAGGAATATGAAACAGTTTCCATATGTGAAGAAACTGAGGAGTTTGGGACTGGCTTCAGCGTAGAAAGAGGAGACTAAGGGGTTATAGAGGTCTATAGAATCATGAATGGTGTGGAGAAAATGAACAAATAAGGGTTTTTCACCCCTTCACATAATATAAGAAATAGGGGTCATACAATAAAAGAGACAGTTTAAAAACCAAAGAAAAGAATGTACCTTTTCAACACAACTTACAGTCAACCTGTGGAACTTCTCACCAGGGGATGTTGTGAAGGCCAAAGGCTAACTGGGTTTAATAAAAGAAGAAGATAATGGAGGATAGCTTCATCAGTGGCTGTTAGCTGTGAGTCTATGGGATGCAACCTCATGCTCCAGGTAACCCTAAATATCCAACTGCCAGAAGTGGAGCCTGGAAGATAGGAGATGGATCACTCACATTTGCTATTCTTTTCATTTCCTTTAAAACAAATTTAGCGCTGTCCACGGTTAGAAGACTAGATTCACCATCAGTCTGACCCTCTAAGAAAGGAAAGCCACTAAAATGTACTGATTTTACTTTAATACATGATCAGAAAAATAACTAAACAAGCTTAATTAAGCTTTTTCATAGTTTGGAAAGAGAGTATTTTCATTTTTGCCTGTCAGTTGGATCAGTTTATCCAGCAAATTGATCTTTTTTTGAAAATTACCTATAGTCTACTAATATACCCTGAAATATACCTCAGATTATTATAATAGGATATTTGCACCATTTATCTCAAATGAGAGTTTGAGAGTATTTGTTTGTTTCCAGGGTTCCTTATTTCATGCCATAGAGTTAATTTCCATCCCAAGAGCAAATGAATCTGTAGCAAACATCCCCACATTCTGTAACAGTTCTGGCTATAGCAACAGGTTTCTTAAGTTGCCTGCAAAGATGCCCAAACACTGATCATCCAATTTCCAACTGCATAATCTTGAACAAATGAACATCACTTATGGAAAATGTAATAATCCTTTTAAAATTTCAGCTTAATGGAGATTTTATTTCTGTCATTTATTTCAGCTGCAGAATTACAATTTTACTTACATAGCAATTACAATGGGATTATAAAAGATTTATAAAAGTGATGTATAATCAGAAGATGTGATATACTGAGAATGCAGTTCTCTCAAACTACTGAAGAAGTGCCCATGCTACAATGAAGAATTTTAAGAGCTCAGAATCATAGTTTGAGAGACTTGGGGCTAGATACATCTTAGCCTTTGGCTGGCCTCCATCCCACACCTAGAATGCCTTACCTGGCCTGGCACATATGCTAGGGGCCCCATATGCTAAGGGGAGACTCCTATTTGTTGAATGTTTGAGGCATGTTAGGGACTGATACAAATCCCATGGAAGTGAACTGAAAAACTGACTGACTTCAGCGGGTTTTGGATCAAGCCCATGGTCAGTGCACAGTGTACAAGAAATACACTTTTGCCCACACAGCCTTACATCTTTCTGAAAATGGAAACATTTCTTTGTAGTACATGAACATTTTCCAGAGTCTAAGTTTGTGCAGAAAACTTTAGGGTTGAGATTTTCAAAACTGCCTAATAGATTTGGACGATCCATTAGTTTTCAATGGGATTTAGGCCTCCAAAAGCCCTTGCAGTCCAATTTCTAATTGTTCCTGAATGCCCATACAGGGAAATAAGAACAATACTTTACTACTTTGTGCTAGGGTATGTCCACATGGAGGTTTTAAGGCAAAACAATGTTGGCTGTTTCGCTTTAAAAAAAATTTAGTCCACACGACGTTTTGTTGTTTTGATAGGACGAGCTCCATCATATCGAAACAACAAAAGTTAGATTGATAAAATAAGACCTGGCAGGGAATTGAAATTACCCTTAAATTGAGACAGTTGTTCTGAAACAACACCATTGGTATATGTCGTTTTGAAACAACGTTGTCTTGATTCATGGGGTTGACTTGCCTTCCAGGGTGCATGGCACCCTGGAAGGAAGACCCACCCTCTCAGCACCCTGGCCAGGGATGGGGGATGCCAGGATGGTCAGGGGCAGAGATGGCAGGGCTCAGGGTATCCCCTGCCACTGGGTGGGCTGTGGGGAAAGTGAGCCCAGCATGCCCCGCATCCCCTGCACTTGCAGGCCAGCAGGGGGGCAGCAATTGCGGAGTGCTCCGCTACCCCCACCGCTTCCCAGTTGGCGGGGGCTGTGATCACAGCGTGCCCAACTGGGTGCCCTGCGATCTCAACCCCTACTGCCTGGAAAGTGGCAGGAGTAGCAGGGCACCCCGCGATCTCAGCAACTGCCGCCTGGCCATTGGCCATTGCCTGTACAGAGATGCTATGTCACAGGTGGGTAGGCAGGGATAGAGTGGTTGGTGGCTTGACTCTGGCCCCATAACTCACTAGAACCGCAGTTGCAAACTGCTTTCTGACTGCTCCCGGGATAGCACAACTAGACTTGTGTTGTAAGGGACAATGTAGAATAAAGAAGTTAAATATCACCATACATATCTCCTCACCATGGTCTCATAATTAAACCAGTTATATAATTAAGTTTTAGAACTTCTATAGTAAATTACACTTGAAAAAAATTTCACATACATTCATCTATATAATTTTTATGGTATTACACATAACTCATGTTATTCGCTTCCTTCTCTCAGAAAAATTCCCAATCCTCAACTAAATAGAGAAAGCTGAAATATGTTTTTCATTTAATTTCAGAGAGAGCCTTTTTACCTACAAACTCCAATGACAAAAAGCCCAGATTTTGAGTAAACAGAGCTCTTAGGTGACACTGATTTTAAACAGAAGAAGTTGTCCTATAATCAGAAAAAAGAAATAAGAAAAGTACAGAAATCTCTGAGTCAGAGCAACTCCTCCTGAATTATTTCATCTGGTCTGGTGTGTTTGGAAAATAGAAATTCTCAGGAAGGGATTTTCAAAGGTGAAGTGATGCAAGCCCGAATCCAAACCTGTATCAGTGAGTGCAGGGAAGTGGAGTAAAGAAGAGATACAGTGGGTATATACACACTGTCCTATATTTACTCTTGCCAGAATTCAACTTTTATTTTCTTATAATTTCAACACATATTAATGTTTATTTTTAGTCATGGCCCATTTTTATTGATTATAGTTTTAAGAGGGGTGGTATTATAGTGGGGGATCAGACAATAATTTAATTACAATAGATGTTGACAGTTTGTATTTTCATGATTATTAAGCTTTAACTTTTTGAAACTTAATAGCACATTAAAATGTTACCCTTAAATTAAAATTCAGTGAGCTCCCAAGCAGCATTTTCTTATGTTGCTCATCAATGAAAATATTTGTAATTTGGTTTGGATATAGAGTGAAATAGACTTTTATTTACATTTAACTATAAAAATCTAATTCTTCCAATCCTACCTGCATTGGAGGGAAGCATTGTTAATGCCTGGCATAGGAGTGGGGCAATGAGATAACTGTTCTAAGAGGATGCTTTCTATTATCTGACAGAACTGTAAGGCATATTTAATGTTATCACTCCTTGGTTGATACACTGACATTTCATTGCAATCACTAACTGAGCAGTGCAACTGAAAGGAGGGGGAAAAGCGGGAAGCTAGCAGTGGAAGGACTAACCAAAATGAATAGTATGAGCCAGTGGTTCCCAACCTTTTTGAATATGAGGACCCCTTTTTAACATCAAAAAATTTTGTGGACGCCCCCCAATGATAATAGTTGCTATCAGGCCCTGACTGCAGGTAGTTGTGCTGCAGAAGGACAGTGGAGGACCTACTCCTCGTCTGCTCCCAAAGGGTGTGGATATATCCAGGATGTGGCTGCTCACAGCAGGCAAATACAATTCATTTCGAGCAGAGGTGACAAACTCATTCAATGTGGGAGGCCACATGGGAAGGCAGGACACCTGTTGCTGGCCATGTGGCCACACAGGCTTCCCAACCCTTTTCTCCTCCATGTTCAGAGCAGCATGGACTCCCCTTTCTCCTCCCCAACACTGCAGTCTCTTGCACACCTTGCCTTTTCCCTGCTCTGTGGGCTCCCCTTTGCCACACTGGCTCCCTGAGCTCCCCTTCACTTTCCACTTCCCTTAACTCCTGGTGGCAGGCAAAAAAATCAGTCAGAGTTACAGGCAGCCAGACTGGGCTCCTGCCCCCCGCCCCCATCACTCTCAGTCATTCAGGCTGCTGGCCTTTGGTTGGCTCGGTCCCAGCTGGCCTTTGATTGGCTTGTTCCCACGTGGACCCAAGCCATTTTTACCTTTTCATAGAATCATAGGCTATGTTCACACACAGGGGGTTATTTTGATACAAGTTGTTTTAATACAAGTTGTATTGAAATAATGCCTTATTTCAAAATAAGTTAATTCAAATTAACAGTTTGTTAATTCAAAAAAGGAAAAAAGCAGGAATCCAAATACCAAGTTCAGACAACAGTTATTTCGAAACAAGTCACAGTTGTTTCAAAACAACATGTTCAGACGGCATTGTTTCAAAACAATCCTTTCGAAACAATGTTGTTTCGTCCCCACGTGGGGTTTAAGTTGTTTCGAAACAATGGAACCCGTTGTTTCGAAACAACAATGTGTTGTGTGAACATGGCCTTTCTTATTTTGAAGCAACCTCTGTTGTTTCAAAATAAGACTGCTGTGTGAACACACCCATAGAATCATAGGGTTGGAAGGGACCCCACGAGGTCATCTAGGCCAACCCCCTGCCAAAAAAGCAGAACCACTCCCACTAGATTATCCCAGCCCGGGTTTTGTCCAGCTGGGCCTTGAACACCTCTAAAGATGGAGATTCCACCACCTCCCTAGGTAGCTTATTCCAGTGCTTCACTACTCACCTAGTAAGAAAGTTTTTCCTCATATCCAGTCTGGACCTCCCCAGCTGTAACTTGAAACCATTGGTCCTCATTCTGTCCTCTGTTACTACTGAGCACAGTCGAGCTCCATCCTCCTTGGAGCATCCCTCAGGTAGTTGAAGGTTGCTATCAAATCCCCCCTCAGTCTTCTCTTCTGCAGGCTAAATAAGCCTAGTTCCTTCAGTCTTTCTTCATAGGGCTTGTGCTCCAGCCCTTTGATCATTTTTGTTGCCCTCCGCTGGACTCTCTCTAATTTGTCCCTGTCCTTTTTGTAGTGGGGAGCCCAAAACTGAACACAGTATTCCAGATCTGGCCTCACCAGTGCAGAATAGAGGGGAATGATCACATCCCTCGATCTGCTAGCAACACTTCTTCTGCTGCAGCCCAGTATGCCATTGGCCTTTTTGGCAGCAAGAGCAGACTGCTGACTCATATCCAGCTTCCCATCCACCATGACTCCCAGGTCCTTTTCTCCAGTGCTGCTATTTAGCTGATCACTCCCCAGCCTGTAGCAGTACATGGGGTTATTTCATCCAAAGTGCAGGATTTTGCACTTGCCCTTGTTGAACCTCATGAGATTTCTATTGGCCCACTGCTCCAATTTGTCTAGGTCTCCTTGAATCCTGTCCCTGCCCTCCAGGGTGTCTACTGTTCCCCTCAGTTTGGTATCATCCGCAAACTTACTAAGTGTGCAATCTATCTCGTCATCCAGATCATTAATGAAGATGTTGAACAGAACTGGCCCCAGGACTGACCCCTGGGGCACGCCACTCGTTATTGGTTGCCAATTTGACATGGAGCCATTGATCCCTATCTGCTGAAACTGTTGATCTAGCCAGTTTTCTATCCACCTTACTGTCCACGCATCCAACCCATACTTCCTTAATTTGCCAATGAGAATGCTGCGGGAAACTGCATCAAAAGCCTTGCTAAAGTCAAGGTATATCACATCAACAGCTCTTCCCACATCCACAAATCCAGTCATCTCATCATAGAAGGCGATGAGGTTGGTCAGGCATGATTTACACTTGGTGAATCCATGCTGACTGTTCCTGATCACTGTATTTTCCTCCAAGTGTTTCAGGATGGATTCTTTGAGAAGCTGCTCCATGATTTTTCCAGGGATTGAGATGAGGCTGACAGGTCTGTAATTCCCTGGATCTTCCTTTTTCCCTTTTCTATTTGTGATTTGTGCAATGTGCTGTCAATCAAAGTATCATGCTGATGACTGACTGACAGTGAACAGTTGGGATGGGGGGCACGTTGGTGGCTCTCTGGAGCTGGCCTAGCCTTCTGTGACTGAGACTCTGATTGGCTGGCAGACCACAGCAGTGCTGAGCTGGGATTGGCTGGACCACGTCTTTTGTTTCTTCTGTGTTGTGACTGGGATCATGTAACTGAGTCTGAAGTGTGCCTAGCTCTGCTGTGCTGGGAGCCTGTCTTTGGAGTTTGCTGCTGCAGACTGCTTCCAGGCACAGCCCAGGCAGCAGTTCCATGGGCTGAATGAGCACCTTTGGCGGGCTGGACTTGGTCCCATGGACTATAAGTTTAACACCCCTGATTTAGAGCCCTCTCCAACATGGATTGCTGGCCGGCAGTGGCTAAGGCCTGATCAAGCCTGGGCTGCCTACTGCTGGCCAGCAGCAGTTGTGGCCAGATGTATTCATGGACTCCTTGCAATAACTCTGCGGACCCCCCGTGGTTCACAGACCACAGGTTGGGAACCATTGGTATGAGCCAAATTCAGAACAGACTTGAGATGGCACAACACTCTATAGATCATTTGACTCTTTGGGTAAACATTTTCAAGAGTACTTAAGTTATATAATAGTCAATTTTGAAAATATTATCGTTTTTGTTTTTCTACTGTAGTGTTCAACACACTAGAGTCCCAGACCAGCAAAGCACTTACTCATATAAATAGTCCCACTGATTTCAGCTGGATTACTCATGTATTTAAAGTTGAATCAGGGTCCTGGCAATTATAGCAGCTTTATGTGAAGTTAAAAGCAAATTGCTCCACATGAAGAGGCTGGATTTTATATAAGGAGGCAATTTAGTGCCAACAGTGCATGAATGAAATAAAAGCCTATAATTTAGAAGCATGCATGGTAAAAGTTTGGTGGTTTTTCTTTTTTTTTTTCTTTTCCTACTTTGCAAGTCGACTGGAAGCATATATTTATGTGCCATTTTAAAGATGAAATTGGAATTGTTCTGTATGCTAGCACCAATTCACAGAAGGGATTTTTCCTACATGTTTTTTTTTTTTTTTGCATTCCTCTTCCTCTGTGCCACTGAATGTTTCAACTCAGACCTCATTTTCTACTATAGAACCCTAATTTTTTTTTTGCTCCCCATCAAGTGTACTCTAAGGGTAAACTACAGACAATTGTTTTAAAGATAAAGTTGTAGAGGCAATTGGAATGCATTAAAAAGATGCTCTTTAGCACCAAATCACATTTAACCAATTCTCTAGCAAGCACGTAGGAGAAAAACTTGAATTATAAGCAACATAAAAAAAATGTTTAGAAGAAGTCTTTATTAATAAAAGACTAGAGGAACAATAGGGAGGAAAAAGGCCCAATCAGCTCCTATTTAAATCAGTGGAAAGATTTCCATTGAAGTCAGTGGAGTGGAACCAGACCCCGAGTTACTTAATGAACAGATTACTGAACCAAGAAAATAAAGCAAAACCAATGTAAGAAAATCACAAGACAAAGTGGACTGTAGCTTAGCTGAATGTGTGTCAGAGAAAGAAGTTGAATTCCAGAAGTGTGTACTGTTCTCAGATTTCCTGCTAAGTGGTTGTGTGATCTTTGCGAGGCCTCACCAGCCCTAGGCTGCTTTAATTTACAATTTGCACTATTTTATTTACTGCTGTGGATTGAAATCCAGGTATGTAGAGCCACTCCCTTTGCTCCGCTCTCTTTACTATGTCTCAGGAAATGAAGCACCGAATCTGGCCCAGGTATCTACTGGCTGAATGAAAAAATTATTTTGAATTCTTTCTAATGTCACGTAAGTAGTTTAAAAGACATTGACATAAGAATATCTAGCACCATTTTAATAGACCTGTTTGAATTTCACTTAGAAAAAAAGTCAAATGAGCCAAGCTCTGCTCTGATTTACCTGCAATCCACTTGCCTTCAACGAGGCTATACAGGACTCTGTATAGCACCCAGACATTGTTGACAAGAGACATGATTACCAGAAAAAATATACTTACAGCTGAGGAACTAGGATTAGAGCCTTGATCTTTCAAAACTGCTGCCAACTGAAGTTAAAGAGATGAAGTGAGGGTTAACGTCCTTAACAGTCAGCAGTAACAAGAACACCTAGTGGAACAACATATGCACACAGCCTTACTGTGACTTTATCCAGAACTGGGTTCGTTGATTTCAGGATTAATTAAAAAGAAGTTTTTTGACCCTAATCCTATGAGATTTTGCTGAACCATTAATTCCAAATGAAATCAGTACTACTTCAGCAACTTGCAGAATTGGTCTCTTATTAAATGTTAGGCTCATTCTTGTGTGTGCACATACAGTATCATCCAAATCACTCTACTTGGCAGAACTTCCAGAATTCATGCATTCTGCCCATCAGCAAGAATTATTCCATTTCATGCTGTGACATACAGGAAAAGGAGCTGTGCTCACCTCCTGCTCCCTTTGCTCCTGTCAGAAAATGGAAACATGGTGAGGTGAAGTCAAGCTGTATCACAAGGGCCACAGAGGGGTACACTGTATTCAATCCCCTCCAATGTGAAACTGTCTGGGTCTAGGGGACTGTTTATGATTATTTTTCTTATTAATATTTCATATTTACAATAAACCATACATGATATGCCATGTTTGGTATCAATAGAAAGGCTGTAATTTGCTAGGAATGATTATATGGTTTGTGTATAGGTATCATGCCTGTATCAGAAAATTTAAAATCTATTTATTTTTATGTGTGTTCCAAGTGATTTGTTCTTAAGGGAATCCCAGACTGGGTATCTGGAAAACTATTGTTCCTCTTGATGGCGCCCATCAGGGGTGGGAGGGGGGGCCTCCTATCTGCAGTGGGCCCAAGAAGAAACCTGTTTAACCAGTTACCCAGACTGACCGTATGGCCCAACTCCATTCTGATGTGGCAAGGACTCTGACATAAAAGGCAGGGGACCCATCTCCATTTTGTCTTTAGTCTTCAGTCTGTCTGCAACCAACATCCTCCTCTGGAACTATTCTTTTGGGGCTGAACAGAGGACTGAGATCCGCCTATGTGCTGGGTGCATATCAGAGGCGTTGGACTAACCTGCAAACTACAGATGCTTCAAGGATTTGCCTTCTATGGACTCTAAATCATTTGTATGTATGTGATTCACTTTGACCTTTTAACATCTCTCATATTTTGTTTGTTTTCCTTATATATTAAACCTTTAGTTGTAGTTACTAAAGGATTGGCTGGCAGTGTGGTAGCTGGGGTAAGGTCCAAGCCTATATGTTCTGGGTGATGTGGCTGGCCCTTTGGGGTCAGGAGAACCTATTTCTTTAAGAGACCCACTGGCTAGAGGGGACCTTAGGAACTGTTGTGCAGTAAGGGGGCTGTTTCTATTCTGTTATGCTTGGTGATGACCAGACTGGGGAATCAGAAGCATGTTTTGTTACTGACTGGGAGACTGGTTTAAGTACCACCTGTCAGTGGTTTAGTGGTTTAGCCTCTGGTTTTTGCAGCTTGCCCTGATTTTGGCATATTCAGAAGGTTATCCCAGGGGGCCCGGTCACAAGAGCCTTTATGAGATGAAACGTCTTGGAGGCATTGTTTGTGTTTGTTCTTTGTTGGTAGCTGCAGTTTACCCTGGAGTCCACATGCCGTGTCTAAGCTAACAAAATTAAAAAGGAAGGACAAACACCATCTTATTTTAGAGAAAACAAGTATAATTAATGCCATCACCTCAGAGAACAAATTCTGTTTAAGCTGTTAGTACCTCAATTTCTAATCCTGTGCCCAGACCACACCTCTGTTAAAAGGGTCTCTCTCTTCTCAGGATGTACATCATCTGACCTAGTGGTACATAGCAAAAGTCAGGCCAGGTCAGATGCCAAGAGATCAAGTCTGTTACATGCCAGAATACAAATGTTAGGGTGCCAGAATCAGGTAGTCAGAGCAATAGTACAAAGGAAGCAGTCCTAAGCAGAAGTCTAGTTACATAGAGAACTTCCTCTTCCTCTGCATCCGTTAAATAGAAGCATGACCCCAGAGTTCAGCCAATCAGAGAGCAGGATTGTCATGTCTGTTGCAGTTCACCTTCTAGCTCTGACAACTCTTGGCAGGTCAGACCATCCACCAGCATAAACTCTCTGTGGACTGGCGTTTGAGACCTGTGGTCCCTGTCATAAAATACTTTTTAAAAAGAAAAAGTGTCTTCTGCTAACTGAGCTAGAGAGAGGCAGAGGGTAGAATGACTTTAAATAAAATGTCATTATAGTGCATAGCCAGTGATTTTTAGTAACATTTTAAATGGATTTTCCATCCATATTCCCACTCTCCTGCTGCCAAAAGAGAAAGTAGGCACAGCTGATGTTATTTTTAGATTTGGTGTAGGCCTCCTTTTAAGTGATAATACACTGTAGCACCGTAGACTGTCACATTCTGAAGAATAATTACGATCAAGCTCATGAAATTTTAACACAGAAACTGTTGCATTATTTAGAACATTAATGTGATTTCAGGAAAAGTAATTACTGGTTATCTATTGCCAGAGACCTTATTTGCTGTCTAACTACAGGGGTGCTGTCTGTGTCAGGATCAAGGCAAAATGCTCTGACTATTTCAAATACGTCTCCAATAAATGCTTTCTTGTAGCTGTTTTTCCTCAGTTATGATTCACCTGCGCTTCAAGAGAAAAAACAGAAAAAGTTACTTGTGTTAACAAAAACAACTGCCTGTGGGCGAGGGAACTGGACTGATAGAAGAAAGAATCCCTGCAATCAGGAGCATCACTAGCCCGGGGAAGGACCCAGGGCACCAGCCCAGGCCATGCCCCCTGTCCACAGGCCATGTCCCTGGTGGGGGACAGGGCCAGGAGCGGCCGCTGTGGCCGCAGTCAACTGGGCCCTGGATCCCTGGCCGAGGATGGGGCTGGAAGTGGCAGCCACGGCCATGGGGCCGCCTGGCCTTGGGGAAGCGGCCGCTGTGGGCAGCTGGGGCTCAGATCCCCGGCCCAATTGGGTGGGAGACCAGGAGAGGTGGGGCCCTGCAGGACCTGGGGAACAGGCGCTGGGATTTGGGGCATGACCCCATGTGCCCGGTGCCAGTAACACCCCTGCCTGCAATATCAGTCTTCTTTTATAGAATGAAGCATCTTGGTTTTGATCACTCTAGGATAACAAATATTTATCTATCTGAGAATCATAGACTCATAGGGATGGAAGGGACCTCCTGAGGTCAACTAGCCCAACCCCCTGCTAAAAGGAGCAGAAGTGCTGGGAAACTAGCAACTGGTCAAGGGGGGGGGGAGTTGGGGTTTCCCCCACCTGCTTTGCAAAGTCTGTCTGGACCCTCCACCTCAGACATGTTTCAGATTGTTTGGGGTAGAAGTTGACCTGATGCCAAGAATCACTGGAAGCTTTCCTCCAGGGAAAAAGTGCCTTGCTTGGCCAAGTGACAGAGTTGTGCCCTGTGCCTATAAAGTTTGTCTCTTTGGTCATGGCTGCTGCTTCTCCCAAGGACACTGTGTGCCACCTGACTATGGAGCAGGGGATGGAGGTGCTGCTGAAATGCAGCCCAGAGCTGGGTCCTGCCAGCAGCAGCAGCGGTGTCAGAGGTTGCATGGCCCTACTATGGCCATTTTCTTTTTTCTTTCTTTTAAACCAGACATCACTAAACCCAAATAAGAGAGAACAAACACTGAAGTCTACTTGAACTCAGAAAACTGAATAGTAACCGTTCTTCAGTGTTAGTAGCTTTAGGTTACTTTGTGTTCTTTCAGCCTTTTCAGTGGCAGAGGTGGGAGTGGTAAGTTCTAATCAGAACCAGTTCAACTTCCAAAAAGATAAATTGTTACTAAATATATAGCCACCCACATGCTATTAAAACAAGACTATCTGCAAAGTAGACTTCGCTGGATTGGTGGTTTTTAAACCACAGGTCAAGACCCAGTATTGGGTTGCATCCTGCTGCAACCACCAAGAACTTACCACTCCATCCTGCTGCTGCCACCAAAAGACTGGAATGCATTGCTTAGAGATGTTGTTTTTGGGTCTAAGACATGAATGATTTTATTCAACTGGGTCCCAAGAAAAAAAGTTTGAAAGCTACTGTGCCAGATTACAGTAAACAGTCCAAAAAGATGAGTGTGAGTAATTCACACAGTTTTTGAGCTATTGTGTCAATTTGTCAGCAGGTATAGACTAGTGTCCATTGCATCAGTTACACTTGGGTCACATTTTGAAATTTCTTTTTAACCATTTTTTCTAGAGAAAATTTTTCTTTGAAGTTCAGACCACATATATACTGCAATTTAAAAAAAAAAGGAGAATTATGCGGCCACCTACACAGCAGTGAAGTTCCATTACACACTGGACTCCAACATCAGAAAAAGACATATTATTTAATAGTCTAGATTATAAGGCTTTAGGGACAAGATCTGTGTCTTCCTAAATTTGGGAAGCAGGACCACTCTCACTAAATCATCCCAGCCAGGGTATTGTCTAACCAGACCTTACATATCTACAAAGATGGAGATTCCACCACCTCCCTAAGCAACACATTTCAATGCTTCACCACTCTCCTACTAAGCAAGTTTTTCCTAATATCCAACCTCAACCTCCCCAGCTGCAACTTGAAACCCTTGCTCCTTGTTCTATCCTCTGTTACTACTGAGAACAGCCTAGCTTCCTCCTCTCTGGAGCACCCCTTCCAGTAGTTGAAGGTTGCTGTCAACTCCCCCCTCAGTCTTCTCTTCTGTGGGCTAAATAAGCCCAGTTCCTTCAGTCTGTCCTCATAAGTCATGTGCCTCAGCCCCCTAATCATATTTGTTGCCCTCTTTTCTGTTATCACAAAGCCTGCAACAGCTATGCAACCAAGTCATTATGGCAAGCTGGGGAAAATTTTAGAATAAAGAAATTGTATGAGAAGTTAAACATTAAATGACAGCCTCTGAAGTTATATATGATGGAATTAGGAAAGGCCCTTTTGTCATATTATTATTTATATTGCAGTAGCACTCAAAATATGCAAGACTAACAAATTCATTTATCACATGAGCTTTTGTAAGAGAAAATCCTCCTTCATCAGCTGCTTAAAGACCCCCACATTTTCTTTATATGGCTCGTTTTGACCCTTCCCTCTAACATTTTAGAAGAAATTATTCTGATTTTTATATTATTACTATTTATAAAAGATTTTTTCTGTTATGTAGATGTTCAGAAGTATAGAGTAAGAAGTGTTCATATGACAATTACTCAGATTCTCTCTTTTCCAAAATAAAACTTCATTTTTGGTTTGCACCTGAGTATTGTTCATTGTAGACATATAAAAATATATTTATGTACATTTTAAGTTACAGTTGTATAGTTAGGTTTTTACGAAATGATTTTGGAAATTTAAAGTTGTCTTTATGAACACTTATACAGTTTTCAATTAACTGTGCCAAAAGGAAACTATTGTATTTTAAGAGGAAAATATTTTATTTGCTAACAGTTAAAGAATACATTTTCAATGTCAAATTCAGAAATGTACTAAATTCAGAAGAAGATTTTTTCAAAGCCAAATAGAAGATTGTATAGAAGATTAGATCTGTTTCTATTTCATGGCTTTTGGGGATTTTGGAAGGCTCAACCTTTTTTCTACACAGTTGAAAATGAAAACTGAATTGTTTGACAGGGTATTGCAACATCTAGGTGGGAAGGGGAATTCTCATAGGTTATCTAAGTTGCTACACTTTGATGTGCTTTAAATTGTAACAAGGATACCCATCCATATATTCTACCTAATCATATCAGAATTTCTATAAATCTAAATAGAACAAATACATATTACAAAATAACACACTTCATGCTTTAAACATTATTCTATCCTTCAGCCATAGTGCTCTAAAAGGGGCTTTCATATTGTGGTATTGTAGAACAATGCATTATTTTTCATTCATGATGCTATAGGAAAGATTTCACCTGTTTATAGAGCAAATATTACTCTTAAAAATTGGAAATAAACAAAAAATAAACAGAGGGTTACACTGTATAATAAGGGTACATTAATAAATGATTAATAGATACCTTAAGCATATTGCAGAATGGAATCTGATAAAGACGATTAACATCATTTATTGATGTGGTTATACAGTTGGTTAAAGCTATAGTTATTGCAACCTATTGGACTCAAGATACGGGAACATGATTTCTCACAGAACAGATTGTTGTGGAACGGAGTGAGAACCAAATTCCTCATCTTCAAAGCATCTAACGAAGTTGGATTTTCTACCATGAAAGCTCATACAATAAATAAATTTGTTAGTCTTTAAAAATACCACAGGACTCCTTGTTTCTTTCACGGAACTAGACTAACACTGCTACCCCTTTGGAACTAACCAGTGTAAGGTTATTCGTGGCATTCATGGAAAAACTGCTGATGCAGTGCCACTTCTGGACCCAAGAAACAAGCCATGACTGGTGGAATTGCATGGTAATGCAGGTTTGCGGTGACAAGCAGAAGCTATAGATCCTCAGATTGTGCAAAGCCACATTCCTGGATCCATGTGCTGAGCTTACCCCAGTTCTCCGATGCTGCAGGAACTTTTCAGTGAAACTTGTATTACACTGTAAAAACTTCCAACATCAATCACAAATTAATTTGGGGGTGGAAAATTCACTGCAGAGGCCACTGTCATGAAAGTTTGCATGTCCCTTAATTGTCCCTTGTATGTCAGGCACTTCGGTCTCCCATGGAGAGTACATACTTGGCCTTTCTCTCTCTCAGTTTCTGGCCCCTCTGGTGGAGCAGGCAGACAAACAAGCTGTCTCTGGTCCCTCTGGCAGGGCAGGCAGACACACAAACTGTCTCTGGTGGGGCAGGGTGTAGGAAGACAAGGTTGAGACAGGATATGGGGGGCTGCTTCTGGTAACACTCCAGGACAGGAGAGGAAGGGGGCCATAGGCCTGCCTGACTCCACTGTGTCCCAGCCCAGGTCCCCATCCACAGGAGTGGGGTCCAACCAGGGGCCAGTGGAGTCCTGACCACAACATGCTAGCCAACTCGGTGGCCTGGTCCTGGCAGGGCAGGGGCTCCCATCCCTGAGGCTTTGTCCTGCCCCCAGGAGTACCTGTTTGGTCTGTGCATCATTGATCTCTTCTGGGTAGTTGCCCAGGTGAAGGTTGTTGGGCCTTCATCTTCATCCTCAGGGGTCAGCAGGACCAGCAGGGCTTTGTTGTCATCACCTGTGGGCAGTTCATCCAAGTCAGAGCCCACCAGCTCAGATACATCCTCACCGGGTAGGGTAAGCTTGTACAGGTCACAGGCAGCCAGGAGGGGGCCTGGGTTGAAAAGCTCCTCTGGCGGTGGGGTTGGTGGAAGCTCCAGGAACTCTACTGAGATCCTTCTCCTGGGTAATGGCTCCTGCAGGTCCACAGCGGGGAGATCCAGGCAGCCATCTGGGAGATTCTTGGCTGGGCAGCGGTCAGTCTAGGTCTGTGGAAAGAGCAAATGGCCTCTTTCCTCCTTGTCTGCCTAGCTCCAACTGAGCTCCCAGGCCTCCCTTTTATTGCTGTCCCACCCCCTGCTTTCTGGCCTGATGAACAGGCTGCCACTGGCTCCACTCCCCTTGGGGTGGACTGGCCCTGGCTGTCTATCTTCAAGGCAGGACATCTTGCCTCCCTATACTCTTGCTACTTAAGACTATGCAGGACAATCTAGGAAGTTTTTGGAGAGTGTTGAGGACACCATCCTTGTACAAATGTTGAAGAAACCAACTAGGTGTCTTGCTCTTCTTGACCTGCTGCTCACAAACAGAGAAGAATTGGTAGGGGAACTAGAAGTGAATGGCAACCTGGACAACAATGACCATGAGATGGTAGAGTTCAGGATCCTGATCAAAGGAAGAAAGGAAAGAAGCAGAACATAGACCTTGGACTTCAGAAAAGCAGACTTTGGCTCCCTCAGGCAACTGATGGGCAGGATCCCCTGGGAGGCTAACCTAATGGGGAAAGGAGTCCAAGACAGCTGGCTGTATTTTAAAGAAACCCTACTAAGGGCACAGGAAAATACCATTCTGAAGTGAAGAAAGAATAGCAAATATGGAAGGTACCCAGTGTGCCTTGTCAGAGAACTCTACGGTGAGCTGAAACATAGAAGAGAAGCTTACAAGAAGTGGAAGCTTGGACAGATAACTAGGGAGGCATATTAAGATATTGCTAGGGCCTGCAGGGATAAAATCAGAAAGGCCAAAGGGCAATTGTAGTTGCAACTAGCAAAGGATATGAAGGGTAATAGGAAGGGGTTCTGGAAGTATGTCAATAGCAAGAAGAGGACCAGGGATGGTGTCAGTCCCTTATTGAATGGGGCAGGCAACCAGATGGTGGGTGACTTGGAAAAGGTTGAAGTACTCAATGCTTTTTATATGTCAGTCTTCACAGGCAGGGTCAGCTCCTAGGCTACTACAGCAGGCAATACAGAATGGGGAGAAGGAGAGTGGCCCTCAGTGATGGAAGGTCAGGTTAGGGACTGCTTAGAGAAGCTGGATGTTCCCAAGTCTATGGGACTGGATGAACTGTATCCAAGGGTGCTGAGAGAGTTGGCCAATGTGATTGGAGAGCCAGTGGCCATTAGCTCTGAAAATTCATGGCAATCAGGGGAGGTCCCAAATGACTGAAAAAAAAAAGCAAATATAGTATTTATCTTCAAGAAAGGGAAAAAGGAAGATCTGGGGAACTGCAGACCAATCAGCCTCACCTCAATCCCTGGAAAAATCATAGAGCAGTTCCTCAAAGAATTCATTCTGAAACACTTGGAGGAAAACAGGGTGATCAGAAACAGTCAACAGGGATTCACCAAGGGCAACTCATGCCTGACCAACTCAATTGCCTTCTGTGATGAGATGACTGGCTTTGTTGATGTGGGAATAGCCATCAGCGTGATATACATTGACTTTAGGAGAGCTTCTGGTATGATTTCCCACAGTATTCTTGTCAGCAAATTAAGCAAGTATGGTTTGGATGAATGGACGATAAAGGTGAATAGAAAGCTGGCTAGATCAGTGGATTCAGTGAGTGGGGATCAATGGGTCAATGTCTAGTTGGCAGCCAGTAACAAGTGAAGTGCCCCAGAGGTCAGTCCTGGGGCTGATTCTGTTCAACATCTTCATTAACGAGCTGGATGATGGGGTAGATTGCAGGCTCAGTAAATTTGCAGATGACACCAAGCTGGGGGGGAATAGTAGATAAGCTGGAGGGTAGGATAGGATTCAGGGAGATCTGGACAAATTGGAGCACTGGGCCAAACAAAATCTCATGAGGTTCACCAAGGACAAGTGCAAAGCTCTCCACTTAAGATGGAAAAATCCCATGTACTGCTACAGGCTGGGGACTGACCAGCTAAGTAGCAGCTCTGTAGAAAAGGACCTGGAGGTTATGGTGGATGGGAAGCTGTGTATGAGTCAACAGTGTGCCCTTGTTGGCAAAAAGACCAATGGCATATTGGGCTGCATCAGTAGGAGCATTGCCAGCAGACTGAGGGATGTGATTATTCCCCTCTAGTCACCAGTGATGAAGCTGTATCTGGAATATTGTGCCCAGTTTTGGGCTCCCCACTTCAGAAAGGATGTGGACAAATCAGAAAGAGTCCAGCAGAAGGCAATGAAAATAATTAGGGGACTGGGACACATGACTTACAAAGAAAGACTAAAGGAACTAGGCTTATTTACTCTGCAGAAGTGAGGACTGAAGGTGGATTTCATAACCACCTTCAACTACTTGAAAAGGTGCTCCAAAGATGAGGGAGGTAGGATATTCTCAGTGGTGAGAGAGGAAAGAACAAGGAGCAATGGTTTCAAGCTGCAGCTGGAAAGGTCCATATTGGATATTAGGAAAAACTTTCTCACTAGGAGGGCAGTGAAGCACTGAAATGGGTTGCCTAGGGAGGAGGAGGCATATCAGTCTTTTGAAACTTTTAAGACCCAGGTGGATAAAACCCTGGCTGGGATGATTTAATGGGAGTAGTCCTGCTTTTAGAAGGAGGGTTGGACTAGATGACCTCGTGAGATCCTTTCCAGCCCTAATATTCTATGATTTTATGACAGTTGAAAACACAGTGAATAGAGTTGCAGCAATGGGATTCCAGAACAGCTGTGGCACAGTAGACGGCCCACATATTACTATTTTAGCACCAGACTGCCCTGCAAAAAAATACATCAACAGGACTATTTTTTATGGTTATGCAAATATTGATGGAGCATGGGGATGCTTCACTGACAGTGTTAGCTGCCCTAGGAAGGTGCATGATATGTTCACATCTTTAAGATGACAGGACTTTTCAGAAAGCTAAAAGCAAGGACTCTCCCAACTGGCAGATTACCATTGGGAATGTTGAAAGGCCACTAGTGACCCAGGGAACCAACTTGCCTGATGCTTCCCTGGCTCATGAAGCAGTACACTGGCCACTTCAATAGCAGCAAAGAGATTCAACTAGTGTCTCAGCAGGTTGAGAATGACAGTTAAATGTGCCCTTCTTTACTCACAAGATTGGATCTCAATGAGAAAAATATCCCAATGGTCATAGCTGCATGCTGCATCTTGCATAGTGTCTGTGAAGCAAAGGGAGAAAAATTCCCACTGGGATGAAGGAGGAGAAGCTGTTTGCTCAGTTTGAACAGCCAGACACAAAGGCTATTAAAACAGCTCAGTGCAGAGCTATATGACTCAGGGAGGCTTTGAAAGAGTACTTTAACTGTGAGTCACAGCAGTGTTTTGTTGTACTGTGCTCTACCTGGCCCTACTGTTTGAGGCTTGTTAGAAATTGTGTGGTCTTTTGTACACATGAATGAATATAAAACTGTCAATACCACTATTAATTTTGTTTGTGATAGACCCTATGGGTTGCGTGACATTGTGTAGTAACATGTAATTTGTTGATTCATAAATTCTAAGGTCAAAAGAGACCAATATGATCATGTGGTCTGATCGCTTGCACAATGCAGGCCATAGAACATCACCCCCCTTCCTACTCCTGTAATAAACCTCTAACCTATGACCAAGTGTATGTCTGTACTGATGGCAGCAAAGTTGTTGCCATCTAATCAATTTTTTTTAGATGGACTGAGTGGTCTGTCAAGACATACTCAGTTGTCCAGAAATCAACTCAATAACATCGCCGCTTCAAGTGGCGTTGTGCTGTGTTGATGAGAACACATTTCTCATTAGTTTGGTGCAATGAAGACACCACGCTAAAGAGGAGTTAGAATTTGATGGGAGTCACGCAAGCTACAAATAGTAGCTTGCGTAACTCCCATCAACAGTTGCCAAATTTTGCCAGCAGTATAGACTGGCCCCCAGTTCTTAAAGTCCTCAAATCATGGTTTAAAAATTTTAAGGTACAGTTGTGTGAGGTGGATTTTTCCACCCCTCTTTGTGTTTTCTTTTGCTGTGGCCAAACTTCAGCTTGTCTTATGGAATGTGGCCTGTTAGGCCTCCACGATTAGATGGTGTCATCTCTTGACAGCAGGGAGTAATGGCCTTCAAGAAGAGTTATTGTCAGTATCCAAGCTGAGTGGGACCAGACCTGAAGAAAGTGATAAAATAAACTATACCTTACAGCTGTAAAACTTATGAGTTACAGCTGAAAGACTTATGAGTTCCTCTGCTGACCAGACCAGTGTCAGTAAGTTTTTATGACAACAAGCGATATGCTAATTTTTGGGGGTCCAAAGCATAAAGCCGGGGTTCTGGCTTAGGCACATTGGAGAAGCGATAAGCCAGCAGCCTGTCGTGTTGCCAGGGGATTTGGCCACCCCCTAGGCATCTCCCCACTCTTCACAAGGAAGAGTGTTAAACCCCTTGACTGATCACCAAAGGAGCCTGCAGTTTTTTTTTTTCTTTTTGGCAGATCTTTTTCTTTTTCCTTTTGAATTCTTTTACTAAGTATTCCATTTTCATCTGCTCACCCCGGAGTGGAGGGCTGTAGCCCTTGGCACATCCGAAGGGGGTGGCAGGGGGTGTTCAACTGCTGCAGTTGCTCGCGGTGGGCTCTGATTTCTAAGGCCACAGATAGGAGCCCAAAGGCTGTCCTGTGTGCCCTTGGTCGAGCCACTTTAACACCGGTCCAGCCAACTGCATGGAGCTTGCAGTCGGTAGACGCCAGACCGGTGGGCTGCTGAGTTGGAGGCAACAGATAGGAGCCTGAAGGCTGTCCTGTTGGTCTGCAGCCAGAGCCGTCTTAACACCGGGCTGTTCTATCACATTTTGCTATCTTTCTCTTAAAGAAACAGGTCTGCTATCTGTCACTCCGGAGATAACATCCAGATGTGGTAAATATAATCTGGTCAAATTTGGGATTTAAATTGGGAAATGCTTTTTGGGAATGTGCATGTGTATTATTACTGCTCTGAACCTATTAACCTCACAGATCAGAATCAAGCTGGTGTTCCACAATCAAATTGGGAAACAGCAGTGTAGAAGAGTGTGATGAAAAAATAAATCCACTTATGTTCCCCGCCAGGTACCCCAGCTGACCCTTGTAACTCCTAGCCACAAACAGCCCATGGCTAGTCTCACTGGGCAGTGATCCATGGTGTCTGGAGAGCCAGGGGGAGAAGCAAGGTGTTCGTGCTGTCCTGGGCTGTGTATGATGTTTTAGTGTGATGTTTCAGTGTGTGTATGTGATAAATAGCAAAGCTCTTTTGCCTACAAATTGTGTGCTCTGTCTCTGTCTCTCATAAACCCCACTCTGTTAAATTATATCAATCAGGATTGGAACTGGGAGGTTTAATTCAGGGTTAGGCACAAGAAATGAGGATAAATGTTGTAGTGATATTTGTGCTCTATTTTCTGTTTATTGGGCAATTAATTTGTACTTAGAAGATCTTTAAAAATAGAGTTCTAAAACCACAGTTTGTATGAGTTTTAATAAGGGTAATTTAATAGGAATTGCAAGTTTTAATTTTTGTAATAGGAATATTAGTAATTAAATAATCTTAACCTCTTATTTAACCTTTTTTTCTCTTTCTTTTTGTAATTTTATTTATCTCAATAAAAGTCACAAAAAAATGAGTTAACCCAAAAAATTGTAGTTTGGTCTCTTGCCTCTCAATTGGAACTCCTTCTTGCAGTGTGGGGATCGTGTCCCCTGCACCCACCCCCCTACAACAAGTTGGTTTCCAAACTGCTGAGTACTTGGTAGCATATGTCATGAATTAATAGAGAGAGGTGAGTTATGTTCCAAGTAATATTCTATTGTATAACAAAATCAAACCAAACCAAAAACCAAACCAAACCAAAACACAAGAAACCCCCAAACCCTCTGCAATTTTAACAACATTAAACAAATTTAATAACATTAGAAACTTAACAAAACTTAATGAATGAATAGAAAACAGCTTATGTGGTGAAAGAACATTGATGTTCATTTCAGCTATACATTCCACCATCATGGCTTTCACAGGTCAGTGTATGTAAGGCAGCAATTGACTTTAATGGTCCTCAGGGTGGAATGATAGGAGTTGTACATTGGCCCCTACTCCCATGTGGAAAGTTGAGGAAAGGCATAGGGAGGTCCTGACATGGAATTTTGGATGGGCTGCAGTGGGAGGAAAACCAAAGATTGTTGAACCTGTAGGTTCATCAGAATCTGCAGCATCTGTATTTGCTACTGGAGAAGCTCCATTATGTCCTGGTGATTTGACCTTTCCTTTTCCTGTTGGGACTTTGGAGCCTTTCTTCTCTCCATGTTTTCCTTTACTAGGTTGTCTGAAATGTTGACCTTCTAGGTCTTTTGCTCATATTTTGATGCAGCACTGGCTGGCAGGATTCCTTGAACACAAAATCTTGAGTCCTCTTCTTTTTCATTCTTTGACTCAGTGTTCTGTGGTTGGGGAAACCCTGGAGACTACAATGGCAGCAGCTACAGATGAAAACAAACAGAGGTACCATTGTTAGCATCACAATGGAAAATGCTATTTAAAGAATCAGAACTCTCCCCTTCTAAAACTTTCAACCAGACAAGCTTATTGACACTTCTGTTTTGATGCATTCAGCTTAAGCCAGGGTGAGTATGATCTACCAGAGGTGAGGCAACTAGGAGGGAATTTCTTGTTTGTGTAACATTGAGTATAGAACAATGACACTGAATACTGGCACCATTTTCCACAGGCAGAAGTGATTTTAGCTACTAGCTCACTCCTGAGGGGTTAAGAAGGCACAGAGAGCACAGCTGCTGCTGGCTTACTAAAGCTCCCCGGGCCTGTACACTGCTAGCCTCTATACTGCAATGGTGCCTGCTGACTTTATTGCTGAGTGGCATGGGAGGGCGTCCTGCTCTAGATGAAAAAATAAGGCTGCCACTTCTGGAAATCTTTGGGAGATGATTGCAGAATACCGACATGAAAGGGTTGTGATCTCTGAGGAGGATTCAAGGGACATACCTATGACATAAACTTCTCCGCATCAGAGCTGTAATAACAGTTTACTGCACCTTGGGCGTGTTCCGATTGGAATGTGCCCCTTACAATAGCCAGCATCTAGGCGAGCGGCGTGGAGCACACCCTTTAATGGAGCAAGTCAATGGAACCACTTCACAGGCCTGGAACAAAGCCTCACTCGCCCTGCTGTAGTTATGGCTATGCTCCGCATGCCCTCCAGCCCTGATTCTACAGAGCAATGAAAAGTAGAAAACAATGCTACTTCTCTTTGTTGTACCTCTACCTTTTTGAGTATGGTAAATTAATGCAAAGTTGATTGCTAGGTACTGTTAAGTTGGGGGTGCCAGCAGTGTAATCAGAAATAAATTTAGACATTTATCTACGGATCCTTCCCTTGTATCAGCCTCACCTATACTCAACTGCCAGGACTGACTGGACTTTGATAGAGTCTGAAACAGCTCTTGGCCTATGGCATAGCTAGACCCTTTGGTCTCATGTCCCCCTCATTTTCCACCTCACCCTTGTCCTCCTGGTTCATGCCAAGAACCTGTGACTTAGGATCCTTAGAGGTATCGATGGTGATGTGCAGGGAAGTGGTGGGTCTCTGCGAAGTATGGCATTTGGCTCTTCATAAAATTGCAGGTTTTCAACTCCGCACTGGATTGATTCTTGTCCTCCCTGGTCTTCTAACATGTCTGCCACAGCTCCTTCATTTTCACTGGCACTGCTGCTTGACCCTATCATACCCCTTCTACTGCAACCCCCAAGCAGTCTGTTTGCAAATGTGGGTGTTTCTCTGGCTGGTCCCTAGTTGAGCTTGTGCAGCCTCTTCTCGCCACCGACTCAGGAGATAAAATAGTTCCTGCCTAGCCCAAGCTGGAGCAAATCTGAAGTATATAACCAGCATGGCCAATTTGGCAATCGTACACAAAAATGGAGAGCTGCTATGGCTGCTCACCAAGGTAGGCACTCAGGAAATACATATCAAAAATTTGTGAAGCTTTAAAAGGCTGGGGGCTTCTAGCCTAAAGGACTCCTGGAGAGTAGAGTTCACAAGATAGAACTGTCAATGTCAGACATTGGAGGAAATCTGTTGGATGACTATTATGGTTGACCCAAGTAATGCAGTATCTACACTCCTGCTGCATCAACCTAAGTACATTGAACATGGCTCTTCACCCTTAGGGGTGGTGGTTTTACTGTGTCACCATAAAGACACAGGTAGAAGATTTATTTAAGTATAGACAGATGAACCATTTGGTAAAGTAAGCCACCTTGTGTTGACCTAACTTTGTAGTATAGGTAGACCAGGCCTTAGAATGGTAGCAGGATACAATGGGTTTGTCTATGCTGTGAAACAAAACAAAAATAGCCATGGCAGGGCTCAAGCTTTGGCACTAAAAATAGCAATGTAGAGATCACAGCCAGTTGGGCAGGAACTTGGGCTCTGAAACCCATCAGGAAGAGTAGGTCTCAGGGCCAGAGTGAGAACATCCATATGACTATTTTTGGCTCTAATGCAAGCCTGCATCTGTAGAACCAGTTTAGGACTGTCTGCCACTAGTAGTGGGTTTGTTTCTTTTGTTCTATTCATTTATTTATTTATTTGGCATATAGATGTTCCCTGTGGGTATGTCTATACTTACAATTTAGCTGGAATTAAGGAGGTTTAATTCAAAATAGTGCATGTATACACTAGCTTTCATTAGTTCGAACTAAGGAGTTCCCTTAGTTTGAACTAAGGAAAGCCTAGTTCAACTCTGTAAAACCTCTCTTAAATTCGAAGTGATGGTTAAGTCAAACTCAGTAGTTCGAATTAACCCAATGTAGCTGTGTTAATTCAAGCTAACTGGTAGTTTGAATTAACCACAGCTTGATTTTCCCTATGCAATAGCGCCCCCTACCTAATTTGAACCAGCAAGTCCTGAGCATGGATACGCTAGTTTGAATTAGGCTTTCTAGTGTATCTGTGTTAATTCGAATTAAATTAATTTGAAGTAATAATTATTAGTTTGAATTAATTTAGTTCGAATTCAGTTCATTTGAACTAACCTTCTAAGTGTAAACATAGCCTCCTGGACTCCAGATAATGAAAGCCTGAAAGGATTTTTGCTTTAGACAGGATGAGTTACCATCAGCTCACATTAGTGTGTTTTGAATTTCTGTATCTAAAGGGCAGAAGATATGTGAAACCTGTGGGTGACTATAGATTTTCCCTCTTTCACTGCTGTCAGCATAGTATGCTGTTAGGTGTTGTGTCTGAATTTAACGGATTAATAAAGTTGTGGGCTATGTCTACACTTAGCAGGTTAGTTCAAATTAACTGAATTAACCCCCTAGTTCAAACTAATGAAAGCTAGTGTGGACATGCACTAATTTAGTTTGAATTAAGCCTCTTGTAGCTTAAGACATTCTTAGTTTTCACAGTTGACTAAAGAAATCCATGTCTGCTGTCCATCAGTGGGAGGAAAGTTACTCATTTTAGTGCCAGTTGTATCCACACTACGCACAGACATGGCTTCAAATCATTTATATTGTTGAAAATTATTAATATGAAAAATAAAGACCCCTGGAACTGAGGTTATAAAAAGTTTTTTTGATGCTAAGGAAAGAATCCTATGGCATTTAAAGTTTTCTGAATGAAAACACATCATTGATGTCACACATTGTATTTCTGGGCCTTGACAGGTTAAGAGGTATGTGTGATGTTATGGCATTTTGAAATGCATTGGTTAACCTTAACTGTAAGGTGTTTGTCTGCCTATATATTTCAGACTTAGTTCAGAAGGACATCAGGTTTCAGCTTGTTCTCTTGTCTCATAATTTCAACAGATTACCTATTCATTCAAATACTGAAAGACTGCTTTGTACTGCTCATTTGACCAAAAACTGAGCTAAATGTGCCTCCTCTGCAGAACATTAGTCAGGTATATTTGAATGCAAAGACTCGTTTCTATAATAATGAATGTTTTTTGAGTGACTATAATTATGTCTAGTGTTAAGTGTAAATTTCCATAAATGATAATTTCAGATTTTGCTTTCAGTGGTTTAATATTAATAAATCATGCCACTGTCTATAGCTGCACAATGCATAGGCATTAAGCAATTACTTGTGCTACTGTTCTGCTACTGCTGCAGTGATTTATACACAAATAAATGTTCTTATTTTCCTGCGCTGTTTCCTTGAGTATATATAAATAAAGAATGTAACTTTAGACATGAGACACAATACATTTTATGTTCACGTTATAGTATTCATTAAAGTTCCTTCCTCTTTTAAAACTAGTGTGATTTAGCTGTCTGGCTGTGAACAGGGATTTTTTTGTTCTGACCCTTGGAAAAAAAAGCCAGATCTGCATGCTCAGCAGTTAGGGTCCCTTTCAGAATGGGAGGCCGTCTTTTCTCATTCTATGTTACAGGTTAGATTAAAATCACACTGAGGAAGTGCCAGGCCTTAACTCCAGGGTAAGCAAATATCATAGAAACAGTTGGGTCTATGGGAGATTTGGTTCAGTCACAGAAACCATAGCCATCAGTTTTTTCATCTGAAGTCACACTGTGCTATAGAGAGAGAACAACCTCATAGGTTTTTCCAGCAAATACTTACAAGCTCTTTCTTAGACACATATACAATCCGCATAGCTGTAGCATCTGAGGACCTTAATGCATTTATCCTCACAGCAGCCCGTGGGGTACAGAAGTACTATCATCCTCTTTTAGAAATGGTGAACTGAGGCATTCAAGCATATATACTCATAAAGGAGTTAGGTGCATAACTGCCACTTTAGGCACCTACATGCCAGAATCAAGCCACAATAGCATATACAAGGCCCTGCTCAGTGATCTGGACTCCAGTAGGCACCCAGAATTGCTCCACACCTAAATTTTTACAGTAAAAGTTCCATAGCTGTCTATGTTGCCTCCTCGAGCATACGCACTGCAGCCTCACACCAGGCAGCCAGACGCTGATACTTCAGAGTGGTGCACACCAGGAAAAGATAGGCAGAGGAATGCTTAACTCACCTGCTGGGCCTGATCCAACAACTGTGCTCAGAGTTCTAGAGTGGGTTGCCATTGGTTAACTTACACTATGGCTAACAAATAAAAGAAAGTCACTGTTGCAGAGGGACTGGCTCCTAGGTATTTCATCTCCCAGGCAAGGCCATACACCCCAGTAGAATAGTTTCAACTGGGGCAACAGAGATTCCTACACCATAGTATCTCAGAGACCAAAGCCTAGGACACCCACCTGAGAAGCCACAGATTTCTCAGAAAGAGGGAGGAGGATTTGAATAGGGGGTCTCCCACCTCCCAGATCTAAAAATTATGATGTTGGCCTCTTTCTCCTACTCCAAAAACAACACAAGTGCTTAACTACAAGAAATGATTTGTAGATGAGAATCCCAGGCAGAGGGACGTGCCTCCCCAAAGCCCGGATAAAGTTACATCTTCAAGACAGGGACAGGGTTTAGCAACTCTCATTGGCTAGCTTAGGCAAAGAGCTGTCTAGCATTCTGGCTTTTGTGAATCCCATTCTGAGGTGTCTCTTTCTCATTGGCTATGTCTACGCTGGAGGCTTAAGTTGACTTAAGCAACTCCCTGGCCACATTTGAAGTTCATTAAATTGACTTAACCACTTGCTTAAGCTGACTTCATAACTCTTGCCCTTAAATTTGACTTTAAGGGTAAGTCAACTTTATTAGGTCAGCTTAACACAATGTGCCTAAATCAAGCCGACTTAATGAAGTAGACTTAGTGCATTAGAGATATTTAAGTCAACTTTAGAAAGTCGACTTAACTCAGGGGACCCATTTTAAGATGACTTTATTAAGTCGACTTTAAATGGGTCCCCTGGCTTAAATCGATTTTATAAAGTTGACTTAAACAAATTGGCCCTCACTAAGTCGATTTAATAAACTCAACTTTAAGTCAATACTTGAGCCCTGTGGTGTGGACATAGCCATTGAGCCTAAGTACCTAATTCAGGCTCTGTGAATCTCAGTGATTTTCCAGGTGCTTAAAAGACAGGCATGGCAACATCATGTCACCAGGTTTATATTTCTTTGCAAATTTAGCACACTAAAACAAAATGACTTGCCTGAAGTCATCCAGGAAGCCTATGATGGAACCTGAGCCTCGAAAGTCTGAGACTACTACTTTAAGCACTGGAGCATCCTTCCTGAATCTGAAATAAAAAATTAGTGGCGACTGCAGTGTTCTAAATAGTGGGGGTGTAATTCTCTTCTCATATAGGTTTTGTACTACTTTTTAGTGAGATTACTCCTGATTTGCTCAGCCTAAGAGTATGGTCCTGAAGCTTTATTTTTGGTGTGCTTTTGCATTAATTTGTTAATTTGAATATCACAGCCAAAAATATTATTTTAATAGATGATCTAACTAGATTGTAGGTTGAACATCTAGAAAATTATGGAAGATCACAAATGTGATTAGACATATATCAATGACTGTTTAAGGATAATAAAATCAATTCTGCCACAATTTAGGGGACTGAAGTAAATGACCCACAAGGAGTTCCCCATAACTCATTTTATACCATGTCACTCATAAAGAGAAAATTTATATTCTTTTCAATCATTATTCTTAAGGTGTAATTAAATTGTGTTTGAGTCCCTTGAAATTGTATTCAGTATGAACTAAGGAATGCGATTTGTTTAATCCTCATAAGCCTTATTTTATGTAAACCAGTACTCATGTCTGGTTTAATATGACCTTTGGTAGGATAATTTTTTCTAAATTGACTCCAGATGTCACTTCTTTATATATCAGGCCCTTTTCTTGCTTGACTCTTTTTGAGCATTCTGAGCATTTTTCATCATAGGGAACAGACATGGCCTTGTCATATGTTAGAATGACTACATTATTCACCAGCAATATAATGAACTGAATCTATTAAGCAAGCTACCAAATAAGTAGAAATTAAACTTGAATTTAAATTCAGTTAATGATTGATTCTATTTGGTACACTTTTTAATATTTGTATTACTTCTTAACTCCCCGCTGCACCTTCTCTTACATCCTAACTAGGTTATACTCTGAGAGAAAGTTATTCTGTGGTATGGGCATTTGATTTCATGCATCTATGCAAAAAGGTAACTGCAAGAGAGACAAGCTACAATATGGCCTTCCCAAATGAAAAAGTGAAGGAAGAAAATAACCTACATTAGTTAAAGATTACTTTAGCTCATGGAATATTTCCCTTTCACAAGCCCCACCATTCTAGCCTATACTCAATATATGTTGATGGGAGCTTTCATCTTCAGCTGGTAACTGCCACAGCTAGGCAGATACTACAGAAGATGACTTCAGTGGGACTACTTACATGCTAATCTTAAGCACACGTTTTGCTGATTTACAGCACTTTGCAGAACCTAGCTTTTAGATGGAAAGAAAAAAATAGACTATAAATCAATAACCAATGGTCAGTTTAACTTGCCCTATGCAGGTGATTCCTTAGCTATTCATCACGGGAAGGCTCATACTTTCCTCTGAAGCATATGGTACTGATACTTTTGGCGATAGGATGGTAGACTAGGTGAGCCACTATTCTGATTTCATATGGTAGATTTCTGACGACATACATGTTTTTCATCTTGGATCAAATCAGAGTGTCCCAGACTTGCTTCTGCAGTTCGTAATTAGCAAATTACATGTGCATGATAATGGAATTATATCTCTTGAGTTACGGCCATGCACCTGCCTCAGTTTCCCCAATCTGGCCAAATTGCAGTTTCCCCCTGGTAGTCTTCTAGCTCTCAGCCAGCTAATGGGATTGCTAGGGTAGCTAGCCCTCTGGCTAATACAGAAGAAGTCCACCCCTTCCAGAATTAACAAAGCTAATACAAAGGACATTAAATAGTCTTCCATCCCTTCTTGGACTCCATCGCTCTTTCTCTGCTTACATAGGATTGCTCACAGGACAATATTTTCACCCACACAGGATTATAGTTCCTCTTCTAGTCTCCTTTGGGTTCAGCTGTTTATTTGCCCTGCTGGCACAGGACAATAAAAATGGGGGACTTGTTCCATCCTTAACAGAAGTCCCAGACTGGATCCTTAAGTCAGTATATGTGGCAATGTCCTTCAACATTCAGGCCATTATTCTGCCCAGAACACTTCCATTTAGTATTATCCCTCTTCAGGCATTTAAAATCTTGTCCCTGGGCCACTCCTTGTTTTGTTTCTCTCACCCTGCTTTGCCACAAAAGAAAAGACAAGACCCAACCCTCATCCCACTCTGTCCTGCTATTAAAGTCTTGGTATTTTCATGATTCCTCTGTCACTAGACCCTAACAGTCTCTCTGGGAAGGCCACATTTCCCAGGATTTTCTGTTTTTAAAGTCCTAACTCCCAGCTATGCCTGGGGCTTGAAAGCACCCATTCTTAAAGAATCCACCACACTCTTTTCGGGTACGTCTATTCTGGAGGCTCTGTTAAGTCGGCTTATAGAGCCCACACTGAAAACTCCTGTCAGCTGCCAGCATCCACACTGGCAGGTGCTAGGTCGATGGAGGAGTGGTGTGAGGAGAGGGTCTGGAGGCCAGTTAAGGGCTTTCCCCATCTGTATTTGCTTAAGTTTACTTAAAGGCCCTTAAGTCGACTTAAACAGACCCCGTCTACACTGTAGGGCAATAAAGTTGACTTTAGGGTCCAGTAAAGTCAACTTTATAAGGTCCACTTATAAAGTCAACTTTACTGTTAAGTCAACTTTAATAAGTCGACTTAAGGCATGTGGACTCACTAAGTCAACTTAGTGCAGTGGGGCCACTCAGTTGACTTTATTAAGTCAAATTAAGCCAGGACACTCATTTAAAGTCAACTTGATGTAGTGTGGACTCACTAAGTCAACTTAATAAGGCCTACTTAAAGTCGACTTTAAGTAGACTTTATTAAGTTGACTTAATAAAGTCGACTTAGCTTTTGCAATGTAGACATAGCCAGTGTGGCTGTATGAGTCTGTAGGTTGACTTAACCTTCCTTAAGTCGACCTAAGGCTTCAGTGTAGGTGTACCCTTACAGTATCACAGCTAAAGTTAACTTTAAAAAAAAAAAATGTCCATAGCTAGTTGTACAATCCCGAAAGACAATATCACATCTGGGCCTTTTCATGTCACACCTGGCAAACACACTATCTACAAAACAAGTATTTAGCTCATTGACCTCAGAAAAATTAATATCTTGTGATGCTATTGTGAAGTGTCAGAAGAACATTGGGAGAACATAACATCATAAAGAGAGTGATAGCATGGGTGCATACTGGTAGCATCCATATCATACTTATGTAAAGATCAGAGACTTCTACTTCATTGCAGAATCATTCTGAAATGAAGAAAAAATGATGAATGCAAAAGCTCTTATCATGTAACTATGAACCAGAGGTGTAGCCACTCTCCACTTTTATGTCTGGGTCCCTGAATCTGTAAGTGGGCGCAGCCAAGGACGGGTTCTGGAGATTTGACTGAAAGCTCTGTGAGACCCTCTACTTGTTACTTCACAAATGGAGCTATGAGAAGAGGACGGAGGGAGAGACGCATCAAAGATGAGGCCCATCCACTGCACCACCTGAAAGTGGAGGGAACTTCACCACTGTGGCCACACGTGGAACATGCTAGTAGAGAAGCTGGTGCCTCTGCTTTACTTGCAATTGTGGCCATCATCTGTTGGGTGGCTCTGCAGCTGCAGCAGTGAAGTTTTTGCTGCTGCCGGGTGCTGCAGTGGGCAGGCCCCATCACCAAGTGGGTGGTCCCCAGCCCACTCAGGCTCATCCATGTGCTATTCCTCTGCTATAAACATCTTCAGTAATTGCAAATGAAGCACAAAAATACCATTGGCATGTAAGTTTGACAGTCTTAATGTTCTTAGGTTTGGGCCAAGTGCAAAAGTGCCCCTGTACAGAATGAAAAGATATGCTATAGTGAAAGTACAGCTATTTGACCTGAAGTAATAACTTATAAGGAAGTCCTATGGCTTGCATTATGCAGGAAATCAGACTAGATGATCATAATGGTCCCTTCTGATCATCAGTCTACAACCACTAAGAGAACTGCCTCAAGCAAAATTTTCTTTTAGTTATTGCAGATGGACTTATTTTGCTATACATTACTTTACCCACAATTTCTGATACATTTTAAAGCGTCTTACAGGATCTGAAAGTGCAGAATGCATGCCCTTTAACTTATAACTTAATGTATCGCTGTAAGTCATTTGTGTGAACAGGAAAGCAGCTTGCAAGGTTATTGGTGTCTGAGAGGGCATCATAAATCAAAGTATTTTTGGCTTTGTAAGTTTGTCTGAAGGAAATATATAGTGCAGTTCATTTTATTACAGTTTAAAAAAGCTGCAATAACATAACATGGATGAAATCCTTTTCTCATTTAGTGTTTTGGTATTGACTGCAGCGAGGGAACAGGATTAAGCCACAAGTAATACAGAAGTCTGAAATATTAGACTTCATACACAGTAGATCAGCATGGATTCCAGTTCATGTATTTGAGCTCTTGCAGCTTAGTGCAAACCATCAAATAATACTGATGTAGCTCAGAGGAAGACCTCCCAGTTCAATAGTACTGGGCTGTCACACTCCAAGATGGGAGGAGACCCCGTATAATGCTTCCCAGACAGCTGGCTGATAACCAGGCACACCTTTGCACGATCAGTAGAATAGGACTGAGGAAGTATCATAAACAGGAGGCATCACTGGCAATTACCATCACACCATGCTGGCAGTGGTATCAGGGCTGCATGAACCATGTCTGGAGTGGCACATTTTCAGCAGCCAGCTGTCTGATTTTCTTACACAAACAGCTAGCTATTCAAGGACACCTGAATGACGTTGACCTGCAGAGCTTCACTGTCTGCCACTTGAGCATGCCTGGTGCTCCTGAAGGGTTAGCCAGGTCCATTCTGCCAGCACAAGGTCCCCTTTTCTGGCTTAGGAGGTCCATGTAACTATCAGGATGTGGGAAGTCCAAGCTAGTGGTCTAAGCAGAAGTTGGGTACCAGGTCAGATACTAGGAGATCAGAATCCAGCATGCCAGAGTGCAGACTGAGAGATGGGTTATAGGAGACAGACATATTCATTTACTAGGAGATTCAGACAGTAAGAGCAGGAAATGCAAGGGAAGCAGTTGTATGCAGGGGAACCTAGTTGCATGGACAGTTTCTTGTTTCTGTGCTTGATTTAAATACAAGCATCATATCAGTCAGCATCTCCAGAGTTTCACCAGTCAGCTTCTAAGACTGAGTTTTCTGTTAGAGTTCCGCTTCTAATCCTACTAGCTTGTTACAAGGTTGGAGCTTATTTGCACTTAAGAACCCTGTAGAAGAGGAATCTCAAACTCCAATCACCGTGAGGGCCACATGAGGACTAGTACAGGGCCACATGAGGACTACTACATTAGCCCAAAGGCAGCACCACTAAAACCTTTTCATACAACAATATTGCAAATATTGGTAACAATAGTGTCATTGTGGGCTGCAGGGAGTAGCTTTAGGGGCCATATGTGGCCCACAGGCCGCATGTTTGAGATCCCTGCTGCAGACCAAGCTTTGAAAAGTGTGGCCACTAACACTAATCAGGAAAACTGCTGGTGTGCCTCCGCTGCCTTGCACATCCAGAGAAATAAAGGGACCATTATTACTTTGTTTTCCCTTTCAGGGCCCTGGGCAAGTCTGGGTCTTTCAGACACTAATGATATGTCTGCACAGTATTTTGGACTTAGCAGGTGTGAATTTCCCAGTCTGTGTCAACAGACTGGGACTAGCTGTGTACACAGAGCTCTGAAGCTGTGGCTCAGGGGATCACTGGGATCTGAAGCCTTGAGAGAGGGGTGGGCTTCAGAGCCTGAACTGCAACTTCAAGCACTAGTGAGAGTCCCATTAGTCAGAATTTGTTGACTCTGGTGGGGACGCTTGCTCCTGCTCAGTCTAAAATGCCATGTAAGTATACCTAAAGTGGGTTAGAAGCCCTGATCCTCTTCACAGAGTTTCCTTTCCTCTTGTTTTGCAATGAATCTCAAGATGAGCCTAAACCATTTTGTGAGCTGCAGGATCACAGTGTTTGCCTAGTCTTTTTCATTTGGACTGCTTTATGTCCTGCTTCTATGTCCTGCTTAAGATGTATAAATGGAGGACTATGCTACCGACACCCATCTAGCTCTACAGAGATATCAACACCTAAGGAAGGATATCTGGGATGAAAGGAAGTCCTCCTTTACCACCAAGGGGTGCCCTATAGTGAGTTATACCCTATCACAACAGGGAAGCCTGAAATGTATAGGTTCATTGTTTTCATTCCCCCAAGCCATCTCCCAGATATGTAGAGCTGATTCAGCTCATCCTAGCTGTCTTCAGGAAGACTGAGGCTATACCAAGCCACCAAACACCAATGAGAGGGAGAAAAGACTTCAGATATTTTCTCCGCCAGACTCTGGTTTAACTATCTTGTTCCTCACCATTAGTTTGTCCGACTATTATTGCCATATTGTACTGAAGTTCAACTGAGCAATTTATGGATGTTGCCTTTTTGCGAAGATGTCTCCAAGCTGAGAAGTTTGCATCTGGTTACATATGTGGAATCATTTTTTCCTCAACATCTGAAAGGATTCAGAATTATGTTCAGATCTGGGACCCTCTTTGCTTTTTGCTGCAGTATAGTGGTGTTTAAAATGATTCATTAGGATGAAAAGCTGGCAGGAAAGCATTAAACAGTTTTATTTACCTGTACTAGAACATAAGTGCTCACTTGCTAGCAATTTAATTACCAGTGTACTGCTTTAGCATAAGTATTCAATGCTTTTATCTTAAATGAATAGCTAGAAACAAATGAATCTAAAGCTTTTCCATGTATTTTAATTTGACCAATGAGTAAAACATACATTTGATTAAGTCATGTAGGGAAAAAGAAATAGGTCACTGAAGTGGATTTAAAATGATTGATGAGTTTGTTTGGTTTTTAAGGCCCCAATCCACACTGTACTTAGGTGCCTAAACTCCAGACAATCTAAAGCTCAGGTTTACATATACAAATCTTATTTTTAGGCTCTGCAGTGATCTGCAAACCCCCTGTGGGACCCTATAAGGACTAAACTGACTTGATGCCTAAACTGTCAGGAGAAGAGTTTCTTCAGCACCTAAATATTTGCCTCTGAGCATGCACACTAGTGCCTTCCTCTAGGTGGCAAGATGCCTATCTCCTGCATAAGCTCCAAAATGATTCACTAACCATGGGAAAAGAGGCATTTATCTACCTACGTCATGTGGGAAACATGATCTAATAGGCATGGTCAGAGGCTACCTACTGCATAGGAACCCCATCAAAGTTAGACAACAGGTATGCTCACCTTTTAATTTTTAGGCTAGTGGTTAGAGCACTTACTTGGAATGTGGGAGAAAATGTTATACAGTGAATAAATAGAGTCATTGGAGTAGGCGGAATCAGATCCTGACTCTCCCACTTCCAGGTTGGTGCCCTAATTATTAGGTTACTCTCTCTTTCTCAAGTACAATGCCTGGCTAAATACTTATCCAGCATGGTAGAGCTTCAGCAAGAGAGACTGAAGGAGGCCGTACATCAAAATATCCCATCTCTCAGAAGTTAGATGACTTGCTTGAGACTCCTCTTCAAATGTTTTCATCCCCCCCAAAGTAAAGGTGGGAACTGAACCTGTCTTCTACTTCCCACAGATGTGCTCTGATGGCTAGCCTAGAAGTTAGAAACCACCATGGAGTACTTCTTCTTTGGTAGTTTAGTACGGAGTGAGTCAGTCTCCTAATTCATTCTTGCAAGAAATTGCTTAGGTGTGTAAGCCACCTGACTCCAGATACAGACTCTGTTTGTAAATTGCTAGCAGAGACAGGTGCCTCCCTGCAGCCCAAACTTAGGTGCCTATGACTGTGAGACAGAGGGTCGCTGCCTAGGAGAGGGATCTGGGGCACGGCCCTCAAGCCCCGCCCTCAGCCCTCAGGCCCCACCCCTGGCCACAGGCTACGTCCCCTGGCCGGGGGCAGGGCTGGAAGCTGCCCTGAGTGGCTGGGTCCCCACGTCCCTGGTTGGGGACAGGGCTGGAGCAGCCACTGTGGCCGAGCCCCAGATCCCGAGCTGGGGACGGGGCTGCCGCAGACGTGGGTGGCTGGGCCTCGGATCTCAGGCCCAATTGGGCTGGATACTGGGGGGGGCACCAGACCTGGGGCATTGGAGCTGGGATTCGGGGCACATGCCCCTGGGTGCCCAGCGCCAGCGACGCCCCTGCTGTGAGGGGGTGGGGCTTAAGACATACTCATCCCATCAGCATTTCCTATTGACTTACATAGGTTGCTTTCTGCCTTGCATCCTGGTTTTTGTGGATTGTTGCCACCTTTGACCTTGGCAAGATCATCTTACTGAGTGTTTGGCAAGATCCAAAGGACAGTTCCTGATCCGGAAACAGCAGTCTGGATACCACTACACTTTAGCTGGTTCAGACTGAGAATGGGCCTAGAAAACTATGGGAAAGGTCAGTGATTGTGGTTTTCAGTTTTTGGATCAATGATTGTTGTCTTTGGATTTAGACAACAGTTTTGATACCTCCATCTGTTTTCTCTGACATGCAAAATCTTCGGTGTTTACATTTCCATGAAATTTGTCATAAAAATGGAAAGATGAATAGTTCACATTCTAACATCATGATTTATTTTATTTTATTTTAATTTTTGCTGATTGCCAATTAATGGAGGTACAGAAATGAGACTTGATTGGACAAGAAATTGGAGTTTTTTCACCCATTTTGGATAGTCAATTGCATGTTGATGCTAATATCAAAATATAGTTGACAATCAAAATGCTGCCATTAATTTAGGAATCATTCGGATTTTCGGTTCCAAGTCTACAGGTCTACTGTTTTAGTAAAAAATTTTGCAAGGGAATGCTATTCTTGCAGTCCCTGAGTGAAATGCACCTAGAGATTCATATCTTTGAAAGGTCATGTTGGTGGCAAACGAAGTGTCTACTTGGTTTTTGTTTCTGGAATATATTATTTCCATCCTCACACTAGAGCATTTTTGCTGATGTGTCATTCTGCTAGCATCATGTTGCATTTAGTGGTGTTTCTGTTGAATTTAAATAGTTCAGCATACCGTTTTTTCCCTTCTCACCTTAGCTCAAACAATGTTTCCATTTAATATATTGGTTCATGTATAAGTTCTCAGCAGTTCTATGTAACAGAAAGCTCATTGCAGTACTGTTGTGTTAGATTAAGCTTACAATATTGGCATGGCTTTTTGAAACATAACTCGTTCAACACAAGCCTTTTTAGAAGTCCTTTGTTCTTCTCACAAGTGATAGGATCAGTTATTTACTTATATTAATGCTATCACTATATAATTAGTTTTGAATAATCTTTATTTTCTTTTTCATGTAGGACATGGAAATACACAGGTATTATAACTTCTTTGTCAACATGACATTGAATTGACTAGTATGTATACCATTGCCCTTTACTAGCCAGGGTCACAACTTAAATTGTGTATCATCTCATCAAAACTATGATACTGTATATCACAGTTTCCACAGCCTAATGGTTAATTTGGCTTATTGGTTTTCTTAGCATTTGATTAAAATCACTTGATTAAAATCAAGACTCCTCTTGAAATCTGTTACTTCTGGAAAAATTATAGGCTATCCAGTCAAGAAACTAAATAAGTTCTGTAGAAATGACACTAACTCTCTACAGTATTGTACAGAGAACTATATATTTACTGTAGAATACTACTGGTAATTTAAAAAGTCATACAGAGACTCCCTTTCTCTATTATATTGTATAGAATTTTTTTTATTTTGTTTTTGAAAGGAGAAGCTTTTCTCCATTTTCCCCCTTACTCCCAGAATACTAGAAATATCTCCACTAAAATTAGTTTGGATTATGTGATGATCTATATAAAGACTAGTAGTCAATTAGATAATCTGAAAAGCAAGCTTGTCACCTGGAAAGCAGATATTTTTCTCCAATTTACTTGAAGAACTGCTAGCATCTTAATGTTTTAACTTTCTTTTGTAATTTTCTATTTTAATTTCCACGAGGGTTCCATATTTAGTGCATATTTCCAAAGAAACCTCAATCCCACATTTTTTCATATCCAACATTTTGCATGTACAGAAATTTGAAACTTGCCTGAATAAATGCCTTTTTCACTTACATATCACATTTGCAAATCCAATGTATTTTATAGAAGGAAAATGGCAGATACAGTTTCAGAGCACATTTTAACACAATGCTGTTGTTTTAGCTAGGTTTTCATTTTGTGTTTTTTGATTTCCCCATAATCTTTTGAAATAGTAGTCATAGCATTCCTTTTTGCATATCACCGTCTCCTTTGTACTGCACCCTCCTCACCCCCACCCCCGACACAACTGCTACCCTAAACTAGTGAACAGTCAATACTGAACAGTCACTTTTTCACGGTCCTCTGCATCATGGGGCATAGGTCACTTGCTAGTGGATTCTTTGTACCCTGAAGACTTTAAATCATTATTGAGAACTACAGTGACTCAGCCTTAGGTCAGGGGTAGATGGGTGAAGTTCTATGGTCTGCATTTTGTAGGAAGTCAGACTAGATGATCATAATGATCCCTTCCGACCTTACAGTGTATGAATCAAAATTGCTTGCTAGAACTACAACAAACATCAGAATCCTTGTTGCAAGTTGTTGCTGATTATTTAGAGCAAGTAATTAGATGTAGCAGCAAGTACTTCAGTCTACAAAAAGTTTTAAATGTGTCAGAATCATGGTGTTTTCCAGGGTTCCTACTGCCACCCAACCACGTAACTGACTTTGGTCAGCATGCAAAGTGTATATTATAAAACAATTAATAGAGTGCAACTGGATAAAAGCCTTCTGGGCAGAAGTCCAAAACTGGGGGAATGGCCCCCAAAAGGAGTGTGAGATGAATTGATGGGGCACTGGGGTCAGAGTTTGGTGAGCACATAGGAGGTACTACCCTATCAAACTTATGATGAGGGTGCCATCTGCCCCTGCTGGGTGAGAGGCACCAGGCTGAGAGCAGGGTTGGGTGGTGGTGGGGACCCCACATGGGCAGTCCTGACCAGGTGTTGGAGGTAGATGGCCCTGAGGAGGAGAGCGGAGGCAGGGGAGCCTGCTATAGGCAGTGGGCCTGACTGCTGGTGGAGCAAGGGACAGAGCTAGTCCAGCTCCATGCTCTGACCTTTGCACACCGGCATCCATCTCCAGCCAGAGTGCTCTCCTCACAAGCCCTGCTGCTGCTCACCTGCTGCTGTAGTCACTCACTGCTGCCAGGTATATTCCTGAGGCTGCTCTGCAGGCTCCCAGAGGTGGTGGCTGCATCCATCCTGCTCCCTGAGAATAAACCTGATGACGAGGTGTGATTCCCCACCATCACTGCCATTTTCTCTGTTGGGTCTCATTGGGTTCTGGAGCTGTGGGGCAGTCACAGCTACTCCTTGTCCCACCAAATTAAACAGTCAACCTCCACTTATGGGGGTGGTTGCAAAATAATACGTATATCTATTACAGTAATTGTGTATATACTCATTGAAAGAAGGCCTATAGGTGGCACTCTGTATTTGACAGATTTATCATTGCATGTTGTTGCATCATTCAATGCCAGGCACTTACTAACCGGGGTTGTATTTATGTGCAAGCATCAATGGTACTCACACATTAGCATCACAGAGTTTGCCACTATGGTTTTGATAAAATGGGTCATTGGCTCATTTGGGCACAAGTGAATTAAAAAAATGCCTTGAGAGACAAACAGGGATAGCAATGGAAGTCCGTCAACTTCTGATGAAGTCCCAGTAGGTGATAGGAAATGCAGACCCCTATAGTGAAGTGGAACAGTACAGCCTTGACAAGTTAAACTGAGAAAATATCAAGATAAATATATGCAGTATGGCTTCACTGTCTTGTTTCTGAAGGTCAGCAGTAACCACTGCAGGGCCGACTCAACTGATGAGCAATGAAGGCAGTGGCTTCAGGCACCACTGCATTGGGGCGGCTGTGGCACTGTGCGGGGGGACGGGGTGGGGGACAGGGTGGGCTGGCTCTGAAGCCGGACCCACACTCTCACCCCTCCTGGAGTCAGCCACTCTGCCCCCAGAGGTGGAGCAGGCCAGCCCATGGGGCAGACTCTGCTTTCTCACCATGCCTCTGGCTTGGCCATCACACTCACCCCCAGGGAGGAACAGCCAGCCCAGGGGCAGGGTGGGAGAGGGGAACCCCGTCCCTGGGCTGGCCCTCTCTAGCCCTGGGTTGGCTGTTCTCTTTCCTGGGTGCAGGGCAAGCTGTGGAGCAGAGGCTGGGTTCCATGCCCCCCCCCCGGGACTGTGAAAAACCAAAAGCTGGCTAGGGGTGCCACAGCCCCTTGAGCTGGCGCTGCATGTGTTTTATGTTCAGAGGTGCTAGTGCAAGACAGCTTGAAACCTCTAAAGCTAAAGGAGCAAATGTGCTTTAGATAGGCTACCCATGCTGACAAGCTGGTTGAGCTTTCTCAGTGAAATGAACAAGGACTGAAAAAAGGTCAGTGGGATGTAATGAGCAGACAAACAACAATACCTACAAAAGCACTTGGAACATCCTATGCAGTTTCACACCTAATAGGTAACTCAAAAATGTCATACACGATCAAGGAATTGCTAGTTCTTCCTGCTGCTGTTGAAACGTGCCATGGTATGCATGGAGATAAATTTGCAATTCTGCTTGAAGCTGTTCTGTTCCTTTGTCCAATGACTCTGTTACAAGACACATTGAAATGTTTTTGTAGATATTACAATTTTTCTTATCGAATGTGTTAAATAGAGTCCCAAATTTGCCTTGCAAATTGACAACTCTGGAGATGTATTTGATTCTGCCCAGCTACTCATGTTTGTAAGATATTGCGATAAGGGGAAACAACACCAGGCTTTATTATTTTGCATCTCACTGCAAGGAACGACAACAGAACAAGAAATATTTTGCAATATTGACAACTTAATAGGCAAAAAAAAGGCTTGAAGTGGGAATATTATGTCAGTTACACAAAGGTGGAGCTGGTGCTATTAGGGAAAAAGAATGGATTAAAGCAAGAGTTCTGGACATGGTGCCACATGTTCTTTTCATGCATCGTGTCATACACTGGGAAGCTCTGGTTTCTAAGACACTTGAACCAAAATTTAATTGTGTTCTGCAGACAGCAGTAAAAATGTAAACTTTGTGAAGTCTCAACCCAAAAATTCAAGATTGTTTGCATTGTCATGCAAGAAAATGAGTTACACACATGATCTCTGCTCTTACATACAGACCCGTGGTCGTTGTCATGAAGGAAATGCCTAATGAGTGTATTTGATCTGAGAAATGAGCTGCTTTTGTTTCTTTTTGGCACTGGATCATCATATGCAGAATGCTTCATTGATCACCATATGCAGAATGCTTCACTGATTCTAAGTGGATATCAAACTTAGTGTACTTCATGGATATTTTTAAAAAATTAAGTCTGCTGAATCGCACCCTGAAATGAGACAAAACATCAGTGTTCTGTCATTAAGTGAGGCAAGTTGAATGGCTTTTTTAAAGAACCTTGATTGCTCCAGGGAACAGCTAGAAAATAGAAATCCTGATATGTTTTCATTGTTGGGAATTTCTTTTAAAAACAGGAAAATTAACATGAATTTGAACTTGTGAAAACAATCAGCAGTCATCTCACAAACTTCAGCATCTAGTTTAAGAAATACTTTAAAGATTTAACTCTTGAAAAGCCTGATTGAGTTAGTCAACCCTTTGCAATTACCACTACTCCCAATCTGTTCACTGAAGCTGATGAAGCCCTTCTGGGCTTGTCAAGTGACCCATCATTGAACACAGTGTTTGATTTAACCTGGCTAAGTGAGTTATTGATGTCAGTTGCTTTATCAGAAGCTGCAACAAACATTGTAATACCTGTTGCATCAACTTACTTCTGCGAAACAGCTTTCTCTGCTCTGGTTTACATTAAGAACAAATAATGATCTACTATTCAAAGTATTTGTCTTTAATAGTAGTTTGTCTCTTCACTTCCTTTTCACATTGAGATAATAAAAGAAGGCATTAAATGATCGCATTATCATCATTGAGACTGAAATGCTCATGAAACTAATTGCAGTTTAACAACAGGATTATGACAGTTCTTTACAAATTAAACAAATGCTAAAGAAGGAGAAGTCTCTAACGGTCAATGGTAATTGAAAAATGACTTGCCATGACATTTGTCTTTCCTATTTATATCACTTCCGTTGTAAATTTGGAATGCAGCTTATTTCCTTAAGTCTTTCATAGGGTTGGACTCGTATTATGCTTTCTCCTAACAGGAGGGTTCAAGGTTGCAGATTTGCCTCTGTAGCATAACATTCTACCTAAGCTGGCTGAGGTGCACCAAGCAAAAGAAGAAAGAACCTCCCTCACACAGGTTTAGGGGGAAAAAAAGCAAGCAATGGGGGAGCAAGGGATGACACTTTCTGTTTGAAAAGACTAGTTTCATAAGCATAATCTTTAAGATTTTCCTTTTCCTTCTACCAACCTGGTTTTTTTTGCTCTGATCTCCTTTCTCACCTGTATTCTTTGCTTTAGTTCCTTTTCTCAATCTTGTTTTAAACTCTCCATCAACTTTCTTTTATTAGCTTAAGTCATGCTACTCTCTCTTGCTTTTGTATTGGCATTTCCCAAGGACTCAGAATTAATATATGGAATGGAATGAATATTTAACCTGAAATTGAAGTGTCATGTTTTAGTTTTTGTACATAAAAAATAAAAATCACAATATTACGTTCTTTCATTTTCCATACTCGTGGGATTTTTTGTTTTGAAATTATCTTAAAAACAGCTGCACGGCAGGTACATGATCTCATAAAGAGCATGAAATGCTGCCCTTTGTATCTCTAAGAATAGGTGAAGCCCTGCAGCTATATGAAGAGAACAATTAACATGGAATATTATCATAGAATCATAGGGCTGGAAGGGACCTCAGAGGTCATCTAGTCCAACCCCCTGCCAGAGGCAGGACCACTCCTACTAAACCGTCCCAGTCATGGTTTTGTCCAGCTGGGCCTTAAACATTTCCAAAGATGGAGATTTCACCACCTCCCTTGGCAGCTCATTCCAAGGCTTCACCACTCGCCTAGTAAAAAAGTTTTTTCTAATATCCAGCCTCGACCTCCCTAACCACAACTTGAGACCATTGCTCCTCGTTCTGTCCTCTGTTATTACCCAGAACAGTCGAGCTCCATCTTCCTTTGAGCATCCCTTCAAGTAATTGAAGGTTGCTATCAAATCCCCCCTCAATCTTCTCTTCTGCAGACTAAATAAGCCTAATGCTTTCAGTCTATCCTCACAGGGCTTGTGTTCCAGCCCTTTAATCATTTTGGTTGCCCGCCTCTGAACTCTCTCTCGCATGTCCCTGTCCTTCTAACTAATTTTGGCCAGATCCTCCCCTGCATACCAGCCCCTTCGTGTTGAAATCTGGCGGATTTAGCCCCTTCAGGCTTTTTCCCACTTGAGAGCAGTGGTTGTCAAACTTAGGGTCAGGACCCAGTACGGGGTCAGAGACCATCAGGCACTCGATCGCAGTGCCCCCTGCTGCACCACCAAAAGAATGGAATGTGTGGCTTAAAGATGGAACTGTTGGGTTGCAGGCATAAATGATTTTATTCAGCTGGGTCCTGAGGAAAAAGTTTGAAAACTACTGCCTTACAGAATCCCTTTGTCAATGGAGGTGGCAGACATAATGTCCCCCCACCCCCACAACGTAGCCCTCTTGACTATGGAGCTCACAGGGAGGAGTGTTAAGTATCGATCTCCCAGATGGGTCTCATCTCTGGGCTATGCAGCTCAAAGGGAAGAATGTAAGTATTGATCAAAAAGGACATGGACAAATTAGAGAGAGTCCAGAGGAGGGCAACC
>ML681963.1:74810915-74833941 GCA_007922195.1 Podocnemis expansa | reverse complement strand
TGTGTGTGTGTGTGTGTGTGTGTGTGTGTGTGTGTGTGTGTGTGTGTTCTCACTAATTGATATAACACTATGTTACTAACTAACAACTGGGAGGATGTTGGGAAATTTGGGGGAGGAGGGTGGAGAAAATCCTTGGATGGCAGTAAGTGGGAGCTAACAGTTACCCACTTGGTCAAGTGGAGAGAAACTGTGACCTCTCTCCATGAAAAGTGCTGAGAGAAAGCTGTCCTGAGACGAGGAAAGCATGAACTGTCATTCAATAGCCATACTGATTTCAACATTCAAGTGGTAGAATCAGGTCTTCACTAGCTTTCCTTGTGTTTGTATATATTTTGCATTAGTTTATACGATTATTCTGTGGCACAAGATGGTTGGATAATAGATGGTCTTATACAACAAACTGAAAACAAGAACATCCATGGAAAACGAATAGAGACCTATAGATGAGACATGACACCAGATTTGCCACTGCATGTCATAACCTGGCTTGGCACCTCAGTCACATGTCATAAAAATTCAGGGGCATCGCTACTGCTGGGCCCATGGGGCTTCAGTCCCACTCATTGCTGGCCCAGCCCTGGCAGTGGCAGGGGCCAGATCAGGACCGAGGCCGCCTGCTCCTGGCCGGGAGAGGCAGGGGCTGGATCTGGGCTGGGCTGTTGGTGGCACAAGTCCAGTCTGGCTCCCAGATTGGGCCCAGGGGCTGGATTTTGCCCAGGATGGGGCCATGTGGCAGTGGCGGGGACCAGGTCCAGCCCTTTTTTCAGGGCCACCATGCCCCTGTATAAAATTAGTGCTTTCATCAATTTAGTTTGCAAGACTGACTACACTCATGTTCAATTAACTATTATTAATGGCTGTGTACCACAGTTCACTTTTCTCTGGGAGAATGTGAATTTTTTAATTCAGCATTTATTAACCATGACAGACAACTACAAGAGAGCTTTGGTAATAACAAAGCTGCCCCTGTGGAATGTTTCAGAGAAGTTCTCTGGTTATTCCTCTGATATGTCAACAATACTGCTCTGGGGAGCAAAAAAAGGGTTGTAATAACCAAAACAACACTCTTTAGTTTCATAGGCTACTTCTACACTAGCAAAATAGTTTGAATTAAAGAGGCTTAATCTGAATTAATCTGAACCCTGTCTCCAACAGGCTTTGCCTAGTTTGAACTCAAATTTTTTTAGTTCCAACTAAGCAAAACTTAGTTTGATTTAGTTAGTTCGGCTGGTTAGTCCGCACTAACTGCTTAGTTTGAACTTATTTGCATATTTGGTTTGAACTAGTACAATATAAACATGCTAGTTTGAACTAGTGGTTAGTTTGAACTAAGTCCTTTCTTTTTAGTTCGAACTAACTTTTAGCTTGAACTAACTGTGCTTTTTAGTTTGAACCAAAAAGTTACTTCGAGCTAAAAAAAGCACAACTAGTTCAAACTAAAAGTTAGTTCAACCTAAAAAACATGCTTAGTTGGAACTAACTTTTGAACTACTTAGTTTGATTAACCAAGTCTGAACTAAGGTTTTAGGTGCAGACATAGCTATAGTGCTGTTCGTTAGCAGGTATACTGAGACCAAAAATCTCTTTCTATAACAATTTCCTAGATTTGAGAGGAAGACAATTTTGTTCTAAGAAATCAAAGGTCTAAACTTGGGGTTTGTCTTACTCTAATTTTTATACCATAAGCTTTCAAAGGAATCTTGTTTTCTTATTTTATATTCAGAAAGAAAAAGAAAGCAAGCTTACAGGCCTTAGAGTTTATGATCCTATAGGTAAAAACAAACAAAACAATGCTGTCCTGATCCACTGACTCACCTCCTTCATTGCCACTTGTTGAGTCTCTCTAGATCAACAAAGAATATGGCTTAATCCACATGCTGATGTGTCCCTTTTAAACATATGCAGGCATCAAACAACATCACCCCATCAGGAAGTATTCATGAGACTTTTTACAACCCCAAATCTATCAGCAGTTCTTTGAGATGGTCAGGAGAGGCTGTTGCACAAGTGCTTTGTTTAAAGGTGTAACCCTGCATGTAAGGAAATAATTTTCTCATTGGGTATACACATGAGTTAAAAATGGCATACATATGAATTACTCTTGCCACTCTAAGTCACTCTAAGGTAAGGCTTGCTATATAATGGCATAGCACTTTCCTAATACAGATAGGTCCAAAGGGTCTGGTTTGACTTAGTGTTGAATGCCTTAATGCCAGCTTCATGGAGAATTGAGAGTGCTTATCATTTCAGAAGAAACATTTGTCACTTTGCAGGATTGAACTCCAAGAGAAAACAAATGCAGTCAAGTAGAAGGATGCTCAGGCAGCTATCACACTCCTCTTTTTCTTGCACTCAGATTACTTCTGTGTAATGCTTTCTGATCTGTACTTCAGCTAAGAATTAGATTTCTAGCCTATTATATATAAGATCCTGAAAAATAAGTGTTAGCAGTTCCCAACCAACATCAGACAGCATACCTTACGGTTTCTTATAAAACAAATATATGATGCACATGGAAAATATCTAGGTAGTAGAAAACACTGTAAATAGGATTCCAAATATTATGAATAACTTTTAAAGAAAAGATTAGACAGTAAATCTATGATTGTTCCTCACACTTTTCCCTCCTGTTGCTGTTACATATCTTCAAATACAAAGTTTCAGCATTCTACACTTTAACCAGGACCGTAGCTATGGCGGGGTGAATGGGGCCTTGCCGTTCCATTAAAGGACGCGTTCCACACCACTCGTTCCAGGTGCCCTGGGTGCTGGAATTACTTGTTATGGCTCTGACATTAGCTTCCAAACACACAATACATTTCCTTTTGAACTTCTCTCAGAAATGATTTCTTTGGGTTGGTGAGGTTTTGTGACCTGCACTGTGCAGGAGGTCAGACTAGATGATCATATTGGTCCCTTCTGACCTTAGAGTCTATGGCTCTGTTCAGACAAGAGTTTTATTTCAAAACAACAGCCGTTGTTTCAAAATAAAATTTCTTATGTCCACACGATGTTCCATTATTTCGAAACAACAGGACTCATTGTTTCAAACAAACAAAAAAACCTCACTTGAAATCAAAATAGCCATTGTTTCAAAACAGCATGTCTGAACAGCTTTATTTCGAAATAACCATTTTGCAATAACAGCCGTTTCAACAGCAGGCTTTCCCTTAATTCAAATTAACATTTTCTTAATCCGAATTAACTTATTTCAAAATGAGGACTTTATTTTGAAATAACGCATTTCAAAATAACAATTTACGTGTGAACATAGCCTATGAGTCTATAAAGTCTTAGTGTCTAGTAAGAACCACCTGAAGTCCTCAGAACTTGAGAACAGCAGCAACATTTCTGTCTTTTCAAACCCTTCAGAACTCATCAATGAGCAAACAGGCTAGAAATTTGCACAATAAAGTGGGCTAAAAAATTTTAATTGGAATCACTTTCCAACTAAAAAATATATTAAAAAAAAACCCTGTTGCAAAAGTGTATTTTCCAAAAAATGGCTCCATCTCTAGGAACTGGAAGGGCAGCAAGAACCCCACTATACAGGCTGCCTCACTGCTGGAGAGCCCTGTCTTTCAGGGTTTGGGGCTCTGAGGCAGTCCTGCTGTGGAGATGTGTCTAAAAGCCTCACCACTAAACATGGCTCTGCATGAGAGCACCTGGAACCTAAGAATCCCAGTTCAAATCAATGCTCTGAAGTCTTCCAAGCTCCCTGCTATGCAGCTGTGATCCTAGAAACCTTTGAATGGCTTCTGTCTCAAAAGTCTAGAAGCTGTGGGTTTCCTGGTCAATAAGTAAGGGCAGTAAGGAGGGTGGGGGCTCCTGTCAAGGCTTTTTCCCCACTCTGGCACTCTGAGTACAGAAGGTGGGGGCCCGCAACAGACCTGAAAAGCCACTGGCCTGGTCTTAAAACTCTCCAAGGCCTCCAATTCCTGGCTTTGGAGTGGTATTGCTGCCATCACCCAAACGCAAAAACCTCCTGAAACCCAGGAAGGCACACTTGGGAATTCCTTCCTATGAGGTATCCTCGATCCTTTTTATTCCTCTCTCAGCAGAGTGACTGAACCTCAACTTGGATATCAGCTGGAAACTGAACAGAATTCCTCTTAGTAACTGGCTGTGCAGTCTGAGGCCCATGCACACAAACCTCTTGCTTTTAAGGACACAGAACCAGAGCTTACTTAAAAGGTAAAATCTTTAATTAAAAAGAACAGGTAAGAAACACAGAGAGTTACTTCTCTGGGATTTAACTTAGGTAATTACAGGGTAGTGAGAGGGGGTACATGTGCTCAGCACAGAGAAATCCAAAAACGAACCAAAAACAAAGAAAATACCCTGACTGTGTCTAAGTAAACATTCCCTGTTCTACTCATGCCTGATCAGTAACAAACTTAGCTTATCTTTGGTAAGGATGTTGCTGGATTCTTCTTCAGGCCTTTCTACTTGGTCTCCTCCTGATCCTTCCAGGAGCTCTGCTGCATCCAAACAGGAACAGGCCAGGCTGCTGCTCCAATTCAAAAAGCTGTGCTTTGTTCCTATTGGCTGTCCTGGGACTCACTGACCAGAGTGTTAACCCCTTCCTCCACAAGGATTACTACACCTGCCTTTGTGCTCCAAATCCTGGTAGCCCAGACAGCCACCAAGTAAAACTGATATTCTTGTCAATTCCAATCATCCACTGTTAGGGTCCATGGAGCAGGGTGTGTAGATCAGTGGTTCTCAACCACTGTGTCAGGACACACTATTATGTCACCACGCAGTGGAAGGTACGTCACAGAGAGCTAGAAAGATAGCTGGATTTGGCCTGGGGTGGGCTGGTATGTCCTATAGGGTCACAATATGCCACCAATTGTATCATGACCTGAGAAGGGTTGAGAACCACTGTTTTAGATAATGCCATGCATTGATGGTTCCAGAACAAAAGCTTTTTCAAGATTTATAGTTTTCAAGAAATTTCAAAAAGTTTGCACTTGTTCTAAATTTGTGCAGATGTGTTTAAAGTTCAAAATGAAACCAAATTTCAAATTTCCTGTAAAATGGCAACTCAACCACATTTCAGTCAGTTGCATGCTACAGATACCATCATTCCAGCCCTTGGATTAACAGTTGATTGGCCCTCTCTGTTACTGGTAAAAGAGGAATCTGTAGCTAGTATCCAAAGTGGAAGAGGTATTGCTGTCAGCACATAAAATATCTATTACCTAGCAATGTTCCCTCTAATTATGTGTAGGCTGTGAGTGCAAAAAATTGTCTTTGTGTGTGCAAAAAATTTTCTTTGTGGGCACCAGTATTAGCTGTCAAGACTCTCAGGGAATTTGGGGAATTTTACTGCCCAAGGCAGTCTGGGAGAACTCACATGGTTAGGTTGGGTTAAAGGTGGTGGTTCCAGTCATCCTTCTGAATTCTGGGTACAGGTAAAAGGTGGTTTTATCACCAACATACTTACCTGTCTGCTCTTGAGATGTTTATAGGAAAGGCAATTGTATTAGTAACTGTTTAACTGTGTATTTAAATGGGTGGGGCAACTTAAGGTACTTACCTGGTTTAAGTTTAAATTATTCACCATTAATGTAATTGGATACTGTGCATAGTCTGGAGCACGGGTGAAGGGGAATTCTTGTGTTATCAAACCCAGGGATTTTGGAAGTCCCCATAAATCTTAATCCATACTTATCTGTCAGTTGTTTAAAGTTTCTATTAGCATTTATCATAATAGTATACCTTTGATAGCTTTCCTCAGCCCCTTCCCTTAATAAACCTGTGTTGTTAATTTAAGATATGTGTCTACATTTGTTCTAAACCGGGCTGGCCTGAGGTGACAGATATTCAAGAGTTTGGGGAGACCTACTGGGACTCACTGTTGTCCGATAGAGATGAAAATTTCTCTCACAGCAGGAAAATATCTTCATAGAATCATAGAGGATTAGATTTAAAAAGAACCTCAGGACCAACCCCAACTAAAACATCCCAGTCAGGATTTTCCCTTCTTCTCCCCATAAGCGCAGCTAAATGAAGCAAGAATCTACAAATCCTCACCTCACTCCACTCTGCTCCTTTTTTTTTTTCAGTGAGATAGAATCACAGTTTAAAGGAGTTAGCAAGTAAATGTAAATTCCATTAGATTGCATAGTCTCTAGGGGCAACAAATATCCCCTCCCAGCTCTCCTAGGCAGTGCCAGAACTAGGTATTTTAGCACCTGGGGTATGCTGGAGGGAGCAAGCAACACATGGAACATGCCCTCAGATTAAATGGTGAATTGGAGCCACTTTATATGCACCCCAGGGTAAAGCCCCAGTCACCCCGTCCTAGTTGTGGCTCTGCTCCTAGGCCCATAAAACACATCATGGTAGACAAAGATTATCCAAATATAGTGCTTCCCTACTAAATGGAGTTGGACTAGGACTAACCTCCATCCAAAGTGGCACAGGCATTAGAACCCAGCCTTTACAGGAGACACATCTTGTGATCGTAGATGGATCAGCTGCGATCTTTAACTTCTGTACTTATAACTTTGCTCATTCTCTCTATCACACGCTCTCATTGGCTCAACTCTAAGAGGGGAACTAGACCCTGACTTGCTAGGCAGATTCCCTACAATTAATACTCCTTAGAACACTTGAGAAACATCTACTTAACATAATCAGAAACTGCCATATACTGTTCTAAATGGTTCTGGGCCCTCTAGCTGAGTTTTGTGTCTCGCTGCTGTGCGTTAATTCAGGATGTCATTTAAAATTCATGTTTTCTCACCATGGCTTCTCTCCCTTTCTTTGAGCCAAAGACAAATGCTTCAGTACAAAGCACAAATTCCACTTGGACTCATTGACTACATATAAAAGTATGCTGCATTTAAACCAATAGCTATGGCAATGTGGTTATTAATATGGAAGCAAATGCCTACCCCAAGCAGGGGTGTTGCTGCTGTAGCAAAGGCCTTGTTCACTCATAAATATTGTATTTGTTTAGCTAAAATAATTTAAAAATCTGATTGCAACTCCCTGGACAGACACCTCAGTTGAACTAGGTTTAAAATCAAATTTTCACAGGCTTTTGCACCATTTTCACTAAATCTATTTAAAGATATACTCTTAGTTCACAGCTGCCACTATGTGTGGAAGCGGAGTTTAAGGAAGCATTCAGACCCCACAGGAAGCATTTAATTCCAATAGATTTATGGATATTTTTTTTCTGCAACAGTCATATAGCCCCTTAAGTGCTTTACAAACATTAATGAACTTATCCTCATAACAGAGGCATGTGACATGGTATTACCCTGAGTGCACAGTTTTAAGAAGTGATGGCAGGGAACTTAGGTAACAAGAGCAAAGTTAGAGGACCAGGAATAAAAGTGCCATTTCCAGGTTTCCCCACTTGTATTCAGGGGCATAGCCAGCCCCAGTTTTCTGGCCAGGCCCCTTCAAGTGGAGGATGGGCCCTGCCAAAGGCAGTTTCTGGTCATGTGGCTGAAGGCTGTGCCCCCCTGTACCCCCCTGAAGAGGAGGAGATAACCACACTGCTGGACTGCAGCAGAGTGAACTTTGTGACTACAGATCCAGCCAGCAGCTGGGTGCCATGGCAGCAAGTGAGGCAGAGGTCTGGCACTGATGCTTCTGCTCCTCTCACAGCTGTGGGCCCTACAGTTGTGAGCAGAGTAGAGGTATCAGTGCCAGTTCCTCTGCCCTGCTTGTGTCCGTGGGTACAGGGAGTAGAGCAATGGTCTTGGTACCAGCACTGGTGCCTCTGCCCCACTCACAGTCACTGGCTGTGCTACAGCAGCAAAATTTGTGCCTCTGCTGGAGTCTAAGGTGGATGAGCCTCAGGGCCAAGTGGATGGGACCAGGCCCACACATGCTTACGCCCCTCCTTGTATTTTAACCACTACATTAGCCTTCTAGATGTGTCTTCAAAATAAAAATGAAATTAATGTAGGGCCTAGTCCAATGCTCAGTGATGTCCACATGAATCTTTATATTATTTTGCTAAAGCTATAATAGAGTTTAACCCATCCTTACAAATTTCTTTATTTCTTCTTATCTTAAAGCAAGCTGTTTGTTTGTATGCCTGCTTGTTAGAACACAAAGAAAATAACTGAATGCAATAGCAAATATTGACATATTACATCAAAGACCTCATAGCAGAGCAGACAAGCATGGGCTGTATCCCTTAATATCAGAGCTTTGAAGATTTCATCTCACCATAAGCTTTTCAGCTTTTGAATGTCATAACTATAAGAACTGATACATGGGCAAAAGAATGAGCTGAGCAGAGGTTGTCAGAGGAGGAACAGAAATTTCACAAGGTGAAAAGAAGGTTTTGGTAAGTGACAGAGTTTGGCTGGGATGGTTATGGTGGGGGTGGGGGTGGGGGTGGGGGGGGGAAGGTTATACTAACTACCTACTGAAAATAGAAAAATACCATTAGCAATGACTTTTCAGCCAAAAATCCATCACCAGGATGCTTCTTCAAATGAATTATTCAGCTGAAGATGTCTGTGTGAAAAGATGCAAAAGTATTCAATTCAAATACATTTTGTAGGAAAGAATGACCAGTTTCCTGACTATACAGTATATATTTATTGTTTTCAGGAGCACAATAAATGCAGTATCTTAAGTTATCAAACTTAATGTGCAACTGACATAGGATAAGCATTTGGTGGAAATGAGTCACAGCCAGTGACATATCGGACACTACTGCAAGCTCAGACTATGGCAATATCATCCAATAGCTCATCATCAGCTCACTCATTTAGGAGTTAATTTATGGTTTTAAGGACTTAATCCATTAAGTCAAAGAGCATTTTTCCATAAACTTCATTTGGCTTTGGATGAAGTCCTAAATCAGCTGGGTCTGAAGTACAATGAACAACCGCATTTACTAAGAGAAGGGTAAAGGAGTCTTCATTGGCAATGTATCTTTAGGCAAACTACCTGTCACGCAGTTGGAGCATCACACTAACTGTGGAAGAATAGAAGGCATCTAAGCCTCAGTTTCCTCTCCACAACAGAAGAGGCTGACAAGCAACTTCAGCCTCACTAAATATTGGAAGACAAGGAAAAATGAACAGCAGAACATACACCAGACCTTGACACCCATGACACACGCACAACCATGGCCATTCTTCCATCATCTTGACAGATGACCGGAAATGTGACAGTCAATGGTGCTTGACAGCAGTGTGGGAGAAGAGCCTGAGGTTCATGTGGCAGAACTTCCTACAGTGTCTAAAAGTCACCTCACCACACGCTGCTTCCTGGCTCACTTGTTGATCTTCAGCTGGGCTTTATGATGGCTTTCCAAGATGACTAGAACAGCAGACCCCTCTTCTCCAGACTGAGTGGTTGTGGGCAGGGTTCTCCCAGTATTCAGAAAGATTGCTGAATTTCTTGAGATCTTGCTTGACCTTGTTGCTATATCCGAGCTTTGGCCTTTGTTTCGCAGGCACTTTTTGAGTTGGCCATACAGCACAACCTCTTGTAAAATGATCCTGAGGCATACACTTCATATGTCCCAGCCAGGCTCATGTCATGTCTGCAAAGAGCAGATCCTGAATAATGAATTTGGTGACATGCTTTTTGCTTTGAAATCCTTTGATGTTGTACAAGCAGCCAGCCATCCTCAATAAAATTACTATGCCAGATTGATTGTTTCCAAAAGTATGCTTGAGGAGCAGGGGCAGATTACTGCTGCGGCCTCAAGGTCCCCACATTATGGGGGATGGAGGCCTGGCCCTGCCTGTGCTGGAGGACTGGCGATGCCCTGGGCCAGAGGCCAGGCTCCATACTACCATCCTGCCTCTCAGCTGACTTGTCAGCTCTCTGGGTTGGGGTGGACCAGTGCTTGTTCACTCTGCCCAGGGGGTTGGGCCCCTTAATCTGCCCCTGTTGAGAAGAGTAGAGAAGAAAACATTTATAGATCTCTCATCACCTTGCCTTACCTCACCTCATTTTGTGTCTTGTTTGCCCATCTGGTATATAGAAACTACATTTGGATAGATTATCTGTAATTTAAAATGTCTGATCACAGCTAGACAATGTACTAGAAGATCTACTTTGTTCTTCTTGGTTATTAAGTTGTCCTCATGCATGGTATGTATGTTGATTACCTGAGATCCCTAAAAAGTGTATGATTTCACATAACATTTATTCATTAGCAATATCTGTACAATGCCACACTGTGCTATCCTAACAGTGAGGCTGATAAACCACCAGAACAGATAAGGGATGTAGTATATTTTCCAGTAGCTGATGTCCTTAATCAGTGATGAATGTCTTTTAAAAATACAAGCAGTAAAACTTTCAGAAGTGTCTATGATGCTTAGCAATCAAAGTCCCATTTTCAAAAGTGACTTAGGTGCTCAGAAGCCCACTGGCAGGCTGTGCAGCAGTGCTCAAGTGCATGAATACCAGCCTCAGGGCAGACTCTTTAGAATGACAGCACAAAGCCAAATTGCTTGCAAGTTCTATACTTAGATGTCACTCTTCAGTTATCAAGTGTATACTCTGCAGGCACTATAATAGCCTTAACATGGAATCACATACAGCATCCTGACCTGCCTCACTATCCAGATGGGGCTATCTTTGTGATAGATGGTCCCTTTGTTACATCAAGAATTACAGCAATATTCAGTTATTCACAATAACAAAGGACCTGCCACTTGTCCAAAGTGAAATGCTCCTTAAATCTCAAACCAAAGAACACTTGTAGTTAATTCTATAAGAAACTATCATCTGGTCAATTAATAGGAAAAAAAAAAAGGAAAGAAGAATTATTTCCAGGGAAAAACAGGTAACCAGATACACACAAATAAGTTAGAATTATCTTAACTTTCCAAATAGCAGCCCTTATGAGAAGTAAGCTCTATATGTCCTTTTGGTTTAGCCCAGGATAATCAGCTAGAGATCCCTTGCATAGGCCAAGAAATCCTTCCCCATGCTAAGTCCAAGCAGCACAGAGGTATAGTTCCTTCTTATTAAGATGTTTTATTCTCTTCCCTTTCCCGCATGTGCTCTCAGTTACAACTCAGCTGATGGCAGAAGTTCACCTGAATGCCACATCTTCATTGGCAGGCTAAAGGGGTGAAAAAGAGTCATAAAGTGTTTTGTTCTTTTTGATGTTACAGAGTTGTCTGATGTCAGTGGCCTTTCTTTGTTGGTCAGGATGTAACACTTTCTGTTGGAGACCTACACTTTACCATTGATAATGTCTCTCTCCTTCCTGGTGATACACACAGTCTGAGAGGTTAAATATTACCCTACAATATGGATACAGATGCTATAAGTGAGACCAGATTATGGCAAAGAGCAACATGTGATATATTCATGGGACTATAAAGTCTAAACACATTCTTATAATTCTAATACCAGTTTTAACAGCACTAACACACAGGTGAGCCAGACTGGTTCCAGCTCTGTATTTCCAGTATTCAGTTGAGACTTGGAGACCTTGGCATGAACTGGCACCTGGTCTGCCATGTTTACGCCAACATGCTGGAAAATCTCCTAAGGTGCAGATTCTAAAAGGTACATAAATAACATCAGGTCTGTGAAATTGCTGACTGAGATATTTACCTTATGTACCACCATGCTGCAAGGTTGGATGGAGGAACTGCAGCTTATCTTCCATAACCCCCTGCATGCTCAGTGGGAATGAGATGACTAGGAGAAGAATGCTTTTTGGCCATACTTAGTATAAAACTGCATGTTCCTGCACCATTCCTTTTGCATAGCTAGTCTTTTAGACCTGTTGCTCCCCAGGGCCCCTTAAGATCAGACTTCTGCTACCCAAGCCAGGCTTCCAGCTTGCCTGTACCATGGCCTGCCAGTTCAGTTTGTTGATCTGCCCATGACCTACATTAGTCAGCCTGCCCCTGAACCTTTCCTATTCCCTGTTTTCCATACTCTGATAGATCAATATTCTTGAACTAGCCTTCAGCATGGTCTATGATCCTGTATTGTCCTACAAACAACTACCACTTCCTGATCTTCTGGCAAGACCCAGCAACGCCCTGACTATGTCCATCAACAATGCCCAGCTGGCATCTGTCTTGATTTTGAACACCATGGTCCTGTTTGTTCACAGCTAGCTGTGACAACACTTCTAAGGATCAGGGTCCAAATGCCCACATTACCTTTAGAAATGGTTTCTAAATCTCTTAAGAACTTTTGACAATCTACCTGTGTTCTAGGTCAATCACAAACTACTGGTCCAGCTGCAGGAATTATTGGGTGAAATTCTATGGCTTGTGTTACACACAAGGTCAGCCTAGGAAATCACAATGGTCCCTTCTGGCCTTAAAGTCTATGATCGAATATCTGTTCATGTGACTTGAAATGCAAAGTGTTTTACTGAATTGGACACAGTTAGTTTGTAGAGTGAGTTACAGAAATGGTGGCAGGAAATAAACCATAAAAATACCACAATTTAAAAAGACCACATTTGTTGCAGAGGACTGCTTTCTAAAATGTCTTAAATTATTATTAAAAGGAGATTGTTGTTTTTCTGAGTGCAAAGAAGACATTAAAGGAAGTGGCAGCCCATAAGAGACTGATCAGGATGAGCCATTGCAGAGTGATTCTCTTTTCACCTCATGCATAGAACAAAAGTAGTAATTCTGGGCTCTGTTTTGACATCACACCAATTTTACACTGCAAACTCCTCTGACTTCCTGTAGTCACTCCTGTTCCACCCTGCTGTAGCCAAACAGATTTTGGTTCTGTGTGTAAGGGAAAGACAATGTTATTTATCAAGATACGGTGTGTCATCTGCATAATTCCATGGTAGAGTGTCAAATTGGGAGGTAGGTCAAGTGTTGGGTAAAGCACCTATAGTAGAGACATGTTGATCCAGATCCTTCAGGCCAGCCATTCTCAGCACTATTTAGGACAGAGGAAGGCTAAGATGGCAGTTAATGTCCTTTGTGAATCCCCACTTGTGGGGGGCACACAAACTCATTGCAAGAGAGAGATCATCCTTCAAACTGCTTTACATTACACAAGTTGCCAAAGTTACAGGGCAAGTTCTTTCTGGTAACCAGAGACTAGTCAGACAGTGACTATGTCTACATGGCACTTTTATTTCGAAATAACACTCGTTATTTTGAAATAAAAGAAATTAGGTCTGCACGATGTTTTCTTATTTCGAAAGGACAGATCCCATCCTTTTGAAATAAGAATTGTCATTTCGAAAAAGTAAAACCTGCCCCCCCCACGGCTGTTATTTCGGAATGGATATTTCGAAATAAAGCTGTTTAGACCCGTTCTTTCGAAACAACACTGTGTAGACCTGTTGTTTCAAAAGAGGTGTTTCAAAACAACAGGTCCAAACGGCTTTATTTCAAAATATCCCTTCCGAAGTAACAGCCATTTGGATTGCAGGCTTTCCCTTAATTCGAATTAACAATTTGTTAATTCGAATTAACTTATTTTGAAATAAGGATTTTATTTAGAAATAACTCATTTTGAAATCCTTATTTCGAAATAACAATGCATGTGTAGACATAGCCAGAGAGATACCCTGGCCATGCCTCTTCTTCCCTGGCTATACTCACTACCTTGGGTCTGAAAGAGAGGATGGCATTAGACTTGCCTGTAAATCATAGGAAGATTCCTGTATCTAAGGAAATTTCCAGTGAGCAGTTAAGCCTGGTTTAAGTCTATGTAGTGCTTTGCAAGTGGCACAAAACAGATTTAACAGGCTGGAAAATCCTGCCTAAAGTCAGCTTCTTGACCAGCACTCTGAGGAAGGCCCTGCCTAAGTTAAGTTTAAGGCCAGTCACTATAGTTTGTGGCATGTGAAGTGCTTGGAGACTCTTAACCTACTTTATTGATGCCAAGGTATGCAAATAATACCATCAGACCTGGAATCTTACTGCACAGCTGCATATCTGACTCTGAAGCTCTGCTTCTTTGATTTGAATTCATATGGCTCTGAAAGTAAATTTAAAAATGTGAACGACAATAGCTTGATTTAATGATACTTGCTAACATCTTCAAAGAGCCTGAAACAACACTCCATAGAAATGGGAATTCCCTCAATCAGGACTCTATAGGCTTGGGTCCTTGTTTGTAAGTCACATTTCTGGGCCGGTGAAATAGGCATCATCACATCAGTTGCAATAAAGTACATTTCTTTTTTCTTAACTGTGCAAGTCAGAATATGGTCTTTGCCAAGTCTTAAAAGTCCATTTACATGAAAGACACAAGATAGCTTGTGGCAGGTTACATTGACAAACAGGGGCATTGCTGGCGCCAGGCTTATGGGGCTTGAGCCCCGAGTCCCAGCACTCAAGCCCCAAGTTTGCCGCTGGGCCAGCTGCAGCAGCAGCTGCAGCGGCAGCACACAAGCTCCAAATCTCAGTGGCTATGTCTACACACACTTCGTTATTTCAAAATAAGGATTTCGAAATGAGTTGTTTCAAAATAAAGTCATTATTTCAAAATAGGTTAATTCAAATTAACAAAATGTTAATTCGAATTAAGGGAAAGCCTGCTATTGTAACGGCTGTTATCGAAATGGTTATTTTGAAATAAAGCCGTTTGGACATGTTGTTTCGAAACAATGGTGTTGTTTCAAAACAACATGTCCAAACGGCCTTATTTCAAAATAACCATTTTGAAATAACAGCTGTTTTGAAACAATCGAGGTTTTAAACTGTTTCAAAACAGCAGTTCTTATTTCAAAAGGATGGGATCTGTCCTTTCAAAATAAGAAAACATCATGTGGACCAAATATCTTTTATTTTGAAATAACCAGTGTTATTTTGAAATAAAAGTGCTGTGTAGACATACCCAGTGTGCCAAGTCCTGGTTCTTTTTCCAGGCTATCGGTGCTCCGGTTGACAACCACAGAATTCACATTAATAAATTTCCTTTTCAAAATCTTGGTTTAAGTCTTGCCAGCAAAAATAACTTCCAGACAAACTTTTCATTTCTTTAAGGCTTGAGGTTCTTTTAATTCCATTAGTATCCAAGCTTTTTGGATGATGTACTACTATTAGCCTTATACTCTATAGTAAACATTCATTTCCTACCAGTAACTCCCGAGCAAGGGGCCTATTTTTTATCCACTATTTGGGTTTTAACTAACCAGAAAGTGTGTAATATTTTTTAACACAAACTGGATCTTCCTCAATTTCTGTGACTTTTTACAGTGAATAGAAGATTCTTTCAGAAAAAGATTCAGTACATTATTTGTATCTTTCCATACAAAGACAATCAAAATAGCTTGTTTCACTGAATACAATATTGAGATGCAGCTAAGGGTAAAACTCAGGTAGCAGTTGCTAGAAGGAAAATACCTTCCTTTTGGACTTTGTGTGTTCACCAAAAGTTTGTGATTCATAATCAGGGCACATTACTATAGCCTAGAGCACCAGGGAGAAGTGCTCCTTGGTGTTTGAGGGGGAAGGCTGTCTAGGTATAAGCAAGAGATCCCCAGTTACTTAGTCTTGTTAACACTAAAAGATGTATTAATCTTGCTTTCTATAGAAGCCTATTACCTTTTGAAACATAAGACTGACTCATTTGTGAATATGTTTACCTCCTTTTAATGTTGTGAATAAATTTGTCATGTCCTTTTGCTATTTAAGAAATCTATAGAGTTTATTATACAATTGGCTAAAAATGTTTGTGGTGTGAGGTCTACAGTGCAATTGACCTAGAGTAAGTGCTGGATCCTTTGGACCTGTGAGTAACTTGATTTCACTGTAATTCTTGATGTAAAGGACCATATATCATAAAAGGTAGACTCACCTGGGTCACAAAATAGACCACAATACACAGGAGGATTGTGTGACTTTCTGTTCAAATAATGATAGTGCCTGAGGAATTTACACTTGATCATTGTTCGGTCAAATCTAAGTATAGAGTTTACAACCAATTTGGAGTTTGTGCCCTGCTTTTTAACAGTCAGTCCTGAGGCTGGTATTCTTGGTTGGTTCTCTGGATCCACTGCAGGCACCATTACAACATCTTTTTCTATCTAACCACCAGGCATCTTGCTTTATAGAGCTTTTTGACTGAGGTCAGATATGCCCGTGTAGCTTGGTGGCAGGTGGGTTTTATTGCAAACTGGTTACAATGTGCAAATGACACTGAATGAAATAATGAAATGAAAAGTACAATAGATTGTGATAAATCTGCTGAATGGCTTTAGGACAGTGAAGATGGTGTGATAAATCTACTAAGGAATGAATCTTCTGCTCTCCTACTTGCACTGGAAGTCACCAGAAAGTCATCAGATTCCATGGCAGCTGGCAGAAACAGTTGGCAAGGACTGGGTCAGAGAAGCAGACTATCTATTAACCCTAGGATAAATGAGAAAAAGGCAGATGGAAACCAAGAATGACAGGTCTGAAGAGAAGTAGTAGGGCTGAGGCAATTGGTTTCTGCAGAGGGAAGTACCTGTGTACTGCTTGGTGTTTAGATCATCAGGATTTATGCACATACTGTAAATAAATACGCAGGAAGATTAATGACTCTGTGTCACAGATTTCTCTAATAATCAAAACTGAGTTTCTGCAAGGCCCTGAAACAAGCTACCGGTCGACCACAGGGCTAGAAGCCTCTTTTTGGAACATAGTCACAGAGGAACATGGCCTTGAGAAACCTAAAGAAGCAGCTATGGTATCTTCAGCTCCTTCTTTCTGCAAGGCAAGCTCAAAGGGTATAGTTACACTGGAACCTTGGGTTGACTTAAGGAAGCTTAAGTTGACCTACAGACCCATGCATCCACACTGGGCTTTTATTAAGTTGACTTAAGTGCTTTCTTAATTTGATTTAATAACACGACCTCTTAAGGTCGACTTAACACTTAAGTCGACCTTATTAAGTCAGCTGAAGCCAATGTAGATGGTGAATAGCCCTTAAGTCAACTTAACTGGCCTCCAGGCCCCCTCCCAGAGTTCCTGGCCACCAGCAAGGGCCAACCTTGTACCTGCCAGTGTGGATGCAGGCAGTCGACAGGAGTTTTCATTGTGGAGGTTCTAAGTCAATTTAACAAAATCAACTTTAAGTTGACTTAAAGCCAACCTCATTAAGTCACCTTAACAGCCTTCAGTGTAGGCATACCTGAAGTGACTACCATCCAGAATAGAGGCTTATATATAGGGACCAGTTCTGCCCCCTTGTTTTTATTACCTCAAGTAGGAGGAAATATTTTAGATATACCATCCATTTCTTATGGTCATAACCCTAATTAAGCACAATTCAAGTTCAGAGAGCAAAGTAATCTGTGGCAAATGACCTTTTAGGAAAAAAAAAAAGAGTTAAGGGAGAGGAAAATCAAACAGATGGAATGTTGAGAAATGGCAAATGCTGTCCTGAGGGTCCAGCCTCAGTTCAGAATTAAGAGTAAGATGAGTAAAAACAAAACAATATATGTAATCCTTTATAGCTTGCTGGGCAGGGATCATTTCAGCTCCCTAGTCACATTTTTTTTATTTTTTTATTTTTTTGGTCAGTGCTCTATTAAACAGATTTTCATCTCAGTATAAATGCAAAGTAACTCCACTGAAGCCCTTGGATTTATTCCAGTGTAACTGAGAACAGAGTTTTGACCCTTCTTGCACATTCCTGTAGAGGTTTAGGTTAATTCTCTGCATATTACAACCTGCAATTACTTCCTTCCATATGCTGGAAATAATTAGGTTTGCCTCTAGTGTTTCAAGTATTTTGACATTAATAATTTTCTGTTAGATGACTGCACTGTAAAATAACCTAATTTACTTCAAAGGTTGAGTCACTGTTATCTTGCAAGTCACTGTTATATTGTAGGACTCATCAGTGTACCTCTTTGCAACAGCTGTAGGGTGTATTTAGTTGCTATTAGAGATCATGAAAAAAAAAAGAAAATAATTGAGTCTCAGTCATGAGTTTTATATTACACAGATTATGAGAGAAACTACATGGCCAGGTCAGTCCCCCTGACATATTGCTTGTGACCTGGAATTGATCTAAAAACACTCTTTTCTGTGAAGTCCTGTTAATATTTCCCTCATTTTTTCATTTTCACATAACCCTGCAAGTCCCAGATGTAGCTGTCTGTTCTGTTCAGAAATGTAAGTGCTGGCTGCATCTTCTTTTGTATTTTCAGCCTGTATGGAATCAAGATGTAATGAATATTTCCCAGATTTTGCAGGCTCAAGAGCATCAGATAAGAATTCAGATACCTGGGTGTTTTTACCTTACGAACTCTGACCTCTCGCAAGGCTCAATTATATGTTCCTCCATTCATGCTTAAGCCACCTTTACATTCCTGAACTGTGAAGTAGCGAGGAAGTTTCTCAGACTGGTGAAAGTTAAGAAGCCTGTAATCTACTCTAATTTATCATGCCCCTCTATGGCTCCTGGGAAACAGAAAATGGCCATAGTTTTGTACACTGAAGCCATGCTCCCTCTCCAGAGTGGTGCAAAGAGATCTCAGTGTGATGGAGTAGCAGGGCTACAGCCTTGTAAGGCTCCTCTATCAGTAATTACGACTGTAGAGTGCTAAGTAGAGGTGAGTAAAATAAGAACTGATTCTTATTGATTCTGGTTTTCATTGAGAACAGAAGCTGAAATAGTAAGGAGCTGTCTGAGAAGAATTTCTGGAAAGGTCCAAAGCCAGGTTATAACACAAGTCTGCTCTTCTGAGATTAAGACCTTATTTTCAGACCAAAGTATCTCAAATGAAGTTTAGAACTTTGAGTCCCTTCTGCCAGCATCAAAAGTTTAAAGGTTATATTTTGCAACTTAATTTTAAAGAGTGTATTCTACAGGCTGAATGCCAAGAAATCTACCTGAGAAATTGCCAGATTGAAGGGCAGAGTGGAATGTAAAAGGTCTTTTGCTTATTTTTACCCATGAACAAAGAGCTCATTACCATATGCTCTGAACTAAGAATGCTATTGACATGGTCTTTTTGGATTAATAAAAGGATATTTTTGGAATTTTAGGCTCTAGGAAAAAATAAAGAGCATCTGAGTCACTCCCCTTTATTCAGGTTAATTACCACAACATTGCTTGAGATTTTTGGAATAATAGAGGTAATTTAAACAGATGACACTGAAAAAGAAAGTGGGTAATTATTATGGAATTTATAAGGGATTTAGGAAATCAATGAAGATTTGACCAATACGATAAAAGCCTTTCCACAACAATATACCTTCAGTGTGTTCCAGAGTCTTTGCTTTAACTCTCTCCTCAGAAAGAAAATTTTAAAGAAATGATCATACATTTCTCAGATTAAAAAACCCTGCAACTTTGTACTCAAACAATTTTCTTTACCTTGTTGTTCATAACATGCTGCATGCATGTTGGTTTTTTTTGCTTTGTTTTACCTGCTTCAGAAGAATCATATATTAGTCACTTCCAGAAAATGATTATTAGTCACCATGCACATCAGCGTTGTCATATTCAGGATTAAAAACCTTAGGCCTAATCAAGAACTTATTTTTATCAATGAGTGTAATTCCAACGATTTAATTGGATTTTGAATCAGGCCTCATTGTTCCAGTTTTAGCAATCAACTCTCTCTGCATGTGTTTATTGTTTTATTTCTATAGCCAAGTCATGCCCTCCACGAATGTGTACATGTGAAAATGTCTGACGTGTCTCTTAGCAAAAAAAATCACAGTGATATTTATACTGTAGGGGTGTGTCTACACTGGAGGCTTAAGTCAAATTAAGGAACTCCCCGGCCGTATTTGGAGTTCATTAAGTTGACTTAAGCATTTATTTAAGTCAACTTAATAACTTCTGCCCTTAAGTCAACTTAACACAATGTGCCATTAAAGTCGACTTACTAAAGTTGACTTAGTGCATTAGAGCCATTTAAGTTGCCTTTATAAAGTTGACTTAAGCCAGGGGACCCATTTAAAGTCAACTTTATAAAGTTGACTTTAAATGGGCCCCCAGCTTATGTTGACTTTGTAAAGTCAACAAACAAATGGAGTTCTACAGGGCTCAGGTAAGTTGACTTAATAAAGTAGACTTAAGTCAACTTACTTGAGCCCTGTAGTGTAGACATAGCCTATGTGCTTTGGTTCATGTTCCTTTTGCGGTGAAAGGACAGTTGCCTATCCAAGTCCAATATAAGAAGTGTTCCTATTTGATTTTGTCCAATATTATTTCTCTGTATTGACTTTCAATGTCCAGCATGTCATGTTTATTCCCTTCTCATCCATATGTGTAATTGCTGCCCTATTCACTTTTCACCATGCCCCTCAAACCGATTTATCTACCTTAACAACTGGAATACCTCATCAGTTGAAATAAGCTTTAAGCAGAAAGACTAGAATCCCAAAATCCACCTGATTATTCAGATGATCATTTCAGTCAATGTAATGCTACCTGGAGGACTTGAACTCAGATTTCTACGTATTACACAAAGCTAAGAATGTGTGACAGGATGGATCACTAGATGATTACCTGTTCTGTTCATTCCCTCTGATACACCTGGCACTGGCCACTATCAGAAAACAGGATGCTGGGCTAGATTGGTCTGACCCATTGAGCTAGATTGGTCTGACCCAGAAAGACTGTTCTTATGCTCTTAGGTTGTATTCTGATGATTGATTCCCTACTTACCTGTGTCATAAATGTTAGATTTCTGGTGACTTGGAACTGCTAACCTAGACAAACACAGAAGTTAATCACCGACTGTAAATGAAACATGGGAAATACTCATGTTTACTCTGCAGCCTTTACCAGTGCATTTTAGTTTTATGCGCCATTCATAGGGCTTCGTGGTGGCTACACTTGTGTAAGTGCTCAAGGGCGCATGGGGGAGGGGGGGATAGGGAGGAAGTCGGAAAGCCTTTTCATTATCCAACCCATGCAGGAGGAAGTCAGGCCAGCACAGACAGATAATGAGATATAGCTGGAGACCTCTACACGCGCATCAATAGCTGGCAGCTGATGTGAAGATGTGTACTGTTTCTTTAAATTTGTAGCAAGAGAAGTTAGGCAGGAAGTTGGGGAAGGAAGGATGTTCTAAGGGAAACTCAACAGCAAAGAAAGAAACAGAGCGCAGCTTCAGGGAGAATACTGCTTTGATATTGCCAGATTCACATTTTCAAATTCATCTCTATATCCCAGTTTCTCCATCTGTAAAACAGAGAGAAATCATATTGACCTCCTTTGTAAAGCTCCCTGAGATCTCTGGATGAAAAGGGCTTTAAGGGATTTTTATTATAAGGCTTGCAAGATATTATTTGTGTTATATTTTCAAGCTTATCTCTGCAACCATGTGGACTAGACATGTAATTAAAAACAACAACAAAAGCTCAGCTTCTCATTTCATCACTTGACTCTGAGATCTCGGGGTTTAAGTAAAACAAGATTTGCAGTAAAATGGAAAGACGTGGCAACATTAAATTTTTCCCTATTCTAATATATTTCCTTGCTCAATGTCAGATGAAAGTCACTCTGTAATTGTTTATCATTGTTTCATGGCATAGTACTGTAGGGGAATGCATGTTACACTGTTTTGAACCGTGTAATAGCTGTTCTTGAATGATCTCATTCAGCAGCTCCAGACATTTTCTGCCTAGCTTTGTCTTTTATAGGCACAATTCCTCTGCAACTGTCACTTGGCTGTTTTATTTCTGCCTCCCCTCTCCCTAGCTGTACAACCAGCATACTGCCGTCCCTCAAAAAGCTACATTAAAGCTACTAATTTATCCATGACAAGAAATATTTCTCACTATGTGAGCTTTCAAAATGCAATGCTAAGAAGAATGAACTAGCTTTCTTTAAAGATAAAATTGTAAGTAAAGTGAAAAACTACAGATAGAAGAAGGTATAAAGAGTTGTTTCTTTCCATTTTTCAGTAAAATATTTTGTTAATTTTGAAGGATTAACACAGTGCAATATTGAATCCTGGCACTGTGATAAAGAAGAGTGCCATCTAGTCGTCACTGGAACAAGCTACATTCATTATGGAGATACTGAATTTAATTACTCATAGGCATAGCTTTTTATTTAATGAACTATTTAACATGTAGGGCTTTTCTTTTAAATTTGTTATGAACTTGAAGATGTGCCCCTTTCTGTGGAAAATGTCATGAAGGCACACACATTTTTCTAGCAAAACCAGGCACACTTTGCCAATGAAATAGATCAGTTTTTAAGCAAAAGGATGGAAGGATGTCAAGTGTTTAAGCAATAACTTTTAGACTGAAACTTTTAGACATCTTTTTGCAAGTTTCTAAAGACAAAGAAAAAAGACATTGAGTAAACATTTCAAAACACAGCATCCTCTAAGACAGGGGAAGGGAAAGAGAAGGCAGGTGCATAAAATTATGGGTCAAGGAGAAGGGAAAGCATATATTTGCATCTGTAAATCTGTTATAATTGCATATGCCAGGGCAAACAACCCTTGGCACATGTGCCAACAGCAGCACGTGAGCCCATTTGAAGTAGCACATAGGCTATGTCTACACTACACGGCTCGGTTAAGCCGGCTTAATAAAGTCTGCTTGAAGTAGACTTTATTAAGCTGGCTTAGCACATCCACACTCAAAATGCCAGGAGACTGCCCACGTCCACACTGGCAGCTGCTAGGTCACCCTAGGAGGGGTGCATTGTGGGTATCAGGCCCACAGTGCACCACAGCAGAGGTGCCCCTCTCTTCCGGCCACTCCTTTACTACAGGAAATGAGTGACCACACCACCCTCCATACTGTGTGTGGCAACAGGGAACCCATGGAGGCCAGGGAGCCTGATGTAGCCCAGTGATGTGCCAGCGCAGCACTCCACACCCTCCCTGTGTTGCCCAGACTCCTCTGGCTCTGGAACAGGTGCTGCAAAGCAACTGCCAATGCAGGGGCAGGGCGCAGCAGTCGTTAAGATTTAAACACCAGGAAAACAGCGCATAGAGGAAGGTGAAGTCAAATCACCTGTTATAATGGTGAAAAAAATCCATAGTCAGGATTTAATCCTGCTTTCACACAATCTAATCTAAAAGAAATAGCAATTCTTTCTTTCTTTCTTTCTTTCTTTCTTTCTTTCTTTCTTTCTTTCTTTCTTTCTTTCTTTCTTT
>ML681963.1:74722523-74810905 GCA_007922195.1 Podocnemis expansa | reverse complement strand
TTTCTTTCTTTCTTTCTTTCTTTCTTTCTTTCTTTCTTTCTTTCTTTTCATGTGCTATTTACCAGTGTTTGAATCTTAACAACTGCTTTGATTTGCTGTTAGACTGTGGCCTTATCTTATGTCTTACACTCCCCTGCATTTATCTCCTACCATTCTGTAAATTCCCCCATCTTCAATCTGTCTGATGAAGTGGGATTTTACTCCCATGAAAGCTCATCCAATAAATAAATTTGTTAGTCTTAAACAGTGCCTCTGGACTCCTTGTTTGTTTTACAACAATATCAGGGGGGTCCTTTGAGAAGGAGACACACACAGGGTTGGTTGGAGAGGGGGAGAGACAGGCAGAGTCAGGCTGAAAAGGTCAAGGGGGAGACAGGGTTTGGGCAGAGAAGGGGGAGACACTGAGGATTGGGCTGAGAAGGGCAAGGGGGGAGACCCACAAGTTTGGGCAGAGAAGGGGGATACACTGAGGATTGGGCTGAGAAGGGCAAAGGGAGACACACAGGTTTGGGTAGAGAAGGGGGAGAAACCCAGGGCTGGGTAGAGAAGGGCAATGGGGGAGACACACAGATTTGGGCAAAGGAGGGGGAGACATCCATGGTCTGGCAGAGAAGGGTGGAGGGGAGACACACAGGTTTGGGCAGAGAAGGGGGAGACACATGGGTTTGGGCAGAGAAGGAGTGAGACAGGCAGGGTCGGGCTGAGTATGGGGGAGACATGTGGGGTCAGGCAAAGAACAGGGGAGACATGCGGGGCTGGGCTAGGAACGGGGGAGCCATGGAGTTGGGCAAAGAACAGGGGAGACGTGCAGAGCGGGCTGAGAACAGGGGAAATGCCGGGTCAGGCTGTGATGCCCAGTCCAGCTCAGAACGGGGGAGATCAGTCAGGGAACATGGGGAGTTTGGCTATGGTCCACACAGCTGGGAATGCTCCCAGCTGTGTTGTATCTTCTAGCCAGCCCCTATCCCCGTGTTTTCCATGGTTGGGAGGCCAATTAAGTCAACTTAAGGCAACTTTCCCTCCACATTGCCTTAAGTCTACTTAATAAAGTCAACTTAACTGTAAAGTCGACTTTATAAGTGGAAGTAATAAAGTTGACTTTACCTGATGCTAAAGTTAACTTTCTTGCCCTGCAATGTAGACAGAGCTCTGTTGAAGTTGACTTAAGGACCCTTAAGTTGACTTAAACACACAGTGTAGACATACCCATAGTGTCCTCTGCAGTGCCTCAAAATTGCTGCTCCTGCCACCAAAAGTCACTCTGGGAAAGCTCTTTCAGAGATGGCTGGGGCACGAGGGGGCCCCCAGGCATGCTGTGGAAAGAAGTTGCCCAGAGCAGCACTCCTCCATGGCATGTCACTGTTGAATGGAGCCATTCCAGGTGATTTCTCTCTGCAGCATGCCTGGGGACTGCCCCAGCAGCCACCGAAAGGAATCCCCCCTGGCGGCTTCTTTCCACAGCATCCCTGGGGACCCATACCTAGGCATGCTGCTGAAAGAAGCCATCCAGGGCTGTTTCTTTCCACGAGTGCCTTGTTTTAGTGGCATGCCTGGAAATCCCCTCCCCCAACTCCAGTGGTGGCCTCCACTTTTTCAGGAGGGGATTTGGCAAGTGTGCTGTTATATGCTGTGAACAACTTCCTTTTCATGATTAAAACAGGAATTTGTCTGTTAAGGCAAGATCCTGAAATCATTAGGGCTCTAGACAAGTGCAGGGGTCTGGCAATGAAGATTTAAGCACAGGACCAGGGCTGAAATATTCTATAACTTCAGGTTCCATCTAAGTTTCATTTCCTTATACTTAAGATTCCCCATCTGTAAAACAGGGATAATGATACTTAACTTCTTTGTAAAACCCTTTGTGATCTGTGAATGAAAAGTTGCACGTAAGATCCAGGACTTGTTAATTAATATTTATTCTCATTGTTGCCCAAAAAATTGATACAAAGAGAAGTGAAGAGAATATGGTGGATTGATTGGTTATACCTAACTATGCATTACTTAATGAATTTGTCAAGAAATCTGTAATTGCCCCTCTTCATCATAGCATAATTGGAATCACTAAATTAAAACAGTTTAGGCTAATATTCTGATATGTGTTTAGGTTGCATAGAAATGACCTAAGCATATTTCTTTTATTGAATTAAATTTTTGATGTAATATTGTCTAGTTGTCAGAGGATTTTTTCTGCAGTTGCGATGAATACTTTATTTCAGAGATACAATTTTTCTATTTGACAGTGTAATAGGCTATTCCTATCTTAGGGTATGTCCACATGTCTCTTTTATTTTGAAATAACACTGGTTATTTCAAAATAAAAAAGATTAGGTCCATACAACGTTTTCTTATTTCAAAATGACGGGGTCCGTCATTTTGAAATAAGAACTGTCATTCCGAAACAGCTTAAACCCCATTCATTTTGAAATGGCTGTTATTTCAAAATGTTTTTTTCAAAATAACGCCATTTGGACATGTTGTTTCGAAACAACACCATTGTTTTGAAATAACTGTTTCAAAACAACATGTCCAAATGGCCTTATTTTGAAATAACTGTTTTGAAATAACAGCCATTTCGATAGCAGGCTTTCCCTTATTTTGAAATAAGTCCTTTTGAAATAAGGGTTTTATTTCAAAATAAGTCATTTCAAAATGACTTATTTTGAAATAAAACTTTGAGCGTAGACATAACCTTACTGTTACAATATTCCCCTGAAAGACAAAGAATGAAATCAAAACTGCATCCTAATGCTCTTAGATACTAGCCTAGGACACAGGGATCAATAATGTCAATAGAAAAATCTAGTTCAGAAAACAAACTAACCAACAGCCAACCTTCTGAATTTTCATTTTTAATTCAACATTTTTAAAGTTCCAAAATATCTGAATTTTTGTCTTCATTATTTTCCTTTCCCCAGCTCCATTCTCATCTGTGCTCCAGCCAGCATCAAAAATCCTAGTGCTCAAAAAAACAACAACAGAGAAAAACCAAACAAACAATCCCAAAATGAAACAAAAAACCCACACTACTGTGTTGTTGTAGTATTTCTAATCTAATAGGTTCAGACAAACTTTGGACATGTACTTTTGCTCTCTTATTTTACATTCTGAATTTATCTGAGCTTCACCAGTCATTAATTAAGTACTTGAGTTATTTCATATCTCTAGAGAGATTCATATTTGTGATTAAAAATATTAATCTGGTACTAATCCCACGTTCCCAGCAGGTCTAGGTCAGGATCTTCAAAGTAACCTGAGAAAGATAGGCATTTAAATACTATTCAGTTTCAATAGGAACTAGGGACCAAAGTTTAGTAGGTGCCTTTGGAAATATCACCTCTAATGTGATAAATAGTTAATAAGCATATCTAAATCCTCTTATAACAGCAGTGTCTATCTGTCCAAATACTATTTATGTCTCATTCATTTCTATAGTTATAACGCAAACAAAAAGATCTTTTTTAGCCTCTAATATTATGTAATTGAAGCGAGTTTATTTTTCTCTCTTTAATTACACCCTTTGTATGGCTACTTTTAGATCCTGAGACATGAAGGAGTGTCGTCCTTTCCTTCTATTGGTTATGTACATTTAGTTTCAGGGACTGTCCTATTTCTGCTAATTATAAAACTAAAATACTTTTCATTTTAAGAAAAGAAAAGCCAGATTTCATTGAGGGATTATTTCAGCTCTCTATGTAGAGTAAAGGTCCATTCATCTGATGGGAATATTTCTTCACACTGAAGATACAGAGGAGAAGGAAGAAAAGTTAGGAATGTAGGATCTTATAAACCAAGTGTTTCTGGTAAGAGAAAAAGGGTAAGCATTCCCTTTAGATATTTGAAATCCTTTGGTGTTGAGAAAAAAAGAGCCCACAGATTCTGTTTGAGAGTTCCCTTTCTCAGAGTGCCTTTTGTGGTGGGTGGGGGGGGAATTCTTCCTCTAACTAGGAAGGCTTATAATGTTCAGAGTCCACAGTGAATCTTCACTGATTGCTCTGGAAACTTCGGATATCCTTTATCCTGAAAAATATTACCCAAAGGAAAATTATGGATCCCAAGGCTCACAGATGTCCCTCTAAAATCTGTGGGCCAAACTCTGTGTTCAGTTAAACATATGAAATGGTGGGTTACTTACCAGTAACCATCCTTCTTCGAGATGGGCTGCTCGGATTCATTCAGGAATAGGTGTATCCATGCCGCAGCGCCCGATTGGTCGGAAAACTTTTGCCCTAGCCTGTCAGAAAGGGTGGGTGGCCACTGCGCCTCATGCCACCCCGTGGCTATATATGTGGCCGTCACTCCACCCCCCTCAGTTCCTAAAAGCCGCCAACTCCGAGTGTGGGGACGGCGGGAGGGGCTTGAATGAATCCGAGCAGCCCATCTTGAAGAAGGACAGTTACTGGTAAGTAACCCACCATTCTTCTTCAAGCGCTGCTCAGATACATTCAGTGATAGGTGACTGCTAGCCATGCTGACGGATGGCGAGAGAAGTTGGCTTTCTGCCCTCAGCACGACATTTCTCCACAACCGGTAGTTGTCCAGCAAGAGAGGTACCAGGTAGGTCTAAGGCAGGGGTCTCAAACATGTGGCCCGTGGGCTGCATGCGGCCCCTAAAGTTATTTTCTGCGGCCCTCAATGAAACTGTTGTTATCAATATTTGCAATGTAGTTGTATGAAAAGGTTTCCATGGTGTGGCCCTCGGGCTAATGTACTAGTCCTCATGCGGCCCTCATGGTGATTTGAGTTTGAGACCCCTGGTCTAAGATATCGACCCAAAGACCATGGACCAGCCACAGAGAACCTGAGATGGCCGGAACTAACTCAGTGGAGGATAGGAGGCCTAGCTTGCCCGAGCACTAGCTAATGTGTGAGGGCAGAGCGACCTAAAATCACCTTACTGGGAGGTGTGAGGCTAAATGCATTATGGGTATAACCGAGGACTGTTGCCGGTAGAGTACCTGGGAAAATGTCAACAGGGGAATGCTGCAGCCAGAGAGATGGGTATTCTGGCACTAGCAAATATTGTCGCAAATCCTGCGGGGGACTTAAAATGACCCTGGAGCTGCCAGGCTTCCAGAGGTGAATAAAGACCTTGCAAGAAGCCGAGGAAGGAAAGGGAAGGGAAGTCTGTCCCTATCCCACACCTGTTGGGTAAAGCATGAGTGGTCAGAGTCCAGAGGCCATGTGTAGCTCTGGAGCACGCAGGATCCCTCAGAATGGGAGAGGCTGCAAGACTGGGGAAGAGAAGGATGTAAGAGAACTACCCCCTCCTAATCTAGTGGGGAAACATAGGGAGGGAAGGTAAGAAATGACACCCCCCTCCCCGACAACACTAGGTGTGAGCAATGCATTCAAACTGGCATGAAGGGAAAGATGGTAACTTAACCACCTCTTTAGCCTCTGCGCATTACTCATACATAACACTTTCTATACCCCTGTAGGATAGTACCCGAGACAAATGTGATGTTGTTGATGGCACTGTGACATTCCCTTACCCTGCAAGGTGGGCTGTCATGAGCTACAGCATTGCGCTAAGGCTGGGGAATGGCAGCCATACTGATCCCATTGTTACTATTATTGATATTATCATTATCATGTCAACCTGATGGCCTGTGAATTGCCACGACCAAGGATGGGGTCTGAGGAGTAGGTCTATGGCCCAGGGGGAGCCAGGGCCAAAAAGTACAAGGAGTTGCTGTGGGAGCTGCCACCAGTATGGGGCGAGGTCCACGGCAAGTCTCATGTCCCACACAGAGCCTGAGAATTGAGACCCAGCTTGATGAAGCCGGTCTTGCTGTTGGAGACGGGGGGGTGGAGCATGGGAACACACATGTGAGGACTGTGGTTGTTGCAGAACCAGAGCTGTGAAGGCGAGTTCGCGGTCCAGCATAGGGAGGGAGATGTTTTCACTAACAGGGTGGAACAAGGATGCGACACCTTCCCTTTATGGCACCCTCCTGTCCTTCTGTTGTGACATAACTGTATTATTGGAAGAGAGACGTTCTTATCAAGGGTTTAAGGAGTCCTGAGATTCAAGGTCACTGCCTGGACTTCTAGGACTGGCCTGGTTGCAGGCCCATAAAGGGTGTGTGGGGGGGGGTTTGCCCCCCTGAACATGCAGGCCTAGTAGACCGTTGAACGGTTGCTAGGCTAGGGATGGCCCTCGAATGACATAAGAGGGATGTTGCTTGATGGGGGTCTCATGGGGAAACCCCTTAAACCCCTCCGCAGGCAGCCCTTGGGTTCAGGTTGTTCCCTGGGTGAATCAGAGAGCGGGCACCTGTCAGGTGGAGCGCTCCCGGAGAAAATGATACTCATGTTAGGTCTGTCCAACAGTCCTTCCACCTTAACGGGGGGAACTAGGAATGGCGGTATGAGGGAAGGCAATTGAGATAGGACAGAGGGAGGGTTGCATCCCAAGGTTTCTCTGCCTATAGCACCCAGTATTCCCAGAAAATCTCCTAACTGAGTGCTGGCTAGGACCAGCCTTGCTTGACTTTAGAAAATAGACCCAGTCAGGGCCTCTATAACGTAAGCAGAGAGGGTGTAGGCTCGTCACTCTTAGGTGCTTTGGCAGCAGAGTGGAGCTTTGAGTGTGACTGTAACACCCATAGTACTCACGGGGTGACCTTCAGTCCCGTTGTCTTACAAACGTACCCATGACACTAAGGGTGGGGTTTGGGTTGTGGGAACCATGGCCACCGCTAGTACTGGGCCGCCAGAACCCGTGATGAATTCTTGGCGCTCTCCACGTTACATGACAAAGGGGACACCTCCCCTTTTGGGAACTATAGTGGCTCTTTCCCCCTTGGAATAGAGGAGGAAGGTTAGGGGCCCTATTGGGATGAAGCCCTTCTCAAAGGTGAGGAACATAAACCACCAATTCCTATACTTGTGCCTGGCCCTCCTCCCAGCTCTGGGATGTGTGCCTTACAGGGCAGGGTCAGTTAGCTGCCCATTGGGGCTAATGGGTGGAGGTATGGCCGAGCTAAAGTGGTGTGCACTAGATCCCTCAATGGGGATCATCCAAGCATCAGTTAGCTGGCAATCAGTGATAAGACAGCAAATTAGCCGCATGGAAAACTGGGTAGAGGGGATATCAGCTCCCCCAGTGGGGGGGGGTGTGTGTCACAGTCTCTTCTAGGGGAGGGCTCTTGGGTGTCTGGCTCAAGGGCCATGAAAACCCCAAGTTAAGGTCTGACCCGAGAGGAGTGTGTGTATGTATGACACCTGGGCGTGGGCATGAGGGAAGGCACCAGCATGCCTCAGGATGGCCAAGGGAAGGCAGCACTTTCCCAATGATGGTAGGGGACACTTGGTTCAGCCTATACGTCCCCAGGGGGAGCGAGGGAGTGCTGCATGGGGTGGCAGCACTGGGGTTTAGGCTACTTAAGAGAGAGAGAAGTAAGAGCGGCCAGGGTTGAACAGCAGCTCCATCTGGGAGCAGGGTTGACCAGTGACCCATAACAAGGATCCTGGCCTGAAGTTCCTAGGTCAAGGCTTCCAGCGGGGATGCTTAACCTAATGGGTCCACTATAAATAAGCTTCCATGATTGGGGATTTGGGGCGTCCTCTTGGCTGTGGCAGAGGACATGGTAAGTGGAGAGTTCTAAGCTCTGCATCCTGCTAGTGGGGGTAAATTAACGCCCCATAGATTAGCTCTTAAGTGTCCACGGCCCTACAGAAACTCTGGTGCCAGGTGGCTAGCCATGGAATTTTTAGTGAACTGCCCGATGCCCTGAACTTGTTCTTAGGGCTAAGGGCTCGGGGTCCAGGGGTGTGGGAGTGCACCTGAGGGAAGGAGACCCAGGTATTTCACCTTGCATCCGAGGTCATGGGCCGTGCCCAAAATGATGTCTGTCTCCGGTGGGAAGAGTGTATCACCTCTGAAGAGAAGGTCTAGGGTGAACTCCTGGGAGGCCGGAGTCACCCTTGCTTCCTGCAGCCAAGCTGCACATCGCAGGGTCACTGCTGAGGCCATGGTGTGGGATGTCATATCCACGGCATCCCAGGCTGAGAGGAGGAGGTCCTGGCAAGCTAGTCTGCCCTCCTCGAGGAAGGCGTCATAGTCTTCCTTCGCCTCTTGTAGGAGCAGGTGTCTAAACTTGTTTACTGACTCCCACACATCTAGCATATACCTGCCTACAAGGGTCTGGTTATTGGCGATCCGTAGTTGGAAGGCAGAGGAAGAATATACCTTCTGACCAAGCAATTCCAGCTCCCTAGCATCCCTTGATGTTGGGAGAGGGTCTCTAGGTACTTGACCCGGCCCTAAAGTGGCTTCCACCACCCCTGGAGATGGGACCAGGTGGTGGGTAAGTGAGGGAAACTCTGAGTACGGGACTCCATATTTTAGGTCCGTCGTGTCTGAGACCGGGGAGATGGAACCCAGGTTCTGCCAGCGGGAGGAGGCTAGATCCCACACGCTGGGATGGAGGGGAACCATTATGGGCTCTGCCAATGAGAACACGGGCCCAAACAGCATGTCAGTGGGCCCCTCACAGAGTGGACCTCCATACCCATAAGTGCAGCAACTTGGAGCAGGAGGTCGAAGTGCGCCGAGAGATTCCCTGTATATGAGCATGGCACTGGGTTTAGGCCCCTAGCTGGTGCCGACTGAGCTGGTGCTGGCAGCATCAGTGCTGGGCTCGGCGCAGTGGTCTCCTGGGGAGACCATTCATGTGGCCGGTACCAGAATGGTGACTGTGTCGTGGGCCAGCAACAGGGCCATTTGGTGCCCCTTGAGGCACCTTCCCCTTGGCTGGAGGGTGGAGAAGCCCCTCTGGACCTCGATGATGGTGCCAGGGATGGCAAAGTGATGCGGTGCCATGGAGATGGCTCCACAGTACCGGGGCTGTGAGGGGTGACAGGTTCCGGCAACAAAGAACTCGGCACCAATACCAGGGATGGCTTTCGGTGCTGCTTTTGGTGCGCTCAAGTCTTCAATATGAAGGCTGGCTTGCCCCGTCAAACGGGTGCAGACGACATTGGAGTTGGCAATAGGAGGAGTGCCTTCACCATCTCAAATGCCTCCGGGGTCATGGGGAGTGGTACCAGTTCCCTTCGGTCCCGAGGGGAGCCCTGAGTCAGAGAGCTGGAGTGGTGCCTGCACTGCAGTACCAACACCAGTACCAAGCTGGTTTTACATCCCCTAGGGGAATGGTATTTAGAGGGCTCTGGTGCCAAACCAGCATGCAGTGCCAGAAGGGGACCTGAGGTCTCAGGGGGTGGCCATTGCGCTTGCCCAGGGGCCAACATACGGCACCTTTGCTCCCTGTCCTTTATTGTCCTTGGTTTGAAGAACTGGCAGATGGAGCAAGCAGTGACCATGTGGCTCTTGCCCAGGCCCCTGAGGCACTTCTTGTGGGAATCGTCCTTTGGGAAGGCCTTTCTGCACTTGGCACAGTGTAACCCCGGAAAACGAATGGATTAATTTACTAATTTCCAGACCGCCCCGCAGTCTAAAATGTAATTTGAAAATTCTAGGGGGCAACGAGGGAGGGACCGTTTTTCACCTAAATGGACAGATACCGGCACCCTGGGGTAAATGTCCCAAGTGGGGAATACGGCTACAGCCCACCAATCAAGCACAGACCAGAAGCAATAAAAGACGTGGAGCCAATAATTTGTCAAAAACCAGAAATCAAATTTATTGCATATCTACTCTGAGAACTGAGAAGGAACTTTGGCTTACTTTACTAATAGCCTAACCATAATATAACATAGTCAAAACTATTCTATACACTTATAACATAGACACAACGCTTAAGTACACAAAAGAACATTCAGCAAGTGGGGATCAGGCACTTGCTGGATGGAGAGATCTCAACTCTTACTATTACTCCTTTAAATCTTATCTGGGTTTCTTGTCTCACTCTTCCTAGGCAGTTTACTTATAAAGTTACATTGTAAAGCTTAGGCTTCCTGGCAGTACTAAAATAATTTAAAGATCTTAGGGCTTGTTGCTAATGCTCCTCCCCTCCTTGGGACCCTTTTCTTACCCCAGAAGCTGAGGAAACAAGATATCTTTCTCTGTCTCTCAGCTGCAGGTTAGAGCTCCGCTGCTTCCTGGCTGCCGGTTAGCTCTGGTCTGGTTGCCATGGAAACTGGAACTTCGGCACGGCTTAGAATGTTCAGCATCTTGCAGGTGCAGTTGCTTGGAGACCGGAGATTAGGTGCGGCTTAGAATGTTCAGCAGCTTGCAGGTGCCGTTGCCTGGAGACCAGAGCTACAAAGTATCAGCTCGGTGCTCACAAGTTATACACAGGACTCAGTTAGCTGTTTACTTGTGAGTTTTATTGGAAGCCCTTCTGAAACTGAGTTAAAAACCCAGCTCAAGGACTGAATCCTGAGTCACCGCTCAGAGATTCCACCCCTTGCCTTCAGAGACTAAGTCCAAAGACCCAGCTCCTCGGCTCCCACTAGAGACGTTGTCACTCTGTCTAGGGGTGAGTGTGAGTGAGACTCCTTAGTGCAGCGGGAAGATAGCCAGAGGCCAGTGGAACCCCAGTAAGGAGTGGGAGAGATCTCCAATATTCTGCTTTGTGCAGCACCTTTTATTCACTCTTCTGCCACCCCCATCTTCTCCTGGACCAATCTCAAAGGCGTGATTTCATCTCCACCCAATTGGAACAAGGGTGATTTCACCTGCCACCTGACCAAAAATCAATACTTTTAATGGGTCCTTTGACAGGGGGTGGACACCTTAGAATCCTTGATAGGAAGGGGACTGAGTGAGTTCAAAAGTTCAAAATCTTCCATCTTGACCTACTTTTCCAAAAAGCATATCTGTTGAATCTGCTGATAGAGATATACCTATGGAATCTGCTAACCCTATGATCTCTCCATTTTCACTTGCTGAATGCCTATTGAATACCAGCTTTGTTTTAAACATTGATAAATGATAATTTATGAATTCTTCACCACTAATCATTACATATTATACTGTTTCTAAATTTTATTTTAACATAGAATTCCTATTAGATTGCCTTACACTATTTTCTACCCATATGTGTCCTTATTTATTTATTTTTATTTTTATTTTTATTTTTGTGATACTAAAGAGATGGCGAAAATCTCAGGCTACAGAAGGGTTTAAACCCCAGCATGGTGGATGCAGATGGAGAGTGATGTTCCGGAGCTGAGCACTCGGGAGATGGAACACTCTCTGGTGGAACCAGGTCCACGAACAAGTGCTCCCAATTGAGCGGGAAGCTCATAAAATGCAGAGAAGACAGGCTACTTTTTGAAGCAAGGAGTGGACTGTTCCACAACCGATACTGAGGCAGATAAAATGGAACCGAGGAGGGGTGGCACGAGGGATGGTGGCCGCCCACCCTTTCTGACAGACTAGGGCAAAAGTTTTCTGACCAATAGTGCACTGCGGCACGGATACATCTATTACTGAATGAATCCGAGCAGCGCTCAAAGAAGAACTCTTACTGATATCTGTGGAAATCATGCATACATAATCTCACTCTGTAAGAATCTCTCTCCACTACCACAAATAGCTTCAAACAGAATGCAACAGCTCTTACCACCAATGTTCCCTCTAATTTTTCGTAGGCTGTGTGCACAAAAAATTTCATTTGTGCAAATTTTTGGAACCAGTGTCCAAATCTGTGTGCACCCCAGTGCATGTGGTCAAACTTGTGAGCACAATGAAGCAAGTGTGTATGATCCAAATAATATCTACATTTGGTTTTGATATGGCAATGGAAATGATTTTGTAAATTACAAAACTTTATTTGAAACATGCTACTTGAAATCACCTTCTTAAAGTAGCATAAAAATATTAGCACTTGAATTTTTTTGTGGGCACTTTATTTTGTTTGTGTGCATGGGTTTCACAGCCTGTGTGCATGCGCACACGCGCACAGCTTAGAGGGAACATAGCTTACCACCCCTTAGCACCTGGCCCCCTTCCTGTCAAGAAGAAACAATTGTTTATTAAATGAAGAAGCTCAATAGGCACCTATATAATTTGGTTTGGCACTACCATGATATCAGAGGCTATATGGCTTTGGGATTTGCAGATCATTAACACTGTCTCTTCCCACAGTGATTTGCATTATCAGCAACTTTCAAGTCAGCAATTTCTTCCAATAGTGATGGTGCATGAAATTACTGCCATACAGGGGGCCTGAGTTCATTGGAATACTTGGATTCTCCTTAGTGGTTGTCAGGAAGCCACAGGTACAGGTAAAAAGCATTGATGGAGCCTGTGCAGGCCTTATGGCACTCCAGAAAAAGTAATGTGTACTGGAAAAGTCCTCTCCAGAACAGAGCAGTGAGATTATGGCATCCATTCACCGCTATAGAGGAAATCACTGAGCCAAGCCATGTTCAGTGTCCTAGGGTATGTCTAGTCTACACTTGCAAGTTAGTCTGAATTAAGGGGGCTTAATTCGAACTAACGTAGTCCCTGTCTACATTAGGCTTCCATTAGTTCAAACTAAGAAATTCCTTAATTCAAACTAATGAAAGATTAGTTCAAACTAGTAAAACCTATTGGTTAGTTCAAACTAAACCCTTATTTTGATTGTTAGTTTGAACTAAGGACTATGCAGACAAAGACTAACCCTTAGTTGAAACTTAAGTTCGACTAAGGGCAGTTATTTCAAATTAACAAAGTGGATTAATTTGAACTAACAGTCTGAATTAGTCCACGTTGTTAATTCAAACTAATACATTCGAGTTTACTTCAAACTAACCTTGAATTTATTAGTTCAAATTAACAAATTTGAACTAACTTTTCCTAGTGTAGATATAGCCTTAGCTAAACAAACAAACAGGGCTGTCATTCTCCAGACACAGGGTTACTGTCACAACTGTGGGAGGATTATGGGGGGAAGAAAGCCTAAGTAATGATGAGAGTGGCCATCAGTCTGTGCCTTTGATGGAGAAATCAGACATTTGCTTCTTGTGGCAGTCACTGTTGGAAAGTCAATATCTACCTCTTAAACAAACCATTGCTATATTTCTGAGTGTTACCTTGCCAGTTGCACAGCCAGCAAAACACTTAGAAATGCAGTAACAAGTGTGGATGACTTTAACTGGATCTGCTATTATATTCCTTGGACTTTTTTTTATTACTGAGTGAATTAGTGCTACACAATGCCCATCACTCATGAAGTCATTCAAAAGCATGATGTACAATCAGCCAGCCATGCGCTATCCAGTGGTCCATGAAAGTTATATCACAAGAATGTGATTTTATATGCAGGGGTCAAAGTAAGGTGGAATGCAGTGGAATGCCATTCCAGGGCCCACTATTTTTAGGGACCAGCATTCCAGGGCCCCTAAAAATAGAAGTATGCACCAGAATGCAGAGTTCTGGTGTGTTCCCTGTCACTTTAACCCCTACCAGTGAGCGTTGAGGGCAGGCCTGGGTGTGCTCCACTGTGGGAGCAGGAAGGTCATGCTGGGGGCGGGGGGCGTCCCCATTACAGGGTGCCTAAGCCCCATTCCTACCCCACCACTGGCCCTCCTGCTTGGTGGCCAGGGTCCTGGCCTTGCCTTCTCTGCCCCTGCTTCTCTTGGCACCGGAGTGGGATGCCCCACTGGGTGGCAGGCTCCAACTACAGGCTTGTCCCTGCTGGCCTTTGGTTCCCCTGTTCTGCAGCTGTCTGGGGCCTCCTGCCGGCCCATCTCTCCAGCCCCTGCTGTGCTGGAGGTGGCCCTGATCCTGCGAGTGACTCCCCTTGGTGTGGACAAAACCTCGTGCCTGCTGGGGTCTCACAAGTTCAGCAGGGAGTTGGATGTGGAGTGGATATTGGGGACTGGGGTTGGGTACTGGGGGCAGGGGACTGGATATTGGGGGCTGGGTGTGGATTTTGGGGGTGGGTATTGGGGGCTGAGAGAATATTGGGGATGCAGGGGTTAAAGTAAGGGGGAATGCCACCAAATGCTATTCCAGGGCCCACAAATTTGAGGGGCCAGCATTCCAGGGCCCCTAAAATTAGAAAAATCAAGCGGCACACCCTGTCCTGGCTGTTGGCAGATCCTGCGCCCCACTGTTGTTAATCACAATGCTTATTGTATTATGCAGTATTTGCTAGTTTGTGACAATAATTGATATAGACATAAACACCATATAAAATTATAAATATTTTCATGGAGTGATAACGGATGCATGTGGTACTGAGAAGTGGTTTCAAATGTCTACCTGGGTTGGGGCCCAAGTATGCATGAAGGGGGCCCATATGATATGGGAAGGGGGCCCTCTGATTAAGAGGGCTGCGGAGCCCATCAAATTATACTTTAACCACTGTTTATATGTAATACATATGAGGCGGCTTCTCTTTAGATGCACATTTCTCTTGCCACTTGTACAATGAGTCATCTATGGAAGCTATAACTACCAAGAGGAGGCTTTGGCTCAGACTTATTGCTGATTAGCACATGTTACTTCAAGTTACAGTTTGAGGCAACTTCTCTGGGTTAGATCACAAGTGTGCACACTGAGTACATGGAGGAGAACAAAGAGAAAGAGTAATGAAGTCAAGATGTGCCTATTCTTTGTCAATGCTGTGACATTTTGCATCTTGCATAATGGATGTAGATTTGGCCCTACACTACAGGATTGGCTGTAGAATGCCTTTTATTTCATGCTTTTCTGCTGATTAACTACAGGAAGCCATGTAGCCACTTCTGCAGTCCCATTAGCTGGGTAACTAGGTACTGAATTACGCAAGAAGTCAGTCTAGAATAAACATGTTCGCAGCACCACATACGTTTAAATGCATCTGTATGTCACATTCACAGTATAAAGAAATGTTTTTGGGTAAACATTCATAGGCATCCTATTTTATAGTAACTGCATTTAAACTTTATGGCAAGCCATTTAAATGCTGTAAGTAATAGTTTCTCAGCATTTCCATTAGAATTCTGTCTTCATGGGCATATAACTGGCCATAAAAATTCACAACAGGCTTGATATATAAGGTCAAATGAACTAAAGCTTCTTTTTAAATAGTGGAAGTGTTATTTAACTGGTTTTCTGTATTCTTGTAACAGAAAACAAATCTGATCTATGATTAGTCCAGATCAAAGATTTTGCAAAGGCCAAACAGAGTCAACTTATTTTAGAGAAATGAAATACATTCTGCTGTCAAGAATTTCATGATAATCTTTATTTTGGGGCTCAACTCACAGAGAAAGTGCATTCAAAATCTACTGAACTAACAATGACTAATCTTAGGATCAGATACCACAGAGATGAGCATGGGAAGGATAGATGAGACATAAGGATTTGTGAATTAAGCAACATTCTAATTACTGTTGACAGCATGTTATCTTATTAAGCATGTTAGTGTCATGAATTTTTAAATGTCCATATACAGATTTTTTAATATACATATGAAAAAATTTTTGAATATGGTATTTTAAAAATGACCAGACTTTCACGTGACAGTTTCTTCCAGAAACATTTCTCAGACATGGATGAACATACAAACACAAGGACAGCCATACTTGGTCAGACCAATGTTCCATCAAGCCTAGTATTCTGTCTTTTGACAGGAGTCAATGCAAATTGTTTTAGATTAACAGGGTGGAGAGAAAAAGATAATGAATGCTGACTAGAAACAAGAAAAAAATTAAATGTTTTACTTTACGGAAATCCTGAAAACCTTAGTGACAGTGTAGTAATTTTTGCCGAATGGCTAGACTGATGCATTCTTGAAACTTTGTGTCTAAAGGCTGACACTGAAAATGTTAAATGAGCAAGGGTATTCAGAATCTATCTCCTCACGTTATATGGTTGTGTTAAAGAAAAAAAAGTCAGGCTCAGACGAAGAGTCTGGTTTAAAATTTTAAATGCCAGGAAACAAAATCTGAAGCTCAGCACCAAATTCAGCTCATGTCATAACTAAAAATATTTAGTTGCACTGCACGCACTTACCTCAAAACTGAATTTTGTGATCAGTGTTTAACTTTACTGTATACCAGGGGTTTCAAACTCAACTCACCACATAAGGACTAGTATGTTAACCTGGGGGCCACAATCACTGAAACCTTTTCATACAACGATATTGCAAATATTGATAATGATAGTGTCAGTGCGGGCTGCAGGAAATAACTTTAGGGGCTTCATGAACCCCCCCGGATGCAAGTTTGAGACCTCCTGCTGTTTACAGTGAGGGTGGAGGTGGAATGGAGGTTTAAAAAGGACTTCTAGATTTCCCAGTGCTTGTTATTATGCCATAATCTTCCACATTATTATCCACATAGCACATGATATATTGATTAAAAAAAGGACAACGGGGGTGTGTGTGAGTAATTCATTTAAAAACAAGGACAATTGTGGAAAATATTCTCATGAAAGCATAGCCTCTGAGAACAGACATACAATAACAATCTGTTGTAATGTGTACTGTAAACATTTATTAAAGTACATTGACTTAGCTAATAGTTAGAACTGTTAGACAATTGTAGTACTTTAGGTGTTCAAGTCCCAGCTGGACAAAACACTGACTGGGATGATCTAATGGGAGTGGTCCTGCTTTTTTTGGCAGGGGGTTGGACTAGATGACCTCGTGGGGTCCCTTCCAACCCTATGATTCTATGATTCTATGATACTTTGAAACAACAAACTTTAGACCATAAATGATTTTTTCTAAGACACTCTTCTTCTGTGTAAAATTCAAGTATTTCTTTTAAAGCTCTCCATAACCCTGCCTACATCTCCATCCTCACCTTCTGATAAACATGCACTCTGTGCTTTCTCAGTGCTTTACTTCTGACCTCTCCCATTTTCTCATTCACCCAGTCTAAACTCCTGACTTTCTTTCATGCCACTCTGTGCACTTGGACCAACTTCCTAATGAATAACCAACACACTGCTCACTCAACTTCTTCAAAAACTCCTAAAGCTTATCTATCCCGGGAACATTTGGACTAAATGACTAGAAACCAAGATGTCTTTTTTCCCTATAAAATGTTCAACTGCTTGCTTTTGTTAGATGTAAGCCCTCTGAGCGCAATTCTGTCACCTATTTGGTACAGTTCACCTACTGCAATAAGCAAAAGAAATCATTTAAAAATAAGTATTTATTTTCTGTAATTAGATTTAAACTGTTATGAAGCATCTCCCCCCCCCCCCAAACCCTGTAGATGGTCTAACAATTAGACATAGAACACCATAATTACAACAAAGTAATAAGATAATAATGGCAGCAGTCAATACACATGCACAGCGAACATGCTACCTTATGAGCTCAGCTGTGCTGTACTGAGTTAGTATTCAGAGGCAACAAACTGGACTAGCCATTTGGTTAAAGTAGTCATAAACAGCTAACGACAAACTCATTCAGCCAAGTAGTAAATCAAAGCAATAGCAAAGTCTCTCTTGCTCCCCACCAACTTCCTGCCATATCGGAATAAACTTTCAGTCCTTGCCTCTGCAACAATGAATAAGGGAAAGAGATTTCATCAGGATGTCAATCCCTTCTTCCTCTGTATGTAACAGATCTGGAGGACATGGGTCTCCTATTGGTTTTCAGATAGTTTTCTGTAGAGCTGGTCAAAAGGTTTTATTTGAAATGGAAGTTGTGTGTTTGTTTTGCAAAAATAAAATATAATTAAAAATGGCATTTCCATAGCATAGTCTGATTTTGATCATTTTCTTTCAAACACAAGGTGTATGAAGCCTTAACAGAAAACTTGATGCATCTTCATCAGAATTTTTCACATGAACAAAAACTATTTCCTGACCAGCTTCAGCTTCAGCTTTTACTGTACAGCTTTTCATTAACAACATTCTGATTGGTTCTAATGGGGTAGCTGTGTTAGTTTAGTTCAGCAAAACAAACAAGGAGCCCTGTGACACTAATGGATTTATTTATCACATGAGCTTTCATGGGAGAAAATCCCACTTTGTCAGACCCTTAAAGACTGTTGAGTGCTGGTTTAACAAAGGGGCTAAGAAACAGACTAAGGACAAATTCAGAGAATTTCATTTAAAAAGAAAGGACTAATGAATTAGAAAAAAAATGTTAAGAAGGTGTAAATTCTTTCCTTTCTCTGTTATGAAACTCTCCTACTCTACTATTGCTCAGGCAAATCTGACAGCCTTTTTCTGGGTCCCTGGTTCTCCCTACATGTGATGAAGACACCGACTAAAGGTAAATCTAATTTTTAACTGAAAAGTAACCTCACTAGTAATCTTTAGCACATGAAAGATCAGATTTATGATGAAGGAACCTCTACAAGTATTTATTGAAATTATGTAGCCTAATGAAGAGTGTTAGCCCCCTCTTGTGGACACATATCCTCACTCCTGCAGGCCTCTTACACTAAAGCGGACTTAGGCACAGAATATAGCTATATCCACACACAGGGAGTTAAATCGATGTAGCTTGAAGTGATTCAAGCTAAATCAATATAACAACCATTAAATCAATTTAAATTAAATCGATTTACCAGGTCCCTACAAACTGAGCTAGCATGTCTGGGACAGGACTTGCTATTTCGATTTAGGAGAGGGGCACCCTGGGACGTGTGGCAACATGGCCCCCTGCCAGGGTCATGTTGCCACCCAATTCCCAGACTGGCTGGGGGGAGGGACAAGGGATCCCTGGGCCCACATGCCTCGCTATTTCCAGGGCTGTGGGGGCCTGAAGCCCGGGGCACCCAGCATCCCCCCGCCGCTTCCAGGACAGCGGGGGACTGAAGCCCGGGGAGCTCCGCATACCCCTGCTGCTTCCAGGATGGCAGGGGCAGGGAACCCGGGCCGCTCCACATCCCCCCACCACTTCCAGGGCAGTGGGGGACTGACGCCGTGGGTGCCCTGCATCCCTCCATCGCTTCCAGGGAGGTGGGGGCAGAGAGCCCGGGTCTGGAAGCGGTGGCGGATGCGGAGCACCCGGGCTCCCTACCCCAGCCTCCCTGGAAGTAGTGGGGGTTATGGAGGACACCCGCCTTCAGTCCTCTGCCGCCCTGAAAGTGGCAGGGGGATGCGGGGTGCCCTGGGCTCCCTGCCCCTCTTCTGGCCCTGGAAGCGGGATATGAGGCACCCCAGGCTCCCTCTCCCCAACCTTGGAAGCAGCAGGAACATGCGGAGCACCCAGGGCTTCAGTCCCCCGCCACTCTGGAACAGGTGGGGGGATGCGGAGTGCCCCAGGCTCCCTGTCCCCACCACCCTGGATGCGGTGGGGGGATGCTGGGCACCTGGGACTTTATTATCCCGCTCCTCTGTAAGCAGTGGGGAAGGAGGCTGGGCACCTGGAGATCCCTGCCTCCACCCTCCCATTCCCCCCCGGTCAGGGTGTTGAGGGGGCGAGCCTTCCTTCCAGCAAACTGAATTCACTCTTACCATGACTATAGAATATTGATGGTACTAATTCTGCTACTAAGTGTATACATATACCTTAGTTTACGTATGTATAATGAACGAAACTGTTCTCTGAGGTTATGTCTACACTTAAAAACATAGTTCGGACTTAGTTAGTCCAAACTGAGTAGTTCAAAGTTAGTTCAAACTAAGTGCATTTTTTTAGTTTCAACTAAGCTTTAGTTCAAACTAGCCATGCTTTTTTTAGTTCGAACTAATTTTTTAGTTCAAAATAAAAAAGAGCAGTTAGTTTGGACTAACCAGCTGAACTACCTAGTCCGAACTAAGCTTTGCTGAAATCAAACTAAAAAAAAATTTAGCCTGAAGTAGGCAAAGGCTTGAAAGGCCTAGTGTAGACAAGGCTCAAATTAGTTTGAATCAAAGCTCCTTAATTCAAACTAATTTGCTAGTGTAGACATACCCTGGGATATTCATGTCAGCTCCACTGAACTTTAAATACAATTTTCATATAGCATGGGACAAAAATTCAGTCCTGTACACCACTATAAAGGGCAGTTCCTCCTCATCCAAGAGTGATTATGATCCCCATCCTGTACTGAGGACACAAACACAGTATTGCAAGAACATATCCAGCTTAAAATAGTTTAATTATCAACAGATAGGTACAGAAACTCACATAAATTTCTGGGAATAGAATTTGTGCAGCCTCTCTCTTTCCATGCTGATTTTAGGTATTTTTAGGCCCCAATTCTGCAATGATTTATACATACGCTTATTGTTATTGTTTAACATAGGCCAATGGGACTGTTCATTCACCAGTGTGCAATTTTATTCTCCTGTATAAATTTTTTCAAGATTGGGGTCTTAATATGCATTCTTTACTGATATTAATATCTAGAAAATGCACCACTCAATAAGAATTTTATTTGTTTGTTTGTTAGTTTGTTTTTTTCATGTTTTCGGCAGATATCTTCATTTATTAGAACGAAACTGTAAAAAACAAAGCACACCACCTTTCAAGCACTGCTCATTCTCTCCTATTTCATTCTATTGTTTTAATCTAAAAAGCTCTTTCCATCACCCTCTAGTGGACAAAAGGTAAAATCACTTGTACTGTGTTATAATTTTACAGCAATTTAATTGTCATTTAGTACATTTGTGTCTTAAACAAAAACAAACCAACCAACCAACCAACCAACCAGAAGTGGTAAACAGACAGCTACTGATGTATTAAAAACAAGGAGTCCTGTGGCACTTAAAGAAAAACAGATTTATTTTTTGCATGAGCTTTCGTGGGAGATTTTCTCCCACAAAAGCTCATGCAAAAAATAAATCTGTAATTCTTTAAGTGCCACAGGACTCCTTGGTTTTTTTGCCGACAAGACTAACACGGCTGCCCCTTTGGAACTTAAAAATATTAGCCATGAGAAACTTGTAGCTATGTAGTATTAAGACAATATTTTAGACTCAGGAAATTACAAAAATGTACTTGGAAAAAAAAACTAAATATCAGAAAGACTGGAAATACTTGGATAAGCTTTTTTGAACACTACCCTTAATCCTCTTTGTTCTGCTTTTACCCAACACAAGTGGGAGAATCATACTAGTAGCTTCAGAAAATGTGCATAAATGATACAAGACTAAGGTCTAAAAATACCTAAAACATCTTTTATTGGACCAATGCTTATTGGTGAGAGAGACAGGCTTTTGAGCTTACACAGAGCTCTTTTACAGCTCTGGAAAATACTCAGGGCTTGCCTATACAGTAGTTAAATCGCTGTAGTGATGGAGCTGCACCTGTGCAGCTCTGCTACTGTAGTGCTTCAGTGAAGAAGTTATCTATAGCAACAGAAGGGCTTTTCCTATCAGTGCAGATATTACATCTCCCTACGAGATGCTAGCTAGGCTGACAGAACTCTTGCATTGATTTAGCTCTGCCTATACCAGCTGTTAGGTTGATTTACCTACATCACTAACAAGTGTGAATTTTTCATACCCCTGAGTGATGTAATTGTACAGATCTAGTTTCCTAGTGTAGACCAGACCTCAGAATGTGGTGTGTGTCCACGTGTCTGTTTGTGTGTGAGGAAATGAGGAGAGAAGGAAAGAAGTGGGGGTGAAGGAGAAGACACCTGGGTTTGTATGCTCTGTTCACTCATTTTTTTCCTTTCCCCTCCCTGTGACTGGACTGGTGTAATGGGCATGCTTCATTTTAAATTGTCTCTTGAAATATGTGTCAATGCCTTAGCTAAACAACCAGTTTCACATTGTATTTAGCTGCAACACTGAATACCTTTACAGACCCAAACAACAGCCCAGTGTAAACTCAAAAGCTTCTCTCTCTCGCTCACAGAAGTTGCTCCACTGAAAGATAGTACCTTTTACTTCACCTACTCAGATCCTGGGACCAACAAGACTACAACTATTCTGAATACAATCAAACGGAAAAGGAATCTGTGTTTTCTGGGTTGCATAAATTAAAAATGATACAATTTAAGGCCAGAAGGGACTTCTGGGTCATCACATCTGACCTCTTGTATATCACAGGCCACAGGCATCCCCTAACCTAGCATCCACACATTAAACCCAAGAATCAAAATTACACCAAAATATTAGCACTTACAGGAGACTAGACTATTATGTGCCACAGGCACAGAGAATAGGAGGGGCCAAAGTGCACCAATATTTGCATCTTCTGCACTGGCAGGGAAAAGATTAAGTGAGATATATCCAGATAATCCTTGCAAGTCACCTGCACTCACATGCCACAGAGGAAGGAAATCTCATCCTTTCACAAGGTTCCTGCCAGGCTAACATGTGGGAAAATTCTTACTTGATCCCATGTGTGATGGTCAGTTAGACCTTGAGAACTGAGGATGACCAGCCAGGCAGCCCCTGAGAAATGAATACCTGGGTCCACCTCAGAGCTCTGGTCTGTTTTCCTGTCATGATCATCATTAATGCTTCAGAGAAAGGAGATTTTTTTCTTTAAATGCTATTTTGGAGAGAAAAAATCCTTTCATGACCCCTATAGGCGGCTGGCTGAAACCCTGAAGCAGATGCTTTTAGGACCATAAGATAAACTGAAACTGAGCTCCAGGGCTTCTGAGCCCTGCCCTTTCCCATTGCAAGGAACCCCAACATGCAATCAGACTCAAATTCATTTTTGCCACCTACATGCAGTTGGGTGTAAGAATTATGGTTCCAGTACTCAGGGTGGATTTATGTAATGCAGGTCCTTATCTCTGTGTAGAACCCACTGAAGATAAACTGTTGCTGGACTGAAGTATGAGAGATGCTAAGTTAGATATTTGGGCTCTGTTCCATACCACAGGGGTAGAGAGCCTCTGGTCTCCATCTATGACGAATGAGTAGATTTGAAGTTTGCAGAGCAGCATGGAGCATATTTTCTAGGATAGTAAGGAACCATAACAGAAAATGGCAAGGTGATTTTAAAAGTATTCAGTGGAATTCACTCCCTACTTATGTCTTCTGCTTTGAATTGCAGCCTGTGTCACTTCTTGTTTGTGATATTTTTCAGGTCACTTCCTAGTTGCGCATGACAGTAATGTGATAACTGACTTTAGTGGGACTTTTTGGGGTAATATTTAGGTCTGTTGAAGATTTTACATTAAAACAGCTTAACAGAAAATTGGGTTTTCAACTAAATGATATTTTTGTGAGATATGTTTTCTATGTGAATTTTTTTGATTAAAAATCAACTGCCTAAATTATTTCAGTTTGGAAAATACTGCTGTAATGCATCATGGAATCTGTAGTTCTGTAGACTCACCTCCCCATTGTCTTCTATGAGCTGCCAGACTGGACTACGTCTTACATGATAAACCCTGGGTATGGACTCCCATGATGCAACATCACCCTTATCCAAGGCTCACAACGGGCAATATAGTCTGACCTGGCACAGTGGCCTATGGAGGAGAATGGGAGTGTCAGGGGCCCAACAAAAATTCTTTGAGTTATGCTGGCAGCATTTCCGTATAAAAACTACTTCAGCTGTCAACCAAAAGTTTTGGTATTCAAATTTGTGCCTGAAATTAAACTTCTATGTGGAAATTTTGCATGATAGCATACAAGTCCTGCTTTGCCTGCTGGAATCCATGGTGGCTGCTCTTGGCTCTGAGGACCACCGGGAAGCCTTGAGCCAGAAGGGTGGGAAAAGGATTTAGGTGGGGGAAGCTGGGCTGTTTTCCTTGTCTGCACTGGTAGGGAATAGCAGTGTGGGAGGGAGATAGATAGTCTGTGTCACCCTCCTGTGGCAGGATTGCCCAATTTGTGCACTCTTGTTTGCTGTGAGTTGCAATGACAACTTCCATCCAGGGACCCCAGGAGGAGAGAAGAAAGGGGAGCAAGGCTGGACATAGGTCACAAAAGAGAAGATCCTAAAATTCCTTCCCTCAAGGAGAGCTGGAGTCAGTAGGGATGGGTAAGGACAGGTAAGGGAAGCACTGGTCCTGAGAAGGGAAATTGAATTGGGAGGCTATATTCAGGCCTCACAGAGAGCCCCTGGGTGGCAAGGGCTGAATAGGAAGCAGGAAGAGTGATGTTCTTCAGCTATTGCCATGTCTGATGGAAATTCTGGTGAAAATCTATTTCATGCTGTGACTGCATTAACTTTTCCACAGCTCCTCCAAGGCATGGAAGGTCCTATAACAGGGACATGGTGGGTAAGTTGCAGTAGCCATTGGCTTGCAATGAAATTTCTGTGTCTGTGTCTTCACTGCAACAAAAGAGGTGTGGTTTTACACTGAAATAGCTATCTTGATGTAGAACCTTAGCAGAAAGAAGGCATGGATGGCTTTTACCTTATGTAGCTTGTCAACCCTACAACCTCCAGCTGTGGTTGATCTGAATATCTACATGAAGGTTTCAAACCATCTGTGCCATTGCTCTACTAGGATCTCAATATCTATAGGTATGTCCACAAGCAAGTTTTAAATCGAAATAAGCTTTGGTCCACATGACACTTTCTTGTTTCGAAATGACGAGCTCCATCATATCGAAACAAGGAAAGTTAGATTGAGTCAATAAAACCTAGTTTCAAATCAAACCAACACTTGAATCTCAACCATTATATCACAATGTGGACATGTTATTTTGATTTAACGTTTGTTTCGATTTAATGCTTTTGCCCTTCTCCTTCCCAGAGTACCTTTCTCTATTCAAATATTGGGTTGCAGCATGGCCCTTCTAAGGGGTCATCTTGCCACACCTCTCATGGTGCCCATCTCCTAAATCGAACTAGGAAGTCCTGTTCCAGGACATGCTAGTTCAATTTGACTTTCTGGTATGGACTTGTTAAATTGATTTAATTGAAATCGATTTAATGATTTTTATAGTGACTATTAAGTTGATTTAAGTTAAATCAATTTACCTGTCTGTGTGTGGACACAGCCTATCTCTGTATTAAAAAACAAAGCAAAACAAAACATTTTTTTCTCCCTGAAGACAGCCTAGGACAGCTAGTTTAACCTTCCATATAGTATCTTACCAAGTTTCTGGCATGGCAATTATATCCCATTTTACCATTAGTGTGTGTGCTTCAGACCTTAGCAACCATTTTGGTATTTACAGTTCAGTCACTTCCTCGTTGTGTTCATTGGTGCTCATTGTCAAGACAGTTGTACTCGTAGCTCACCAGCAGAAAGACAGAATGCTGGTATGAAATGTGGATATATGCAGAGAAGTCTGGCTGAAACTGGAAGCAATTATTTTGTTTTCCTTTTTTAAAATATACTTTTATCAGAAAACATGTATTTAGCTGTATCTAAAGCAAGAATTATAAGTAGCCAGGATAGTAGTCCCTGAAAGGGAATTGGGACTTTTTCCAGAAAATAAAAAATACTATATAAACAAAACAAATCAGTATAATAGTGCACAACTAAAAATTATAACCTTAGAACAGTTATCTACTACTAGACAAATACTATTGTTTGGTGTTATCTCATTTGACAGCAGCATCGTGGAGCTATTTAAAAATCTTTCATGCAGATGGATAATGTGTGTCTATCTGAAGGTATAGTATTTACTTTCATTGTCTTCTGACAGCTACCCATATGATTATTCATTATGATTATTTGGCTTTTCAGAATAGTTATCAGACATTGCAGAATTAATGCTGTTTACCCAAAGTCAGTCCTTTCTGGCTTCTAGCCTGTAATTCCGTTTTCCCCACACAGTGAGTGAAGCCAAACAAATCTGTTTTTGTTTCTGACATTTTTTTTCTTCTTGGCAGAGCTAAAGGCTTGTTAGAAACTCCACCACCACGATAGCATCAAAACACCAAGTGGGATGTCAAGAATTAAGACCTTGAGTTTTCATTAATGATATAGAGAAACCAAAAGCTGTCTTAGTTTAGAAACAAAATATATTGAAATTTGAAAGTAACAGAGTTTCAGGGAAAAACTGTCCTTGTTTACCTGGAAGTTTCCCATTTTATCTCATTCACCCTTCTGAATGAATGTTTTGAAGGACAGCCAAGCAAATATCACTGTGGGCTTTTGTACACTGCAATCCTCCTAGTGACTGAACTGTGAGTCAATCACTTGAAATGCTTCTCTGTGGATTGTTCCCCCTGCTGGGCCAATTGCTTTGAAAACTAATCCAACCAATGTCAGTGATGGGATGTGTTAATGTCCTTCAATTCCACTGCTATGAGGTTTGACCATTTATTTAGCTTACATGATTTGTAATGAATAATAAGGATTGTCTATATCTCATTCCAGTTGCTAGACTGTCTTTCCTATAAGGGAGAAATGGCATTGTGCACTCAAAGGGGTCAGGGTGGTGGATCTTGATGTATATTTGTACATACTGACATTTGGGCAATAAAGTGGCTCAGTGAGAACAAAGCATACCGGAAAAAGCAGAGCTCATTAATTTTAATTCATTGGGTTGCTGAGTAGTTTCATACTGTAAATGAAACAGGAGGCACCTAAGATTTAGAGAGACAGCTGGAAATATTGGGAGCCATAGTTCCAAATGAGGGTGTGCAGGCTCAAGTAGTTTGATCACGTAAACTGCAGTCCTGGCAACTATGTGGATAAGAGAGTGAAACAGATCAAGACTGAAGGAGAGAAATAGTGTCTTAGGGACTGGGACACTGGTGATCAGAAGTCCCAAGTCAGAGCTCCAGGTCAGCACTGGAGTCAGAACTCAGGTACTAGAGCTGAACATCAGCACTGGGTTACCTGGAGTGAGGTAAGGCAGAGCAAAGCTGGGTCTGAGGCTGGAAGCCTGTAAACAAGCAAGGGTGAATGAACACTTTTGAGTAGCCAGCACTCTGCTGCTTGTGTTAAGAGCAGGTCTGCTAATTCCTTCAGCCAGTGAGGCAGTTTGGCTAATCAGGTGGCTCAAATGGACCAGGTAAATTTATTAGATTGGGGTTAATTTGAGGGTCCTGACAGAGAAACCAGTCAAAGAAGTGGTAGGATTTCATAAAGAAAGATGTTAGCATGTGATGCAATAAAGAATATGGCATTGAAAACGGCACTTTGGAAGAAGATTTATACAGTGGAGTGCACTTAATTTACTTAAAGACGAGAAGTTCTCTGTTTCATACTTTGCCTTCAGATATACATGTAGCCCTTCTGCCAGGGCAGGCTGGCAGGACAAGGGCTGGGTTCTGTTCCTAGGGGTCTCCCAATAATGTAGCACCACCCACCGGCTCGAGCCTCCAGCCAGACTTCTGGGAAATCCTGCACTGTTCCCTGGGCACCCCAAAAGGGTAAGGCTTCCCCACTCACAAGCACAAGTCTGAGTGTAGTAAACAGACTTTTAATAGCAGTAAAACAGAGTGTAAAAGACCAAATAACAGAAATCAGTGTTGATCTAGCAAATCTGTACAAAGCAAAGTTCCCAACAACCCACACTGTGTAACAAAACATACAAGGTAAACTCACTAGCAAAATCAGCACCAATCTGGAGAATCAGTGCTAATTAGGCTCCCAACCAACCCTAGGATATGTAGGGAGTGTCTTTCACGCCAGCTGTCCACTGATGCCACCTACTGGTCATTCACTCCATCCAATAACACCACCCCTTGACTCCACCCACTGTCTCCTGGCTCCACCCACCAGTCACTCGTGCCACCCAGCTCGCCTCTGGTCGCTCTCACCATTCTCTGGCTCCGCAATGCTGTTCGCCAGCTCCACCCACTTGCGCCACCCAGGTCGCTGCTGGCCGCTCTCACTGTCTGCTGGCTCCTCCATGCTGTCTGCTGGCTCTGTCCACCGGTCACTCGTGCCACCCAGCTCACTGCTGGCTGCTCTCACCATCCGCTGGCTCCCCTTCAGTGATCTCAGTTTAGAGAGAGGATTTTCTCTCTTGTGATTTTTAGCTCAGAGAGAGTTTGCTTCTCTCCCTATTGATTTTAGCTCTTCAGTAGCCACAAATAGCTAGCTCTATCTAAATGACAAAGGCCTCAGAAGAAACCTAGCCATAGCTATCATTAGACAGAGGAAGCAACAGGCGGAGAGGCCAAAATAGCCTCAAATGCCCACTCCATATTTCAACTTCTTTTAGACTGAAATATGCAGTCACCTTTCCTACAAGCCTCTTCTTAACTAAGGGTAGTTTTTACCCTTTAACTAACCCAGACAGATTTGAAACAGAGAGTAGCAATTCACAAAAGACAGCATTTTATATTATCCTTCAGTAGAATTACAGATATTGACAGATTTGTGATCAGATTAACCCCCAATACCATTACTCACTATGCCCTGCACCCAGTATGCTAATACCTAACTGTGCTCTTTGTGTTCATCCTAATACAAGACCCATGCAGATTAGGTGCCCCCCCCAAAGCTGTTAGGCACAGCTTCTAAGCCTGCTTTACATACACAAATAATCCATCCAAGTGAAAGAACATCACAGAGAAGTTCTTATATTTACAGTATCAGAATCAATACACAAGCAAACTGTCGCTGTCTGATGATGCTACTATACTCTGAACATAAAAGTAAAATTAGGACAATTAAAGAAACTAGAAGGCAGTCATCCTTTTAATCTTCTTATCATCTCTGTTATATGAACATTTATTTTCCTTTTCATTGACCTTTGGGAACTTTTCTGATGCAGGTTCTACAAGACTGCAAATTGGAAATAAACACTTGTGTGTCTGTGGTCTCCAGAGATAAACCATGCCATCTGAGAAAAGTTCTGTTGCTGACTGTAGTCAACCAACCCCCAGCCTGGGCTCAGATGTAGTCTTTTTGAGTGTCTAGTCCTTGGGTCCCATACAGGAACACCCACCATTGGGCAATCTCACTGTTCGTTGTAGTAATTCAACTCAATTTTCTGAATCCAATTATAGTTGTCTTGCCTCTAAACTTTGGCAGCATTTCCCAGGTTCCACCACAGGTTGCTGGATGCATAGAGCTCTTCAAGGTCCCTCATCCAGACCATGCTTGTAATGCTTGTAAGCCCATTTTCACCATATAAGTGGGGGAAGGAAGGGCTAGCAATTATTCAAATACCCCTTGCCATCAGCACTCACTGGCAGCCTCCCTTCTCCTGAGAAACTCCCACCATTCTTGTGGCCATTCTCATCCTTTTAAATTCCACTTCTTCTGGTGGAGCATATTCTGCAGGTGAACCTAACTGGTGCTGCCTGAGTATGGGAATGCTTCTTAGCTCTTCTAACAATGGGATAGGTGTGTCCCATCACACCAACTAGCAGCTGGTCTGGCCTGCTTATTTATCTATCTGATTGCCTCCAGGGCTGGCACTGGGGATCGTGGCGCCCACCGCAGCAGAGTGACGCCGGCGCAGACAAGTGACATCATCAGGGCGGAGCCACGTGCTGTCCCATTTTGGTGCCCCCTGCAATGCAGGGGCTGCTTACCACCTAGCACTGGCCCCGATTGCCTCTTTACTTTCCTATCTGCAGAATGTCTTGCACAATTTACACCACACAACCTTAAGCATTGACTTATTTGTCCATTAGCTCTTCCAGATACCAAACAAACTACTAGTGGGAAGGTTGCTCAAAGGTGTATAATTGTTGCTCAGATTAAATGTTGATAAATTAAACAAATAGGCTTAGCTGCAAAACTCAGATCGGGAATACCTTATAATTTAAGGGGCATTTGGAACAGAGGAGTTGACTCCCTATAAAGATAAAGGTCATTGGCCAGTTTCACTTCCAGGTTTGAATTGTGAACATCCGCAAACTCTGTGGCTATGTCCACACATACATCGTTATTTCAAAATAACTTATTTACAGGACTTGCTATTCGCCTTAGGAGCAGGGCAGCATGGGAGTTGTGGCAACATGGCCCCCTCACTGGGCCATGTTGGCATCCAAGTTGCCAGCCAATCTTATAAAAGCAGGTACCGACCTCATTTCCCTGTCCATTCTGGCTAGCAGGAGACTGTGAGACACAAACATGGATGCTGCTTGGCTTCCTAGCCATCGCCATGCTGTCAATAAATCCACTGCTCACCTGCAGAGTGTCTTCCTGCTGTGGGGGACACTGCTTGCAGACCCTGATGGTGCCCAGGCTGTGCCCCAGGCTATCATTGCACTGGGCCTCAGAGCAGCCCTAGTTCCCCTGCCTCCTTCTGTGCCTCATCAGATCTGGGCCTGGGAGTCCATCACAGACTGTGGGAGCGGGTAGTGCTTGGAACCTGGGGTGATGAGCAGTGGCAGAGGAATTTCTGCATGAACAGAGGGAGCTTCAACCACCCGGTAGCAGACCTCACCCAGCTCTTGTGCCGAAGGGACACCAGCATAAAACCAGCTATCCCTATTGACAAGAGAGTGGCCATCGCTCTTTGGAAGATGGCCACTCCCGAGTCATACAGGTCTGTGGCGCACCTCTTTGGCATATGGAGGTCCACTATTGGGAATGTGCTGCTAGAGGTCTCCAGGGCCATCAACAGGATCCTGCTGCCACGCCTGGTCACTCAAGGGGAGCTGCAGGACCACATTGCAGGCATGGCCACCCTGGGATTTCCCAATTGTGCTGGGATACTGGGTGCCACACACATTCCTGTGAGAGCCCCAGAGCAGCAAGCCACTGAGTACTGGAATCAGAAGGGGTACTACTCAAGTATCCTGCAAGCCCTTGTGGACCACCGGGGCATCTTTCGGAACTGTTATGTGGGATGGCCAGGGAGGGCACATGATGCAAGTGTCCTCTGTAACTCTGCCCTGTATCAGGGCATGGAGGCGGGCACCTTTTTCTCCCCCCATAACATCATTGTCAGCGGAGCAGAGGTGCCTGTCCTCATTGTCACCGACACAGCCTATCCCCTTCACCAATAGCTCATGCACCCGTACACACAGCCCCTCAGTCCCCGCCAGCAGCTTTTGAACTGCTGTGTGAGCCACTGCCGCCAGGTGGTCGAACGGGCATTTGGCAGACTGAAAGCACTGATGGAGGTGCCTCCTTACATGCCTCCACCTTGTGGAGGAGAAAACTATGGAGATCATCAGTGCGTGCATGGCCCTGCATAACTTCTGTGAGCTGCAGGGCGAGACTGTTGCTGCTGCCTGGGAGGCCGAGGAACAGCTCATCAGTGACCACTATGATCAACCCACACCTGTGCCCCCACGGGAGCGGGCGTCACAAAGGGCTGTTACAGTTCATGATGCACTCATGAACAGTTTAGCCACAGAAGAACTCTGAGGGCCAGGCCTGCCCTGCCACACACCACCCTCTCCCCCATTCTACCACAGCCAGCCCCCACCCATCCACCAGCACTGTGAACCACACCCAATAAAAACATACACATGCACTAATATGTGTCACAAACTGTTTATTTAACATAACATGGGGTTGGGGCAAGGAAGGGCTGGGGAAGGTTAGGGGATGTGGACATGTGGGGGGAGAGTGGGGGGAGGGCCTGCAACTTGGAAATGGGACTGGGGTGGGGGAGACTGGAGGGAGGGCCTCCAACTTGGAGATGGGACTGAGGTGGGGGTTGGGCAGTCTGGGTGGGAGGGGAGTCCTTATGCGGGGCCTGTGTGGGCGTCCTGGGGTGGTGTTCCACGCTCCTGCCCACAGCCACCCGGGGGCAGGGGCTGCCTCCAAGGAAGGGCATGAGGGGGACCTCCATCAGCTGTTGGAGGGACCATGTGGTCTGTGTTGCGCCAGACACTGGTGGCCATGTCCTCCACCGCAGTGCTCAGGTGCTCCATCGCCAAGGCCTGCTGGTCGAGTGCGGCGACCACGTGGTCTTCCGCGGTCACTGCCTGTTGCAGCAGGAGGAGGGCAGCATCCTGGTGAGGGGCCTGCTGTTGTCACCACACCTGGGCAGACTCCTCTGCTTGGTGGCCCAGGTCTGCAAGGCTGGCCAGGATTTCCCCCACATCGGGTGGCCCCTCCTCCTCCTCCTCCTCAGTCTGGGGGTGCCTGGTGGGCTCCGTAAAGCAGCACAGTGGGTGGCTAGGTGAACTGCTGGAGGAAAGCACAAAACATAGTTGGCCCCTGCTGCCTGCTGGCCTCGTCTGTGTGCAGCCTGTCTGCAGCGTACACCTCTGCCCTGACTGGCAGCAGGAATCTGGATCTGCCTCCTGTGGGACATTGCCCTGGAGGCACGCATGGCCTAGCGGTGCCCACGATGGTGAGTTGGACTCATCCAAGACTTGCTCTGCAAAGTCTCCCAAGGCCACTTGTCAGTGGCATGGTCTGTATGCTCTCCACCCCACCCAAGATGCAGCTGCATCTTTGTACTTCCACCCCCTGTTAACCAACCTCAGGCATGCACGGGCCTGTGACCCTGGTGCCACATGTCCCTTGGGTACCTGTGCCCATGGGAGGGCCTCTGCACCCTCTGGCCCTCTGCCCTACCTGTCCCTGTGCTGTACCCCTTGCTGCCTGTGACCTGGGCAGGCTTAGCCTTGTCTGCATGTATGGGAGAGGAAAACGCACCAACAGGGGCTCCAGATATCTGCCTGGATGTCCCCTCCTCAGCCTTGGACTCCACACGGGTTGGCATGTCACCAGGCCCCTGTTCCTCCTCTGTGTGGCCAGTCTCCTCCTCCAGGACAGGGAAGAGCTCCAGAGTCCCTGGCACAGCCTCTGGTGGTGGTGGTGGTGTGACGGGAGGCTGGCCGACATCAAGGGACGCCTCCGAGTTTGTGTCTCCTCCCTCCAGGGCTGAGGCTGTGCTGCGGCATTGCCCAGTGTTGATGGCCCGAACTGAGAGGCCACTGGGCTCAGCACCCAGGAACTCATGGAGCTCCTCATAGAAAGGGCAGGTGGCACTGCTACCTACCCCCTGGAGCCCACATGCCTTCCTGGTGCGGGCATGGTCATGCTGCAGGGCCTTGATCTTGGAGCACACCTACTCTGTAGTGTGCTTGTGGCCCCGAGAGGACAGCTCTTCAGCAATGTCCACATAGATGTCCTGGTTCCTGTGGCTGGCACGGAACTGGGCAAGGATATCCTGCCTCCTCCATATATTCAAAAGGCACTGGCCTTCCTCACTGGTCAAAACAGGTGCACAGTGTCTCCCCTCTGTGACAACAGACCCGCGTGCTGCCATGCCTGCTGAAGCCTGGCAGCACGCTGCCTGGCACGAGCAGGGGACGGCACTTCCTCCTTCCTCTGGGTGTTGTGCACCCAGGGAAGAAGGTCAAAACATTATTTTGAAATAATGGTTATTTTGAAATAACATGTCTAAATGGTGTTATTTTGAAATAACCATTTTGAAATAACAGCCGTTTCAGGTTAAAGTGGGTTTAAGCTATTTTGAAATGATGGCTCTTAATTCGAAATGATGGAGCCTGTCATTTTGAAATAAGATTACGTCGTGTGGACCTAATCTCTTTCAAATCAAAATAACCAGTGTTATTTTGATTTAAAAGAGATGTGTGGACATACCCTGTCTGTTTGTGTACAGGGTTTTAACTCAGATATGTTTCCAGAATGCTGGATGCTGGATTCTCCTGTAAGGGAAGATCTCTCATGTAGTTGACAACAGTTCATCTTGTTATCGGTCATACTTAGTGAGCGCACTAGAGTCAGGTTTGTTGGAAAGAAGGAACACTTTTATTAGCTTCATGAACATTCAACTTGGTTTGATTCTTCTCAGGTTTCTGAAAGTATCCCATTCATATTCAAAAAGTTCAGGAGCTTAATACAAGTAGTATCATAGCCACTCCCATAATAGAAGCCGGATTCTTACTCTTGCAATAGTTTATTATTCAACTTTAATGGCTTAATGGTTTCTGGTTTTGATTCTGATCACTGTCTTTATTGGTATTCTTTGGCATTTTTAAAAATTAACAAATTTATTTATCGCATAAATATATTTTTTGGTGTTTAAAATTGCCACAGGAGTTCTTGTTTTGCTTTGCAGAATTAGACTAACGTGGCTACCTATCTGGAACTTTACTTGTGTTGGTATCCTTCAGGTATTTCCTGGCTCTCTCTGCTATTTCACATGTCCGTAAAGGGTGCTTCTGTTGATCATCATCATTTGAAACTTCTGCAGCTTCGTAAGTTTTCTTCTCCCTCTTTCTTCTTGTTGCCTTTTCCACTTCTCCCTAGTATTCTCAGTCCTACTGCTATTCCTTAAAATGCTTTGACCTATCCATTTCTCTTGTGGGCCATTACTAACAGAAGCAGCTCTTTCAGTTTCATGATCCCATCAACCTTTTAAATTCTCAAATCAAATCAAATCATAGGGCTGGAAGGGACCTCATGAGATCATCGAGTCCAACCCCCTGGGAATTGAACCCAGGACCTTCTGCATGTTAAGCAGAGGTGTTAACCTCAAGACTGTAGCCATGTTTTTTAAAAAAAAGCATGTGACCCCTAATTCTTTCAACCATGCTCTGCCACCAACTCACTCAGACCCTGTTTCATAATAACTGCCCAGTTCACAAAAGTGTTAAACTTTTAATAAAAATGAAATCAGTTTTGTCTCAGCACCCTTTCTTTCTGCTCCTCCTCAAGGCTGCTTAAGCTCACCACGCTAATCCCTCTTCTAAATCCTCTTTATAATTTAAAAAAAGAAAAATCAAATACTTTCCATCACCTCCTTCCTGTTAATCCTTTATTCTCATTCCCTTAGCCCCTACAATAGCTCAATTCCTACCTATATTACTTATTGTGAATGGTTCTTCGGATAGAATGAATGTGGCTTGGGGCTAAACTGGGGATCAAGTGGGATTCTGAAATTGGAAGATTCTGGACTGTGGATGAAGAGTGCACTTTACAGCAGTCATGGTGAGTTAGTCAAAAATGGTATGACTCAGAGTGTCAAACTGCAGATTATAAAGTTGATGTGATACATCCTGTTACCTGAGCACTCTAGTGTATATTAAGGTTAAAGCAAAGCCCACATTACATTAAATCAGACTATATTTTTTTTCCATAGCATATTATTCTGATAACAATAACATTATTTTGAACAGACAAACAATATTAACAAATTTATAAACTCGTTAAGAAGTTAAAGGCTTGGAACTTTTTCTTTCCAGTATATTTAAGATAATGCATGGTTCTTTCAGCAATTATTTAACTATAAATAAATCCATGTGTTGTGCTGATTTGTACCAACCAAGCATTTTCTTTGCTGTTTATTATATCATTATAGTGTATTACCGAATGCTTCATTTGAATTCTTGTCTTTTTGCAACGTGCTCTGCCTATTAGACTTGTTTGTATTTTTTAAGCCTCTTTCTCAATAGATGGGGAAAGTTTTGAAGTTTCCCAAGAAGAAATAAATATATCCAGGTGGGACGCCAGATAGGCATATGCTCAAACATTTGAATGTAGTTTATTTGGCTCTTGATAATATTTTGGAAAAGCCCTTAACCACTCCAATATCAAGTAGTGACAAATGGAAGGAGAGAGCTCATACTCCAGTATAAATTTCTTCATTATGCAAGTTGTTGATTAGTTTCTGGGTTTTTTTGGTTTCCTGATTTGTTTACCTTTTTTGAAATGGGAGTGATTTATAATATGTAACACCTTCATTTCTTCTCTGTGCTAATACTATTTAGTTATGTTGGGTCAGAGATCTAAATAGAACCCTGATAGATAGAAGCTGAAAGGAACTACCACATATAGGCTGGTGTGGAGAAATCATTTGGTGCTCTTATTAAGTTTTCAGCCTACCAGTGAGAAAATGAATTGGATCAGGTACTGGGTAAGGGGAAGGAGGAATTCTCCTGGTTACACTGCTGGCACAGCCACTGATGCCCAAAGCTGATGAGGGAGATGAGTGTTGTGTCCTAACTGACTAAGATCTTTTGGAAATAATCATACAGATGCTGTATATCCTTCAAATTAAGATCCTCCAGACAATTTGCTTAATCCAGTGGCTCACAGAAGACAGCATGTAGCTAACACAGCTTCTCTAACAATAACTAACCAAACTCTCTAGTAAAATCCGCAAACCTGGAATGGATTAATGAGACCCAGGTGAATACTGACTACTCCATGAGAAACCTGGCAGTGATCACAGTATGAATTCTCCATAAACACTACAAGGATTGCCTGGGAAATGAATATTCTATTGCTGTCCTGGAACCGAAAGTGAAGAAAAAGATGGTGGCTGCAGGTAGCTGAGGACCTGACCACTCTTTTTCAGGGGAAAAACCTGAGTTAGACAAAAAAACAGCTGTAGAGATGTTGTAGGGTGGGTGGGTACTGAGTTGTCATCTATGATTTGTGTATCACAATGACCAGGTAAGGTAGTAATCAGATAATTTATTAAATTCTTTGTGCAATAAAGAGGCATTTAAATGTGCTGTTGTTGTTGTTGTTGTTGGTTAAATTGAAAGGGTCAGATTCCCCATAGTCAATTGGCACTATGGAAGAGGCCACTCTGACTTTCCATCTCTTCCCCACTTTGAAAAAAATTCTGAAAGGCAGCAGAACATGCCATTCTAGTTGAGATAAAGCAGATGGCATGTTTCTAGCTCAGGCTGGGTTATGCTGCAGAGCGAGACCAAAAAAATACATGATAAACATATTCTAAATGGTTATGTCTACACTTAGAGTGGTAATTTGAATCCACTGAATTTGAAATAATCAATTCAAACTAATAATTATTAGTTCAAATTCAGTCAATTCAAATTGACATGGCCACACTAGAAACTCCAATTTGAACTAGCATGTCCATGGACTGGACTTGCTAATCTGAATTGTAGGAGGGGCACCATGGGAGGTGTGGCTACATGGCCCCCTAGAAGGGCCATGCCACCACCCAATCCCCTGGCAGGCTCCAGCCCTCTGAGCCTGGCACAGGGAAAAGCATCCCCTGCCCAGCTCTAGCTGTGGTGCAGTGCACCACTGCAGGGATTCCCACATACACTGCAGCCTCACTGGCCATGCGTGGGGGTCCCTCTCCCTGTGTGGGGCCAGCACGGCTTCAGCTGCACAGGGGTGTCCCTTCTCCCTGCCCAGTGAGCAGGGCTGCAGCCTCCGGTGGGCATCACTTCTCCCTGCACCTGGGGACCCTGTTCCCATGCAGAGGGATCTCGTCCCCAAGTGCAGGGAGTACAGCTCCAGCCTCCCACAGGGATCCCTTCCCCGTGCCAGCAAGTGGGGCTGGAGTTGTGTGTGGGGGGGTCCCTTTCTGGTGCATAGGGAGCATTGCTCCAGCCTTATGCTGGGTCCTCATCCCCCACTAGGGGACAGGAATCCCATTGCTCCCCAGCCATATCTGGCTGGAGGTGGTGGAGGCACCTTTGGGGCTGCAGGCCCCAGGTGATGGAGGGCTGGTCTTCCTTCCAGGGTGCCATGCACCCTGGGAGGAAGGTTAACCCATGTCAATTTGAACTCACAGTGAGTTTGAATTGACATGACCACACTGCCTCAATTTCAACTGAGGTTCGGATTGACCATGATTTCGAAGTCAAACAACGTTTGACCACTTTGAAGTGAGCTTTCATCAATTTGAACTGAGTTGTTCCTCAGTTTGAATTGATGAAAGTGAGTGTGACCATGCACTTAACTGAATTTAAATTGATTGTCATTAATTCAAATTCAATTCTAAGTGTAGACATACCAATGTGATTTACAGTGAATTTTTATTCTCAGACCTCTGTCAATTTTTTTAAATCAATTTCCTTACATTTGAGCAGAAAATTTTCTTGTCTCTTGTATATAATATAAAACCATTTTTGAGCATTTTGTCAACTGTTTCCGTCTTTAGCAGTGACAGTCTTTTCCTAATGACTTGGAACACTGTTCCTTCTACCCACATCTATGCAGAAAGAGGACTGTCTGCAATGATATACCCACTGTCTCCTACACCATTGGAACTATCTGTGGAATAAAATGATAATCAGTTTGTGTGAGCAGAATGATGCCCACAGTTATCTATATCATTTTAGTAAGCATATACATTAAGCTTCTCTCTCTTCCTCTGTGCATCTTATTGGTGGGAACCTGTAAGTGAATTATGCTCCCAGCTGTTTTGCTATAAAGGTACTATTCACATAGTAGTGCATGAATGCTGAGGATAGCCCAATGTTTAGCAATAACCCTGGGAAAAAACTGGTACCCGACAGGGAATTAATTGGGTTCCAAGGCTGCAGGCCACTAGGTACAGCGGTACAGGCAACTGATCAATGAAGATGAATCGCTGCCTATCCCAAGGTTGTTCAAAAGCTGGGGTGACTAGTGGGATTTAGTCAGTGTTTAGGTGGGGCCTGATAGTCTTGTTTTACTTTGTTATTTACAATACTAAAAACTGCAAATGGCATGCTGGGATTTCCTTTTCAACTCAACTAAAAATCTTACTCATGCATGCACCAAGGAGTGAATAGGGTTTCCATAAAGTGACTGCTCTGGACCATCATCAGTCATGGTGGTACCAGCAGTGACAGCAAGTTGACTGTATCTCCTCCTCATGCCTACTGTGCCTTGTGGTGCACAGCCAACTAGAAGACACAGGAGGAAAATGGAAGAGGAAGTAGCTAGCTACAACTTGACTGTGCCAGCAGGGATATTAGTCTGAGACAATGAAATTCTGTTTGAGTCAGTTTTCCAGATCTGGGTCAGCTATACAAACAAACACATTTACCTGTCTTGTGATGAGGCTGACCCCACACAAGGCAAAGCAGGTTGAATTAGGACAATTAACTTTAGAAACTGCACTTGGAGAAGAGCCAGGGCCTAATAAAATCTAATTCAGGAAGTTCATCAGGGAAGGAGCAGTTTGGGTTTGTATGATGCTGAAAAGAAAAAAAGAGTTTCAGGGGAAGTATGCTGCAGTCACTTCCTGTGTGGACTAAGATTTGTTTGGGGCTACAGAGTCTGACAAGAAGACAGCAAGAAAAAGTAGTCTATGGCTACTCAGTAGGAAAAGGGAGTTTGAGCCAGAAAAGGGTGGTCAAGGTATAAAAGTGAAGTAGGAAGGAGTCCAGGGCAACAGGGTCTGGGAGCAAGCAAATCATATTTGCTAGATTTTGGGTCCCTGGGCTGAAACCTGGAGTAATGAGGGGACCTGAGTTCCCCTTTCAGTTGCTGGAGAAGTGGCATAAGACTTAGCTATGGAGCAGAAGACTGTCTGGAATAGCATGTGGACAGCTAACCTTGTGGGATTCTCAGGCCCCAAAAGGGGAGGACTACATAGTTACCTGGCCAGTGGACTGAGTCATGGAGAAGGAAACTGAGTCCTGGAGAGTGTTCACACCACAGTCTTCCTCAATCTGTTGAAGAGAGTTTGTCTACTTTGAGTAGAGTTATTGGACTCACAACCGTCAACAAGGAGATGCCCAACAATGAGTGAACTCTATAACAATATCTCACTGATTTGTGAATAAGGCTGTTCCTGGTGTCGGTCTGGTGTGATAACTGCTGGGTCAATCTCCATTCCAGATACGCAGAGGAAGGGCAAAGTGAGACTTTCATAGGAAAAGGAAGATGCTGTTACCAGGTCTGCTATGCTAGCTAGAATCTATGGGAAACAGAACATCCTTTTTCTTCCCCTAGAATTTTATGGTGACCCAGGTAAGTGGGAACACAGGTACATAGTTTTACATAGCTCAACTGTGTGCGTATGTGCGCATGCAGACACACGTGCTCATGGTGTTAGTCTCACTATGTGCCTGTGTAGATACTTGGCCACTTTTCAGAAACATTTTCCCTTTTTCGTTACTGATTTCTCTCAGCACTCAAGCTGGGTGAAGTTTTCTCAGCAAATTGGTAAAAGTAACAATATGCATTTTTAGAGCACCGAAATCATTCATGAATCTGGATCAAATCTAGAAAATAGTTTCATTTGGAAAAAGAAAACAAAGATTGACCTAGTCACAATTCATGTTGGCAATCTCAGAATGAAATATTTTGATTTTTTTTTCAAAATATTTTGTTTAAAATTTAGCTAATTTAATAAATGCCCCTCACACTAGGGAGAAAAATACTTTAAAATAATGTAATGTGAAACAGACATTTTTGGTTTTGTTTGTTGTTTGGCATCTAACATTTGATGCCAATATGATTGTTTTCTTTTCTTTCATTAAGGAAAAACTGGGGGGAAAAAGAGGGTTTTGTTTTAAACTGTACTGATTCTCACATTTTTTTTTGAACCAAAAAATTCACTCAGCTTTACTTGTATCATTACCTATCATGCAAAATAATATAATATTACCACTGAATAACATCAATACTCTTTATTTTGTAATGGCATCAAAATCTGTGAGCTTCCCCTCCTTTAATTGCTTTAAGTCCTGATTCTGGGGCTGATTTTTTTACATGCACCAATATAAACCAGGAGTAATTTCCCTGAAGTCAGTGGAATTAAATAGCTGTTGAACTGGTGCAAGAGATTAGAACCTGTCACCATGTGGTTCCTTGTGTTCAGTATCTATTCTGAATAAGGATGGCATGGACCCAGTTTGGCAGGTCAGATAATTCAGCCTGTGTTTGTACCCTTGTTCTTCCTGCATCTTAAAGTGTTTTATTCATACTGATGATCTTGTGTGATATTTAGTAGCATTTGTTAGGCTTGTAGCAAAGAGGAAGTTAAAACATTTTTAAGGTTGAACTCCATGTCACACAAGGGCTCAATTCCACACCTACAAAGACAATGTACAGTTTGAAACTTACTTGGATGGGAGCACAGGTCTTGTGCTCTAATTTAAATCTCTAGTGAAGGGCGTGCTGCAATTTCATGCCTCATAAGTCTATTCCTGATGCAATGCAGTACTGATACATGCTGCCACCTGGTGGCCATAGAGAAAATACATGCAACTGAGTTTATAATGTTAGAGGAGCACTATAGCTAACAGTTCTCCTCATCTGCACCTACCCATAGGTTTCTCTTATCTCCTTCTGTTTTACTTTGCAATCAGCCCTGCTTAAACTTGTTTTCCAGAAGAGAATATATTTTTATCAAGCAGAAATATGCACAAAGGGCTGACCCCCCCCCCAATGGTAAATAAGACTGCATGCAACAACCAGAGGGAAAATACAACTGATTAACGTGGCAACTATCTTGCTGTTTGAAGTAATCAGCCAAGGGCAGTGCTGAATCAGAATAAGTGTAACCCAAGGATACAACTGATGATTCTGATAACCTTAAAAGAGGCCCAGCATTGGAGGGAGAGGAAACAGGGAAGTTCACAGAATGCTTCTGTGTTATATCTGGTAGAACAATATTTTCAAAATATTTTGATAAATTTCACATTTTAAATCAATGATTCATTGATTTAAAATAAATCGCTTAATAGAGTCATAGTTTTTGAAGTAAACAAAAAAAATCTTACTGTTGGTGAACTAACCAAAAAACTGCTAAGCAAACTCCAGACAATATTAAATGTCAACAATTCACCAAAGCCGTCTGTGGCCAAATACACCCAACGTTGACAACTGATAGCTTAAGGCTTAGTCTATACCGACAGTGGCAAAATAACTGCCATCAGCACAATCTTTCAGGTGTGATTGAACAGTCTGTGTAGACCTTGTCAATCACTTCAGAAATCACCATAGCAACTCCAACCCTGGAAATGGAGTTGCTGTAAGCAGATTGGAAGGCATTTCTAGTTGACTTAGCCTACTGTGTAGCAATGGCTTAGTAAGTCTTTGGCAGATACGTAAGGTATTTTATGTACCTTGCATATCTCCCATCAACTGCTGCCAAAAGTGCAGCAAGTATAGACTAGAGCTTAGACATAAGGCTAACATAACAGGCCAAAGATAAGGCCTCAGATCTTATGTCTTAAGCTATAACTTCGTACTATAGACAGTTTCCAGAGAAAATATATCCTCCACAGTGGTTGCCAACTTTCCATAAATTCTCCGAGAGAATATTATATGTTGACATAAAAATATCACAATCTATAAAGTTATACAGCAACCAAAAGAAAAAAATGAATGCCTTCCAATCCCAAATGCTCTTAAGCACTAATGTGAAAATATAATATCATAGAGAGAGAAAAAAGGTTTGTTCATATTCAAAAAGAAAATAATATACATTTAAATTAGATCCAAAATATCCAAATTTCTTCTGAAAGAATTTTCTTTTATTTGCATTAAGAAGAAAATTTTGGTGCAGTTGTATTTATAAATATATATATGCCTCTTCAGTACCCTCAGGTCAATAAAATTTATTAAAATTCCATATTAAAGATCAGAGATGCCTTTTAATAAGCTTCAGTTGCTCCCAAAATTTAAAGAATAATACCTTTTTAATATATATTCTTCCAGTTTTTGTTCTTGCCAAATTACAAGCATCTCTATTCATCTTTAATAAAAATAAGTGTAACAATTGTAAAGAATAAGATACATGTCAAAATTATATACATTTAAATAGAATGTTAAACAATTTCAGAATATTAAGAATTCAGGCAGGATGGACTACTTAGTGGAGAAGCAGTGAAAAGTATATTATTCACATTGATACAAAGACTCTGCTGGCTATAATATGGATACTACTATGACATGATTGGCATTCTTTTGGTTTTGAGAGACAGTGGAAGTTGCAGCCTAAGATGGAGATGGTTTGCAATGTCTCATCTGACTAAATAGTTTAATCCAAGATTTGCATAATATTTGGCAATAATTGAAAATCTATAAATCCCTTTTCAGATACAACTTTGTGGCTCTGCATCCCATCTGCGAGAAATGATCAGCAGATACCTGCATTGCATCTACATATGTGGCTATATGCAGATATCTGCAGATTTGTAGGGCTCTACTTATCTGTAGTTTTAAACCAGACACTGTTTTTCTGCAAGAAATGGTCTGTGGAGATTCACATCACGTCAGGATTCTACAAATCTATGCATCTTGGTTGGGAGCTGCTTGCTTCCTACAAGTTTTTTTTCTTCAAGCTGTAGGAGTCAACTCCTGTTATGGACTTTGGTGCCCTGATAGCACTGCTTGTTACAATCACTTGCCAAAGCTTCTGATCAGTCAGAATCAATTCCAAATTTCTTCAAAGCTCACTTGCATGTATCTTTATAGTGAAGCTGACAACATCCTGCTGTTCTTATTCCCTCTGATAGCTCCACATATAGTATGACCATAGCTATGCATCCATCTTCTAACCAGCAGTGCAGTCATCTTTGCTTGAGCAGTGCTGTCACACTTGCCCTTTGAAGAACCTCTGCGTTGGTAACTTTGGCTATGTCCACACATACATCATTATTTCAAAATAAGTTAATTCGAATTAAGGGAAAGCCTGCTTTCGAAACAGCTGTTATTTCAAAATAAGTCCATTTGGACATGTTGTTTTGAAACAGTTGTTTCGAAACAATGGTGTTGTTTTGAAACAACATGTCCAAACAGCATTATTTCAAAATAACCATTTTGAAATAACAGCCGTTTCGAAATGAATGGGGTTTAAGCTGTTTCAAAATGACGGTTCTTATTTCGAAATGACAGAGACTGTCATTTCGAAATAAGAAAACATCGTGTGGACATTCAGTTTTTTATTTTGAAACAACCAGTGTTATTTTGAAATAAAAGACTCGTGTGGACATACCCCAAGTCTCACCATTTGATGTTGAGTATATGGCATAAGCAGTGTAAATGGAAACTGTTTAACATTTTCTCCTAATGCATGTAAGTTTTCCATGTTTCCCCAAAGGCAGCTTTAGCATGGTGATGGGGGCAGGCTGGGCATTTGCCCAAGGCCCATGGGTGGGAAAGTGGACCCCCATGTGCAGCTGTTTTTAAATCTCTGAGCAGCCTGCTGGCACATATTCCACACATGCACCAGCCAGGGCAGGAGCAGCCAGGGCAGGGGAGGATGAGCCACAGTGAGCAGTAGCCAGTAGCTAAGTGGGGGACGGGGACACCACAGGGAGGAGACAGCAGCCGTGGGGCCAGCAGTAAGTCCAGGAGAGAGGGGTGGAGGGCTGACAGAAGCTGTGGTGAGGCCAGTGGGGGTCTGATGGTGGGGCTGGGGACCTGGGGAAGGCCCTGGCAAGGCTGAGGGGGCAAAAGTCAGGGATGGGCCTCCCCATGCAGTGTGGGCGGTACCCCATCCTTGGCTTTTGCCCAGGGCCCTGGAATCCCTAAGACTGTCCTTTTATTTCCATACTATACAAGAGAGTGCTGAGAACCTCAGCTTGGTGAACTAGCATTTTGGGTCTTGATGGTAAATTTTGTGTTGTTCCACGCTATTTTAGTTAGTCTACCAAATGTGGTGGCAGCCTTTCCAATACGAACACTTAGGCTATGTCCACACACAGTCAGTTAAATCGATTTTACTTCAATCAATTTAACCAAATCAATCTAAAAATAGTTAAACCGATTGAAGTAAAATTGATTTAACAGGTACACACCAATAAAACCCAAATTGAACTAGCATGTCCGGACACATGTTGCCACCCAATCCCCTGCCTGGCTTTCCCCTGCAGAGCCAGGCAGGAGAAAAAAGCCCCCAGGGTAGGAATACCCCTGTGCCGTGCATCCCCCCTGCTGGCTGGGGAGATGGAGGAGGGACCACTGGGCACCCTGCATACCCCGCTGGTGTCAGGGCAGCAGGGGAGGGACCCCTGGTCACCTTGCATCCCCCCCACTGCGGGCCTGTGGGGGACAGAATGCCTGGTGTCCCTCTGCCGCTGGCTGGGCAGTGGGGGAAAGGAGCTAAGGGCACCCCAGATCCCCCACTGCTTGCGGGGCAGCGGGGGCAGGGACCCCCCGGGTGCAGCTGCTGGGAGTGCAGGGAAAGGAGTCCCATGTACCCAGCTTCCCCCCGCACCTGGCGGGCGGCGGGGGCAGGGAGCCTGGAGTGCCCAGCTTCTCCGCAGCTGGCCTGGTGGCAGGGGCAGGCAGACCCGCATGCCTGGCTTCTCCCTGCAGCTGGCTGGGTGGCAGGGGCAGCTGGACTCATTTAAAGAGTGATTAGAAAGAATTATTTTTCATCAACTATTCTCAGGGACGTCAGAGGGACGTCAAGACTTCAAAGAGAAACAGCTGAACTGGAATTATATGCAAATTAGATTATGTGAAAGCAGAATTAAATTGTGACTATGGCTTCTTTTCCCATTACAACGGTAATTTGACTTCAGCCTTCCCAGGGTTTGAACCTTAACAACTTCTCTGATTTGCTGTTACTGTATGGCCTGATCCCATGTTTTACACTTCCTTATATTTATTTTCATTCCATTCTGTAAGTTTCCCCATCTTCAAAGCCTCTAACAAAATAGGATTTTCTCCTACGAAAGCTCATACAAAAAAATAAATCTATTAGTCTTTAAGTGCCACAGGACTCCTTGTGGTGTTTTATTTTATTTTATTTTTTTTCCTCGACTAGACTAACACAGCTGCCCCTTTGGAACTAGCAAAGATAACATACATTCAAGATCGCTCTTAAAACTCAGCTGTATCTAATGATTATGAAACATACAAGAATAGCTTGTAGATTGGGGTGCAGTGACTTAACATTAATTGTGACTGAAAAACAAACAAGGACTCTTGTGGTGCTTTTAAAGAATAACAAATTTATTTATTGCATGAGCTTTCATGGGAAAGATCCCACTTCCTCAGATGCTTGAAAATAGAAAAAAGTATAGGAAGGAGGGATAAATGCAGTGAAATAATTGTAATCACAGGATCAGGTCAGATTACTTCAGCAAATCAGTTTGTATTGATTCAAACTGAGGGAACAACAGATAGGGAGGCTGAGAGAGGTGCCAATCACTGTTTATAATAAGAAAGCCAAGAAACATCCCTATTCAAACTTGATTTGATGGCATTAAATTTGCATGTGAATTCTAACTCTGAAGTATCTCTTTGAAGCCTTGACCTACAGTAATCCTGTTTTAGGGTAGCCACAGGTAAGTCCATCACAGAGTGGCTGGGGAGATTGAAGTGATTGCCTATTGGTTTTTGTCTTTGTCCTTCCTACACCTTTTTTCTATTTTCAAGTGTCTGATGAAGTGGGATCTCTCATATGAAAGCTCATGCAATAAATGAATTTGTTAGCCTTTAAAAGTGTCACAAGACTCCTTGTTTGTTTTGCTGAACTAGACATTGCTACCCCTTTGGAAATAATTGTGACTGTTTCACTATTGCCAGGCCCATGTCGTGCTTATTTTATCCACCTGTTATCTGCCATCATATACTAAACCGTTCTCCTTCTAGGTTGGGGGATGCTTTTTGATTAGCTATGTGCATACTCCTTAGCCTAATAGCTCTGCAGTGCTATTAGTGATGATGGTACAATACAGCTAGCTGTCACTAGCGAAAGCCTGGTCCTTCATAACTAATGTAGCAATCAAACTTGTAAGATTATAGCTCAAAGGAAAAAAAAAAGTGTTTCAACAGTCCTAGGGCACGTCTACACAGCACTTTTATTTCGAAATAACACTCGTTATTTCGAAATAAAAGAAATTAGGTCTACATGATGTTTTCTTATTTCGAAAGGATGGACCTTGTCCTTTCGAAATAAGAATCGTCATTTCGAAAAAGTAAAACCTGCCCCCCCCCTCAAAACGGCTGTTATTTCGGAAGGGATATTTCGAAATAAAGCTGTTCTTTCGAAACAACAGGTCCAAATGGCTTTATTTCAAAATATCCCTTCTGAAATAACAGCCATTTGGATTGCAGGCTTTCCCTTAATTCGAATTAACATTTTGTTAATTCGAATTAACTTATTTCGAAATAAGGACTTTATTTTGAAATAACTCATTTCGAAATCCTTTTTTCGAAATAACAATGCATGTGTAGACATAGCCCTATAGTCTTCCATGTTGAAGGATATTGTCACCAGAATATCTCCAGTAACTTCTTAATTAGTAGTGGACATTTAGGAAATCTAGCTAAAATGTTGTATGATAAGCTGCACATTATTCCTGCATTATGGGAATCAAATTAAGCCATATTGGTAGTGATATGCATTTAGGTTGGTGGGAAGGATAATGCTGGGAGAAAATGCAAGGAGGTAGATGCACCAGAACTGAAAATTGACAGGGGAAAGTAGGGCAGTCGGCCTGGTATTTTAGGTGCCTGTACACAAATGTGAGGAGCCTGGGAAACAAGCAGGAAGAATTGGTGGTACTGGTACAGACAAGGAATTGTGATATAATTGGAATAACTGAGACATAGTGGGCTAGCTTGCATGACTGGAGCTCTGCCATGGATGGGTATAAATTGTTCAGGATAGGCAGGGAAGACGACAGGGAGGAATAGCATTAAATGTACAAGAGCTGTATGACTGCTCAGAGCTCCACTATGAAAGTGGAAATAAGTCAGCTGAAAATCTGTGGCTTAAGTTTAGAGGAGAGGGCAACAAGGGGGATGTCGTGGTGTGTGTTTGTTATAAACTGTCAGACCAGAAGGAGGAAGAGGATGAGGCATTTTATGGACAAGTAGCAGAAGTTTCCAGATCACAGAACCTGGTTCTCATGGAGGCCCTCAATTATCTTGAGATCTGCTGGGAGAACAATACAGCAGTGCACAGGCAATCCAGGAAGTTTCTGGAGAGTGTTGAGGATAACTTCCTGATACAAATGCTAGAGCGACCAACTAGGGGCCTTGCACCTCTTGACCTGCTGCTTGCAAACAGAGAAGATTTGATCGGGGAAGTAGAAGTGAATGGCAACCTGGGCAGCAGTGACCATGAGATGATAGAGTTCAAGATGCTGATTAATGGAAAAAAGGAAAGAAGCAAAACACAGACCCTGGACTTCAGAAAAGCAGATTTTGGCTCCGTTAGGGAGCTGATGGGCAGGATCTCTTGGAAGGCTGATCTGAAGGGCAAAGGCATCCAAGAGAGCTGGCTATATTTTAAAGAAACCTTGTTAAGGGCACAGGAAGGTACCATTCTGATGAGCAGAAAGAACAGCAAATGTGGAAGGCACCCAGTATGGCTTAACAGAGAACTCTGTGGTGAGCTGAAACATAAAAAGGAAGCTTACAAGAAGTGGAAGCTTGGACAGATGACTAGAGTGGCATACAGAGATATTGCTTGGGACTGCAGGGGTAAAATCAGAAAGGCCAAAGGGCAATTTGAGTTTAAACTATGCAGAGATGTGAAGGATAACAATAAAGGGTTCTACAAATATGTCAATAAGAAAAAGAGGATCAGCGATGGCGTAGGTCCCTTACTGAATGGGGCAGGTATCCTTGTGGTGGAGGATGCAGAAAAGGCTGAAATGCTCAATGCTTTTTTTACTTCAGTTTCCACAGGCAGGGCCAGCTCCCAGCTCACTACACTGGGTATGGCAGATTGGAGAGAAGAAGAGAAGCCCTTGGTGATGGAAAGTCAGGTTAGGGGGCTACTTAAAGAAGCTGAATGTGCACAAGTTTATGGGGTCGGATGAACTGCATCTGAGGGTGCAGAGAGAGTTGGCCAATGAAATAGCAGAACCACTGGCTATTATGTTTGAAAACTTGTGGTGAAAAGGGGAGGTGCCAGAGGACTGAAAAAAAGCAAATATAGTACCTATCTTCAAGAAAGGGAAAAAGGAGGATCTGAGGAATTACAGACCTGTCAGCCTCACCTTAATCCCTGGAAAAATCATGGAGCAGGATCTCAAAGAATCCATCCTGAAACACTTAGAGGAAAATAGAGTGATCAGAAACAGTCAGCATGGATTCACCAAGGGTAAATCGTGCCTGACGAGCCTCATTGCCTTCTATGATGAGATGACTGGATTTGTGGATATGGGAAGAGCCATTGATGAGATATACCTTGACTTTAGCAAGGCTTTTGATATGGTTTCCCACAGCATTCTCATCAGTGAGTTAAGGAAGTATAGGTTGGATGTGTGGCCTGTAAGATGGATAGAAAACTGGCTTCATCAGTGGTTTCGGTGAGTAGGAATCAATGGCTCAATGTCTAGTTGTCAATCAGTAATAAGTGGTATGCCCCAGGGGTTGGTCCTGGGCCGGTTCTGTTCAACATTTTTCATTAATGATCTGGATGATGGAATAGACTGCACACTCAGTAAGTTTGTGGATGACACCAAGCTGGGGGAATGGTAGACACACTGGAGGGTGAGGACAGGATTCAGGGAGACCTAGACAAAGTGGAGCAGTGGGCCAATAGAAATCTCATGAGGTTCAACAAGGACAAGTGCAGTCCTGCACTTGGGATGGAAAAACCCCATGCACTGCTACAGGCTGGGGAGTGATCAGCTAAGTAGCAGCACTGTAGAAAAGGACCTGGGGATATGGTGGTTGGGAAGCTGGATATCAGTCAACAGTGTGCTCTTGTTTCCAAAAAGGCCAATGGCATACTGCATCGGTAGGAGTGTTGCCAGCACAGCAAGGGATGTGATTATTCCCCTCTATTTGACACTGGTGAGGCTGCATCTGGAATCCTGTGTCCAGTTTTTGGCACCCCAGTACAAAAAGGATGTGGACAAATTAGAAAGAGTCCAGCAGAGGGCAACAAAAATAATCAAGGGGCTAGAGCACAAGACTTATGAAGAGAGACTGAAGGAACTAGGTTTATTTAGCCTGCAGAAGAAAAGACTGAGGGGGGATTTGATAGCAACCTTCAGTAGTTGAAGGGATGCTCCAAGGAGGAGGGAGCTCAGCTGTTCTTAGTAGTAACAGAGGGACAGAACAAGGACCAATGGTTTCAAGTTGCAGCTGGAGAGGTCAAGGTTGGATATTAGGAAAAACTTTCTTACTAGGAGAGTGGTGAAGCATTGGAATGGGTTACCTAGGGAGGTGATGGAATCTCCATCTTTGGAGACATTTAAGGCTGTTAGGCAAAACCCTGGCTGGGATGATTTAGTGAGACTGGTCCTGCTTTTTTGACAGGAGGTTGGACTTCATGACCTCATGAGATCCCTTCTAACCCTACGATTCTACTTGCTAGCCAGGCTGGGCCTTCACAGGCCACTCCTTCTGCCTCTGACCTATCTAAGGGTTCACATGCCAGAGGTTGTATGGGTGCTTTGGTAACCCATGCTAGATGCCTCAGCCTGGGGCTGTCCAGCTTGCAGTTATGTAGGGAAATGCCTGAGGACTTCTCCCATGCCCTTCTGGGTGCGTATGTGGAGGATCTAACTTATGCTACTCCCAGCTTTGCAGTGACCAGTCTTGGGGCCTTATTATGCTCCTTTCTCCTATGCTAAGTTCAGGTTGAGGTGCATATGTTTGCTTATAACCAGTTCTTGTGCAGTGCTGTGGGTTTAGCTGCTCACTAAGGGTATGTCTACATGGGAGCATTAGGTCAACTTAAGGAAGGTTAAGTCGACCTACAGACTTCAGTGGTCACACTGGGCATTTATTAAGTCAATTTAAGTGCTTCCTTAAGTTGACTTAATAACACCACCTCTTAGGGTCAACTTAACACTTAAGTTGACCTTATTAAGTCGACTTTAGCCAGTGTAGATAGGGAAAAGCCCTTAAATCGACCTAATTGGCGCTCCCAGAGTTCCTGTCCACCAGGAAGGGTCGACCTAGCACCTGCCGGTGTGGACACAGGCAGTCAATTGGAGTTTTCAGTGTGGACTCTCTAAGTCAACTTAACAGAGCCTCCAGTTTAGACACCGTAAGTGACCTCACAAAAGCATTTCCCTTTAGTGCAAGTCTGTTTTGTTCACTGTGCACTTTTCCAATTTTCTGCAATTAGGTTTCATCTCAGGATGTTTTATAGGTAGTTACATGCTTGTTTCAACTCTGGCCATGAGTCTAATGTTTTAGGGTTAACAGAGGCTCATTTGCAGGAATATTGCAGAATGTCTGCAGAAGGTACATAATAATTCACAGCTCTGTGTGTGTGTGTATTGTCTAAAGAGCATGACCCGTGTTGTTCTATGTGTGTACATTATGCAGTACAACAAGACCTGATCCTGGATGGAGCTTTTGGGTACTACTGAGAAATATAAATAAATATTATTTGCACAAGTGATTTGATTGTAAGATTTATGTTCACCCACTAAGGGAGCAGACATGTCCAATCAAAGAGCCTAAATTTAAAATTCTTACAACTAATTACATCAGGTTGAGTTACAGACAGAATAATTCACAAATGTTATTCTGCAGATCATGCAAACAATTGATAAACTCAAAAAGAATCACCATCTGCATGTATATAATTCATGAACAAAAGAAGAGTCAAGATTCAAGAGATGAATGGGTTTGTTATGGTTATGCACCTACCTCTGTTGCTAACAGGTGAAATCTGTTGAATGCTGCTATGCAATATACAGAATGAAATTTTGGTAGTGGCTGCATTTCACCATTAGAAACCTAGACCAGTGGTTCCCAACCTTTTCTCTGCCATGGCACACCTTGATACCGTCAAATTTTTTGAGGCACACCAATAAAAAAAACCTCACGAATATTCAAATTAACTTAAATTACTCTTGAATATTCATGAACCATGGCACAGTGTTTTGGAAATGCTGCTATGTGGGGCAATAGGGGCAGCAGAGCAGGGGTGGCAAAACACAGGAGGTCAGGAGTCATGTGAAGTGGCAGGAGTGAGTGTAGGGAGCACATCAGGGCAGGGGGTGGCAAAAGAGGACAAAGGGAGCCATGTGGGGAACAGCACAAGGGTGGCAAGAGAGGAAGGGAGAACAGGAGTGGCTTTGTAGGGGCAGGGGGGAACCTGGGGAGTGGGAAGGTAGGTCAGGGGAGCGTGGCGCAACACCTACTTCCCCCTTCTCCATAGTGGCTCTCTGCCACCCAGGGCAAATCCTCACCCCACTGCTGCTCTCTCTCACTCCAGTGGGTCCCATCTTCCCTTCCACCAGCCCCCTCCTCTCCGTGATGGACCCTCCAATCACTGCAGGTGCCAGAACTAGGCCTCCAGTCCCCAGCTACACCCCCCCCACAGCCACCCCACCCCCAACCAACCAACCAACCACCCCACAACCCCAGCTACAAACCCTCTGCTACACACAAACCCCAGCAGCCTTCCTCCCCCAAGTATTTACCTGGGCTGTTTGCAGGCTGGCTGACACAAGCTGCTCTGCCCTGCAGGTGGGAGATTCACACACTCCTGGCCTCCCCCAGCTCTCTGCTGGCTGGGCTGAAGGTGGAACTGGGTTTAAGGTGGAGCCACCTGGACTCTGTGTTCTGGCTGCTCATGCTATTTTTAGGGAGACCCCTGGAACTCCATATTCGGGTGCCTTCCTCTATTTCTAGGGGGGCTGAAAGGCTGCCTTCCTAAAAACAGGGGGCCCCGGATCTGTGTTCCAGTGCCTTCCCCCTTACTTTAACCTCTGCCTTTTCCCAGCCCTGTACAGCCCATGGGGCTGGGCAGAGCAGGGAGGGAACTTTAACTCCAGCTCACCAGGATGCTCATGGCATGCTTTGGGTGTTGTCACAGCACACTGGTGTGCCATGGCACACTGGTTGGGAACCACTGGCCTAGACTGTTAAAGGGAAAGAAAGGTCATTTAGCACAAAAAAACAGTAGCCTTGGCACACTGAAGATAACTGCTTAACATCTCAGTTTCTTTAAATTACCCGCATTGCCAAGGAAGCAGAAGATATTTGATATGGCAAAAGATACAGGATTTGGTGGAGTGCCTCATCTCTTAACTGTAGCAGGCTGCCTAAAGAATAGAAATTTGGTTATATTTCTTCATCTTCAGTCAGCTAGAGTCAGGCTAAAAATATAAAACATGACTGGAGCATTGTTTCTAAATAAAATGAGTTTCAATGAAATTAGCAAAAGGCTTACTGACCAATCAACCTTCAAACAGCCACATTAAGCTGAAGTAAGAATCCTTTTCATTCTGAAAGTTCCCAATGGGCAGCAGATACTCTTTGAATTCCGTGGTCATCTCACAGACCTTTGCATCATAAGACATTTTCACACAAGTTGTCTGGGTATTTGGATAAAATTCAAAAAGAGGCTTATACTTCAAAGAGTAGGAAAGCTGACTTAAGCTTTAGAATAAATAGCAAAATCTCTTATCTTTTCATATTTGTCATTCGTTATAATCCTTGCAAAAGTGGCCTCAGCAATAATAGGGAAAAAAAATCACAAGATTGGCTTGACAGACTAACAAAAGCATTATATATAAATACTGGTTAAGGGACAATTATGGGGGATTTAAGCTTCAGAAATGATAAATGCTCATCTAAATTAAAATGTACATGAATTTTCAGTGGGAATGTTTCACCATGGGGGGGGGGGGGGGGACCTTTATTTTGGGATTGTGACTTACATTGGTTTTTTCTTTAGTATTCTTTCAGTGGAAAGTCTCCCCACGTACTCCAAGTTCAAGGACAGTGAGTTCACATATCCTGATCATTTTATTCTTTAATTGTTTTTGTTTTTGTTATGTGGTAAGTTCCATTCTTTTCTACAAGTTTAAGCTCAAAGTCCCTAGGCAATATAGTGATGAGGGTAAACAGACTGATCTCTTTTGCAAATTACTTTTTTGACTGTGACGCAGTTAGCCAATGTATTTCAGGTGTAGTATTATATAGTTAAGGTTATATGGGGATTTGCACTTATATTAAAATTAAAATCCCACTATTACATTCTATATTGAATTATTAAAATTAGTCTCCATATTAAAAGCTATTTTTTTGTATAATGTAATGTTTCATGAACTACTAATTTTGGCAGAGGAAACATTTAAAATGAGCCATCAGTGAAAATTTTCCCATGTGAGTCTTTCTTCAAAGGGCAAATAATCCAACACTATAGTCACCACATACACATTTCCATAATGTCTCCTGAATGTGACATGTGACACATCTTTTAACACAACAAAAATTTAACATAAGAAATTATTTCTCTTACTACTATTACTGAATCAAGGACCACAAAGATAATTAGACAAAATTATTCTAATACAATGACTTTGGCCCCAGTGACACTCTTTTCGTGCTATCTTGAAAATGGCCGATGCAGCCATCTGGAGATTCCTCTGATGGAGAGACTCCAGTGATGTAGAATTGACACAACAATCTCAATGCCATCCCTTATTTGTCTATAATTTATGTTTCTGCAGAGGACCAGGGCACAGCCTAGCACCCAGGGGGGTCTGTCTATACTGGAGGCTTGAGTTGACTTAAGCAACTCCATGGCCACATTTGGCATTTATTAAGTTGATTTAAGCATTTGCTTAAGTTGACTTACTTAATAACTCCTGCACTTAAAATCAACTTTAAGTATTAAGTAGACTTTTATTAAGTTGACTTAATGGAATGGGTCCTCCTAAGTCGGCTTTATTAAAGCAACTTAAGCCAGGGTAGCCACTTGTCAAGTCAACAAAGTCAATTTAAGCCAGGAGACCCACTTAAAGTTGACTTTATTAAGTTGACTTATGTGACTACCCTGACTTAAGCTGACTTAATAAACTCAATTTAAAAAAATGTGGACTCTTTAAGTTGACTTAATAAAGTTGACTTTAGGTGGACCTTGTTAAGTCATCTTAACTGAGCCCCTCTAGTGTAGACATAGCCGTGGTGACAGGAGGTTAAGTAATCTGAGCTTCTAAAGTTAGCTAAATTTTTGTGTGGAAATGTAATGGGCTAAATTCATCCTTGGTGTGAGTTGCTATACCTCTATTTAAATCAAATGAATCACATCAAGCCTTGTTATGGTTCTATAAATGTAACCTTTCAAATACTTGGGGTCATCATTCTCATCCCAATAATAATATCTTGGAAGATAGCCTCCCTTATTATTATTATTCTATAAGACTTCAAGGACCTTAAACTCACATTTCATTCAATACTATACCATGGAAAATAAGAGATTTTTAAAATATACAGGGACATTGATTTTTCATATGCTACAAAGAACTTATGCCACCACCATTAGTAAACAGCTACAATAAACACTTTGCTAGGGCAAAACACAATCTTGGCATTTTTTCTATTTGTTAGCTCATGACATGCTTGTGTCTTACTAATTCAACACTAGCTTTCTTCTTACTTTTTTTTTTTCTTTTAGGGATAGTTTTTTTTCTTTATTTTTTCCTTTTAGTCACTTTCCTAAATGTGCAAGAAAGGATGAGAAAATGAAAGTGCAACAGCTCACTAAAATGCCACAGAGAGGTGCTCTAAGCCCATGCTAGTTGCTCAAAGCAGCTCTGCTCAGAACAGACAAAGTAGCTCTAAGCTCATCTCCAGGTATGATTCTTTCTGATTTTACTACTCTTCCTTTCATTTTATTTGTTTTTAGCACTCAGTCATGCAGCAATATGTGTCCAGCAGTCAGAGCTAAAAATAATGAGATCAGTAACTGCACTAAGAAGCCAGGTGAGAGTCACCCCACAGAATGAATTCAGCCAGAACACTCAAATATCCATTGTCTTATTTTTCATAAACAATACATCGATTCTAATAACCAACATTTGTAATTGAATTAAATCATTAATTAAAGCATTAAGTGAGTTGTTTGGGCTTTTTTTTTTTTTTTAATATCAGCTTCAGCACGGAAAACAACTATGTGCTTGTTAACAATGGTCATATGAATAAGCAGCTGAACATTGGTGGAACTGCTTGCACAAGTAAAGTTCAGCCTGTGTGTAAGGGTTTGCAGCATGTGTTCTAGAGGGTTATGGACTAGAATTTCCCTCCTGGAGATTTGGCTTCAAAATCTGTTTTCAACAAACATGAAATGAGTTTAGTTGTCCCAGTTTACTCTTTACACATTAGTTGGTCACAAGATCATTCTGATTCCCATATATGACATAAGCGTGCTAAGAACAGTGATGTTCCTTTATTGGAAAAGCTGGGTAAAGAAACCTTTTTTGGAATCTGCTTATATATGGCTTTCAGAGCTGTAACACTCTGTTTTAGTGCCCAAGGTGCATTCCGATTGGAACGCACCCTTGCAATTAGCGGCTCTTGGGGCCAGCGGTGCAAAACACGCCCTTTAATAGAGCGGCTCCACTGAGACTTTCTGGATCTCCCAGGGCAAAGCCCTATTTGCCTTGCTGTAGTTACTGCCCTGATGGTTCTGAACAGTGCAGTTACAGGGCAGTCCACTTTCTGAAGATCTATGTGGATCCCTGGCTATATGCAGGACTTTCTAAAGGGCCAGGATTTCACCCTAACAAAGTACCTACTGAGGTCAATGGACTCAGTATTTCACCATTGTCTGTTACTAGAACAATTAAAGCAGAATGTTCAATACCAAAGTTTCCCACTCTAAGTGTGAGGAGGTTTGCATCTACATTCAGGTCAGTGTTTACCTTACAAGCTTATTTCTATAATGAGTCACACTGAAACATCAAATTCAAACAGCCTCAAACTTTGAAAAAGTTTGGATTTGCATGGCTGAAGGCCCCATTCCTAGTAACCCTATGTATTTTAATATTTGCCACAAAATGCAGAGCCTCTGTATGTGGTTTACAGAATGTTTATTCATTAGGTACCATGAATGCAATTATATAGAAATTGACCAAATTGAATACAAAATTGTGATGAGTTCACATCTCACTACTATCTTTGAATCATTAAGAATAGTAAACTGTTCCATATAAACAAGTTTTGAGTTATGGTTCCGTGCCATGTTTAATATATAGCTTAGGGTTGTTTTTTTTTTTTAAGGCAACATTTATAAATGACTAGAAAATAAAAAATACAGTTCTTTTCAATATGGTCTGCATTTAACAAATGGCATTTAAAGCATGTATGAATTTTTAACATACAAGGGTCTGCTCACATATAACTGAAATATTACTAATGCTTTTCATGGACCATGATCAGACTATAGTTTTAGAGATGCCCGGATAGTGAAACACTCAATTTGCTTTGGTTCCCCTAAGTAATTGGAAAAACAAACAAGGAGTCCTGTGGCACTTAAAGACTAACAAATTTATTTACTGCATGAACTTTTGTGGGGGAAAATCCCACTTCATAATCTCACTAAGTAATCGAGCAATTCAACTCACCTACTTCTATCTAGGTGCACAGGTTCTAACAGCAGGATGCAGTTGGAAGGATGTATGTAATATAATTGATCTGGTAAATGATAGATTAGATCAGGTAGATATTCAGTACCCCCTACCAGCAAAATACTACCACTGAAGTGAAAGGAGAGGGGGTAAATGTTAACCATCATTCAAATTTTTAGCTCATTTAGGCACCTCTTAGAGGTGACAGTACACTGTTAAGTGCTGTTACTCTTACATAGTATGTCTATCTGGCTACCCTTGTCAGGTACTCTCAGAAACCTCTCATTAACTGTATTCTCTTTTACTACCTTATGTATAGATGCTCACCAGCCTAACAATCTCTGAAAGCTAATAGTAACCCTATCGAAGTACAGAGACAGTAGACTCTTAAAAGTTATGCATTGCTTGAGGAAGTGCTAAGTATGACCTCATCATCATTCAGCACAAATGCATAGGATAAAGAAGGGGCAAACCCCCTAAAACTCTTCCCTCCCAATTAAAAAACAAACAAACAAAAAACACCTCTACAGAAATGTGACAATGGGGGAAAAAAAGCAGAAAGAAAAGCTCTTTATATGTATACTGCACTCTTTTCCTAATGGATCACCGTCCCAGTTACCATTAGCACTAGCACGTGATGTGTTCTGCAAATAATAGATCAGAAATGTCACATCTGAAATTGCACCTCTCTGCCATTCAGGGGTTACAGCTAATCAGCCAGTAGCCACACTTTTGGACAAACTACCCAAGGGTGTATTACAAAATGAAAGTGTATGGTAGCTCATCCAGCAGCAATTATAGTAAACCACCTCCGGCTTGAGCGAGAATCATTGTTACTTCCCACAGCTATGTCTCAGTCACTAGCACATTTTCTGTCTCTTCCACTACTGAGTATCAGACTAATTTGGCTGGAATTACACATGTAGTACATACCACAACTTCTTCAGATACTGAAATGACAGCTCTTCAGCTGTTCTTGAGCATGAATAGATCTTAGTGAATAATTGAAAAGATATTCATCAAATTATTTATTTGAAAAGTATTGCAAGGTGTATTAAGTAAATGATCTGATATCTATTGTTAGATGCACTGTAGTCATGAACATAACATTTTTTCCCCTTGTAATAGTCACTGCAGCTAGTTGTAGATGAATTGAAAACCCCCTGCTTATGTAGGATGGAGAGAATAGAGACAGTGATTTATGGTATTACAGGATGGTGCAAAGCTCTGGTGCAGTCAAAGTATCACCAGTTTCAGAATTCAGAGGGAAGAAGAAAGCCAAAAATTTCCACCTTTTATATACAAAATGTGAGAGTGGAATTTGAATCAGAACAATTACTGCAACTCTGTATGTATTTTCGTATATGCATGGGACAAATCAGTTGTCTGACAGTTTTCATAACCAATTACTGTGTGTACAATTCTACATTAGGCACATATGCATTTTTACTTTCCACACTTTGTGTAGCTTCATGTGTGATATTTGCCATCAGCAAAAAGTCAGTGACTACTGCAGAAGATTCCCAGAGCAGTGGAAGCAGATGTGCTTATTTTCTGCATCCTTCCATCACAGTGCAGTGAAGACTTTCTGAAGTCAGACGGAGTTTCAAGGGCTGGAAAAAGTAGTTATTGGGAGTGAACATAAAGGGAATTATGGAGGGTTGTTGGATTTGGATGGGCCTGTTAGATGTAGGTTATGGGAGATGCCTATAGTGAGAGGTATTCACAAATGAACAATCTGCAGATGGGACTCTGAGCCAGCCCTTGACTACATGGCACCTCAAGGAGGATTGTCTTTGGTGATTCCACCATCCCCATCCTCCATTTGTAAAACTTTTCCAGAAAGCTAGGAGGTTAGTGAAAAATGAATCCACATATGGAATATCTGAAACATTTTACTTCAAATGTTCTACTTTCTCATTTGTTGCAAACAACAAAAACAGCACCCCAACCCTACCATCTCAGGTGCCTGCCTGGGTCGCCTGCCTCTAAATCTGGATATGATTGGACTATTTCAGTAAAATGGAAGAAATGGTGGAGCCTCCCACATTCCGGGAGTCTTTGTGCTAGCCTGCTCCTCCATCCTCCAATCCACTAGCTCATGTTCTGATCTATTGACAACTCACCTCCATTGACAACAGGGCACTGGAGCATCTGTGCACCACTGTTTCTTCTATTTTTCTGTGAAGGACTCCAGCCTGGCTATGAGCCAGTAGAGAACTAGCGAGTATGCAGACTGGAGACAGGCTGTCTTCCTTCATATCCATTTCCAAAGTATTAGGATTCTCCTATTCCATACTTTTAGCAGATGCAGGCATGCTGTGGATAGTTGCAGGCCAAATAGGAATTTGGCTGTCTTATTAGGTACTATTTCCTTATTTGGTGGGGAAGGTGTGGCCTGTTATAATCCTCTCTGAATATAGGGAGGTGAGAATTGCTTTCTAGCAGAATGAGTTTTGCTTGGTACTAGGGGCCAACTCCACCTCTTTGCACCAGTGAAATTGACCTTGCGCAAAATGCTGTCAAATTCACAACCAAAAATAAAGAAGAAATATATATTCTGAAAGAGATTAGTCTATGCTGACATTTGCTCTTCCAAAGTCTCCAACCCATTAAAAAATTAAGTGTCTTTATTGAAAAGAAAAAGCAAAAGCTAGTTCATTGTCTTTGCTTATTACATATAGTTTGGCTGCCTCAAAGTCTGATGGAAACTGAAATAACTATTGGTAGATGTACCCAGGTGGAGGATTTCTTTATGAGCAGTTGTAATGAACTAAGTCATGTTAAAAAAAAAACATAACTCTGCCCTATACCACAGAATATGTGAGCAACTCGTGATTTTTTTGAGAGTTAAATGTACTAGTTTTGGCAAGTCACATAAGTATTTTTGTGGAGACATTTTTCTCTGAGACATCAAAGTTTTATTATTGTAACTTGATCTGCAAGTAACAATCAGCCATCCAGCCATACTCTAAACATAATGTAGAATCATACAGCATAACTGTCTAGCACTGAGACCTGTATGTTCAAAACAGCTGATATTTTGAGTTTGGCCCAGCTCTTGTGACTGTTAAATAAAATGCGACTTATCATATGACCATCTACTGGCATTGCTCCTGCAATCTTATCTCCTTGTCCAAGCCCTTACATGCATGTGAGGTCCATCTGTTGTCACTGGGAGTCTGCACAGATGTAAAGTTCTTCTTGCAGAGCTCAAAATGCAGGATCAGGGTCATACATAGTAAATTACATCTATATTAGTAATTACAAAAAAATAAAGTCAACAACAGCTTTCTATTTGCTGAGCAGCTGAACCTTACTGACAAAAAAAAATAAAATTTTGACTAGTTAGAAAACAGCTTGTTTTTTTGTGAAAGTATACCTGTTCACTGATTGGCTGAAACATACTTGAAAGCTGTTCCCTCAGTCAATTATAAAACATGTATTCAAAATGCTGTATTAAGTACATTTCACTCTGGCGCATCAAGATCCATTAGACAAAATGATTACATCTCTATGCATCATTTGATATAACAGAAATGAAGTCCCAAGTAGAACATTTTCTTAGGATCAATGTCCTTCAGTGTGCCTTGACATTTACTTTCAATAGATGTCTGGCATCTCTGCCTTGGCATTTATCGAACAACAGGGACCATTCTACTGTGACAATATTTTAAATCCATTGAGGTTACCTCTTTTACATGTGTGTGTGGTGAAAAGATGTGCAGTAAAGAAACAAACAAGCTGGTCAATAAAGTAAGGTGATCTAGGAATGTATACTTGGACCAAATGAGAGAAATCTAATACAATTAGACAACAATCCCTTTCCCCCAAAGTTCATTCTTTATTCAGAACTCAGTCAATATTCTGTTTGGCTGAGTTACACTGGAGCAGGAGAGGATGGCATGCTGTCCAAGTTGTAGTTCGCTGCATTCTAAAATTACTAGATGAAGTGTCTTGGGATGGGAACATACTACACCACTATAACCGATATACCCCGTGCTCTTCACTAGCTTAGCCATTCTGTCTTGCAGTGGATTGAGGAAGGGGGCTATCCAACACTCTTTATCTAGTGTCACTGATGCTGCTGGCAGTGTAGGATGCCCATATTCCTTCTTGTAATCCCCTGACCTGAAGCTAATTTAGGGTGGCCTCCTTCATGGCTTCATTAGAGGGGTGTGAGCACGCAGCCCACCCTCCCGGGGAGGTGCAGCTTGTTCAGATCCCTGGCCCTGCGTGGGGTGGGACCACCAAGACTTTAGCCCCTTGGCAGGGCAACAGTTTCATGGCCATGGGCCCCAGTCTCTAGCCTCTGGGTACGGCAAAAAGTTTCATAGTCTCAGTCTCTCTGCTGAGGGAAAAAGAACAGAGCTGCCTCTCAGGGTTATGACCTGAGAGGGGGTGTAGGGGCAGGGATCGGGATCAACAAAGGCATCAGGTCACACAGCTCTACTGTGTCCCAGCCAAGGCCCCCAAAAGGGGCTGAGGCCTCCAAGCCAGAGTCAGCAGGGTCCTGGCCACAACACGCCACGCCTGGGGGCTGCCCTCTGGGGCCTGACACTTTAGCACAGGGTTCAGCAGGGTCTGGTCCACAACACACCGACCCCAAAGTGGACCCTGGGGGGCCTGAGGCCATGATGCAGGAGTCAGCAGGGTCCCAGCCGCAACACGCTGCCCCTGAGTTGTGGCTCCCCATCAAGGGTTGAGACCCGCACTCCCATGAGCCACCCCTAGCCCCATGCTCCTGCCATACCTTGTCTGTGGTTTCTTCAGGGTAGTCGCCCGGGGGAGATTATAAAACCCCTCCATCTCATCAGGTGGCAGTAGGTCAGGGAGCCCATCAAGTTCCTCTGCCAAAGGTAATTCCTCCAAGTCACATGAGGCGGGTAGCAGCTCAGGGTCCTCAGCAGCCAAGGGCAGCTCCTCCAGGTCACAGGGGGGAGGCAGCGCTTTAGGGCTCCTGGTGGGGAATGTCTCAGTGGCACCTGAGCGCCTCTCTGCCCATGACTCCCTTTGTGGGCCTGCACCAGCTCCCAGTCCTCAGCCGCGGGCGGCCCCCACCAAACATCCAGGCCTGGGTCTGATGGCCAGAGCCCAGCTGCCCCACCAGGAAGCCCAGGGTCAGGAGAGAGCAGAGGCATGTCCTTCCCCTTCAGCGGCTGGGGCTGTAGTGAGCTGGCACCTTCCTTTTTATACTTCCTGCCCCGCCCCTCTGCTTCTGGCCTGATTGACAGGCTGGGTCTTGCTCCGCCCCCTGCAGGCCAGAGGATTCTGCCAGTCTATCTCCGAGGGGGGCTGGGCCTTCCTGCTACAAGGGGAAAGAGCTACCTGCATGGTCTTTCACTCTCTAGTACTGCCTCGCTATTTCTCATTCCAAAACATCTTTACAAACATGGAGATCAGTACAGAGTCACTGTTCATTCCTGTCCGTGGCTTCTTCCTCCATTAAGCCCAGCTTTGTTATGCCCTATGTATAAAGTATTGTGAAGTAGCTGGCAGCTGATCTCTAGATCTGCCTGACCTTGGTTGTATTTGCATTATTTTCTTTGGCATCCTGTCACTTGTTTGTCTTCCACAGTGTCCCCACAACATCTTTTGATTACAGCCGGCCCTGTGTCCTTTGTGAAATTCATTGCTTACCTATCCAAATCCTAGGACCTAGAAGATAAGAGTCCACATCAGAAGGAAAACATCATAACTGGCACCATTTTTAGTAATCTCAGCAGTGAGATTAGGGATTAAAAGAGCCTGAAATCTGAACTGTCACTAGACATGGTCCCGTCAGTGACTTCACATCCTAGGGGACCACTTCAATGTGCCCCCTCACTCTGTGAAAGATATGTCTGTTTCAATTCTTAAACAGACTAATTCTAAATCAAACCTTCAAAGAGAAACCACAGAGTTAGAATTCATATACAAATTTTACACCATCAGTCTGTGTCTGAATAAAGACATGAACTGGGTTTCTCATTAAAAGCATTAGTCTTTAAGAGTGCCATAGGATGATTTGTTTTTCATTACAAATAGTGATTCTCACCTCTGTCAACCTGATCACTTTCTGATATGTGGTTCCACTCTGTTTGAATCTGTATACCTTGTTTGATTTGCTGATCTGATTCAGTGAAATGTAATCACAAGCTGTATCTTTCTTCCTCATACTGTAGAATTTCTATTTTCTAGCATCTGATGAAGTTGGACTTCACCCACAAAAGCTCATATGAAAAATAAATGCATTAGTCTTTAAAAGTGCCAAAAAACTCTTGCTTATTTTGTTGAACTACACTAACATGGCTATTCTTTTGGCATTACTCTTCTTTTAACTTCCTCATTACTCTTAAAATCATTCCATGTTATATCTGCCATCTAAAACTTTCTGCTGCCTTTGGCCTGCTGATATCTGTCTCATTTAATACAATTGCTTCCAAACCATGAAATAATATGGTTAATACCCTGATTAGTTTCCACTTTTGTACCACACAGTTTTTGTCAGTTCGTAATTCCATCAACTTCTGTGCAACACCTGTAGCAAAACTCAACTTCTTTAACCTCATCCCTGATGAAACAATCAGCAGTGATCAATCTTTTTTGGTACACAGTGCCTTGCATCTTGCCAGGTTCCAAAGGGGGAGCTGTGTTAGTCTAGTAAAGCAAAAAAAGCAAGGAGTCTTGTGGCACTTAAAGACTAACAGATTTATTTATTGCATGACGAAGTGGGATTTTCTCCCATGAAAGCTCTTGTGATAAATAAATCTATTAGTCTTTAAGTGCCACAAGACTCCTTGATTTCTTGGTACACAGAAGATTTTCCAAGTAAAATCTTTTGTATTGAGGTAGCCACACTGGTGTGGTGTAATTTGGTTTGAAAAAAAGGGCTTCATTCACAGGTCATTAACATATCAGTTTTTAGGAGAATTCTATTCTGGACAGGTTCCTATAACACACTTATCACCATAGTATCTGAGCGCCTTCCACTAATGCATTAAGCAACGTGACTAACATCTTTTATGTGGCAAATATGTAATAGTGCTGTTGCTTCTTGTCCTTCAGCTGCTTTTTTTTCTTTAACATCCACTAGTTTATATTGTGCAGAATGTGTGATCAGTCTTTCTTCTGAAAACAACTATTGCAGTTTTTCAGTGAAAGTTAGTAAGTTTAGCCTTCCCGAATTTGCTAGTACAACAGTAATCCCAAGCAGAGAGAGAGAGAGAGAGAGAGAGAGAGAGACAGGCAGAGAGGGGGGGAATTGCATAGCTCTGTTTCTGGTGCTTGGATTTGAAGCAGCATTTCAACATGCAGCAACACGGTCTAGTAAAGAAAAATATGATCTATTAGGACTTACAAATGAATGACTATTCAACTAAAATATGATGCAACTGAGTCAGCACCATGCACATTAACAAAACAAGCAACGAGATTACTAGCGTTAATGAGAAATCTCCAATACAGAAGATTTTTTAAATAAATTCATGTATGTGCATGTGGAATTGGAGGGAGATTTCCAACATTTTCCTATTCTGTCAGATCTTTCAACAACCTTAATATTCCTCTGACTATCCCTATGAAAACCTAGCATATTCTTAAGGCTCATTCTTGGCTTCAGATATACAGGCAACACCGCATTGCGTAATTTCTAGTAACCAGCTACAGTGCATGCAATTTCTAGTGCAATAGCAGATCTAAAAAGGTAAGTGGCAATGCAGACTCACGTATGTGAGGGCTGGATTGAACCCTCAGTGTCCAAAGTATTTTTGTTTTTCCACAGAGCATGTTAGATCACCACTGTAGAATAAGATAAACTGCCAGCTTTGACTAACAGTTGGCATGATATTAAGGATGCAATAATATGATTACTCTCATGCAAGGCATTATAATATCAAAGTTAAGTAAAAAATTGTGCATGCTTATTTTGTTTCAATTTGAACATCTCTTTTGGGCAGCTCAGAAAGAGCATCAAGACCTGCTCAACTGGCTTACAGCCAGAGAACATCTGCTTTGATGAGGTGATTAATAAATGTTATTTTATTGAGTATTACCATATCTAATGAAATTAAATTGTGTATCATCTCTTGGTTTCTTCCTCAGACTTGAAGCAACTTTTGGCAAAGTGAACAATCTCCAGGATATTCATCTTTCAAGGGTTTAATTGAGCATGTTCAGATGTGAAAATGCATAGGCAAGTAGTGAGGACGTTCCACAACGATCTCCATTCCATTAGAACAGGCTACAGGTGTCACCACTCGGCTTTGTTAGTTGCTTAAATAAGTATTTGATTTTAAATGCCAATACACATGGCAAATAAATTATGTAACTATACTCCATGAAGAAAAAAATGAAATTATAATGCAATATTAATGCTTAGAAATTAAGCATTTAGAGTTAAGGTACTCCAAAATTTAAGGTTGAGTATTTCCCTTAAGATAGTCTTTTTATATCAGTAAGCTATTTCTCTAAAATATCTTAATTTTTCATATAACCTTATTTACAATACACAGAGAGCATGGCCGATTCTCTCCATTAATCTGTTGTTGGCATGAGACGGGTAGAGGACTGTCATATTGACACATATTTTCAAGCTGCCAAAATCCTGATGTATATCAGAGCAAGCTCGAGGTGACTGATTGACAACAGTTGGTTATGATAACTAAGAAGCTATTTTACAGCTGAGAATTGCTTTACCAGAACAAAACTCTATTCAATCTCTTATTTTCCCCATTGTGTCCTTTATGGCGGGGGCACCCATCCTTGACTTTTGACTCCCTGCTGCTGGCCTCACTGGGGCCTCTGCGAGCCCTCTGGCCCTGCTGCCAGCCCTTTGGCTTCCCCCTGCTGTGCATCCCTCCTTGGGAGATTTAAAGCAGCCATGGCCCCCTCCCCCATAGGGCCCTAGGCAAATGCCCAGCCAGGTGCCCTCCCCCCTGCATTAAGACCACCTATGCTTAGGAGGTGGCTCCACTGACTTTACACCAACTGAGAATTCCTCTTGGTTGAGAAAATATGCCACGGTCAGATAAAGTCACCTGAAAGCAAGTTATGCAGAGTGAAAGAGACTAACTGCAACTAAGAATTTGACCCTCCATGTACCTGCTATACTTGTTTTTCAGTTACTATTACTCAGCCTTAGCTTATGGTTAATTTATAACTTTTTCTCTTACCTATGCGAACCCCAGTGGCACAAGATAAAGGGACATAGTTTTCATCATTTCTCCTTATATGCCTACTACGATCATGGAACAGGTCCAGGGTTCAGTGGATAGTGCCTTTTTGGAAAACCAGCTTAAAAGCACCAAATCTGAAAAAGTTTACATGAAAAGTAACTGTTACATAGGTGCCCAGCCTGCTTTTCTAAGCTCCATGATTATTTTTAAGTTTTCCTGCTGGAAAGTAACAGCAAGGGGAAAAAAACAGATTGAGTATAGACTACTCATTTATATAGACTTTTAAATGCCATCAGTTTAATTCATAGGTTTAATTCTTAAATCTACATAATAAAAAATCCATTTTCCCCAGCCATATGAATTTAAGCTAATGCAGCTATCATTCTTGTGCTTCTGACTTTCTTCAATCACTGGCTAATTTGGTGCTCCATTTAATCTGGAACCAAGCCATTTGTATTAAAAGTAACCAGACTTTCACCTCTTATTTTGAGATTTTTTTTCTCTAAGCATAGCTATTTCAATCATAGGCTATAAAAAAGCTCCTACTATTAATAAAGAAGATCAAACTTCAGGATGAGAGAGAAAAGGAGCCAAAGTAAGGCTTTATTTTAATAAATGAAGATTTCTGAGTAACATAATTTTGTTATTGACAGAGGTCTGTGTTGTCAAATACTGACTCACTTGAGACTCACATGGATGTCAAAGGGATTTTTGCCTGGCTGAGATCTGTAGGACTTATTAGAATACATAGGCACATGAATTTTTAGCATACTCTACAGCCATCAGTAAGACATGTTATCTATCCTAAAGAGTTTATAATTTAAGGGGGTCTGATGCTGCAAACACTTACACGTAGCACTGGTGGGGTTTCTCAAGCAACTTTTATTTCCCTAGTGCCTAATCTAAGTAATTGGCAATCCATCAAAAATGAATTCACTTACCATCAAGAAAGACACCTTTCCTCAAAGGAAAGCTTTCAATTTACTAGTCTGATAACCAGTTACTAGTGTCATACTTCCTCATACACCTTGGCAGATTCCTTTCACAATGAAGATGGAGTGGCACAGATAGGTAGTCTTCATCTAACATGAATATTCAAGCGGAAGCAAAAATGGTCTCCTATCCTCCAAGGGACTATAGAGACAAAAGATACAAAGCAGGAGCACTCTCGAATAGGAAGTTCTGTTCTACCAGGAGGGAGTTTACAATAACATTACATGATTGAAGAAAATGGAGATACTGGAAGATGGCCTAGAAAATATAAAACTCTGGACTGAAATGGGATATTGAGCAGGTGGGTACCAGTAAGGATATCTCTGACTTTTCAGGACTTCTCTTTTGCACATGTAGTTTTTGAAAACATTTTATGGATTAAAAGCTCCCCCCGCTTGGTGCCATCACTAATCCCGGGAGCAGATGTCATACACCAATTGCTGTATTCCTTTATTCATGATGAGAATTAGGTTCAGACTAAGATGAAAGGGAAAAAGTGGCTTATTCCTAGAATATCTATATTTTCTGACCTTCTTAGATCTACTGAAGGTTGACTTTTTCCTAAATGGAACAACTCCAGCAATTATTTTTTGCCCCTGCTAAACTTTGAGGATTAGTTTAAGAAACTGCATATGATATTAAAGCTTGCCTAGAGGCAAAGCTCAACTCTTTATGGGAAAAAGCTGTAGATTCATTACATAATGATTTTAACTCAGAACTCATTCCTCCTGGAATGTTTGAAGTTGATTGCTAAAGGATAAATGTTTTATTTGTCCTCCTTTTACTTAAGCTGAAATTTTATTTCTAGAGGGAACTTCGTTGATAATGATTGTCCATGTAGACAGGTTCTGAGCCAAGAAATATTTGTATGGCAAGGTAGCTGTGTAATGAGAAGGATTTCTTTCCTTTATTGTGTAACTTGATACTGAATTCTGCCAGTTTGCATTTTGTAGTATGTTGCTTGTGGGTCATTTATTTAAATATTCTTCTCTCCTTTGAACCTAACTTGAATTTTTCTTAGACTTCATATTTATACTTTTAATGTTCTCATTTCTGTTACTGTTGCTGACTATAAGGTATAGAGCATAATTCTAATTTACAGACTATGATTGACCCTTTAGCATAGTCCTATCATTTGCAATGGCTTTACACCTGCAATGAATTTCACCTCCTGGTATCTGATTTCAGGACACCAATATAGCTCTACTGTGTCCAGTGAAGTTTCTTATCTCATGTGTATCAGCATGAATTAGAAGTTTCAGACCCTCTTTCCATCCATACCATCACTACAAGCGAATCTAATAAGAGGAAGGAAAAATAGAAAACAACTCTAAACCAAGTTCTGACAGTGTGCTATATTCAATTTTGTTATTTTTCAAGTCCAATATTTTGTAAGCTATCACTGATAGAAATTAATGCATATTCCTTAGAACAGCTGGAATCCTTACTTTCCTGAGGCTATCTCACAGTCCTGCTATAGCTCCCCTTGGCTAAACACTCACTAGGCTGTTTTTTGGAGTGGGGGACCAGAATTCGCTTTGTATGGATTCTCTGGGTTTAATGTTTAACTTTTCAGGGGTGTGCAATAAAGAAAGTAAATAGATTCTCTAAAGGATTCTGAACATACTTACTCATTACTTTGCCAGTGAGAGCCATGCAGGCATACACAAAATCATAAACAAACATACCTATACACATTTCCCTGCCTCATTTTCCTCACCACTCTGTTGGACTTGGGTAGAGTTGTCTGGGCCATCCTTCTCCTGTAGCTCATGTTTTGTCTTTAGGATCACAGAGTCTCACTCCTTACTGCTGCCCTCTCTGTAGGTCAGCTGCTTTCCTGGAGTTTGGTTAGTCTCCAGCTAAACAGGACTCTCATATTATGAAAACATGTCCCTCTTTTCTTCCCCAAACTTCCTATTTTTCTCTATGAGTCTCTTGAGTTCATATGTTCTCCATATCAACAGCTGACTTCTTTGTTCTGTTGTGGAGGACTTTCCATTCTCCCTTCAGAGAAGTTGAGGGGAGCTGGACCTGCTTCTCCTAGTTTTAACCAATTCACTTTCCCAAAATTGTTCTACCTGAATAGGTGCCATGCCCATTGAGGTTTAACGTTCAGCTGTTGTTCCTGGTCCATCAGAGACCTAGTAATGCCCTTGCCCCTGCCCCTGCCAGCAAATGGTAGATTTCACACTGAATCATTCCTTGATACATCGATTTCCTAACAATAATTTCATAATATCAATCAAAATTTGTGTTGTACAAAACAGATTTCCAAAATCACCATGTTATCCTATAATAGTTTTGTTTTTGTTGACTTTGCAGGTCTTACTCCTGTGTAATAACATTAGAAATTACCAGGCTGGGCTGGATATTTGTTGAATGTTGCTGGATCATAAGTTATCAGACCACTTCCCCTCCCCCTTTACCATACAGATATTTCTGTCATTCAGCTTTAGTTATTGGGGACCAATTTTCTAATCAATTTCAGCTTCACAATCTATAGCTTCAATTTTGCAGTGAGAATTTACTTGGACATAGGCTTTCAACACTAAAATATTTTAAAACACTGTATCATAGCTCTAAATTACAGCATAAACAACATAATACATGATAGGATTGTACAAAGTTTTTACCTGGCCTTGAGCGGGATGCCCTCCATAATCCAGGTCATGGCTTGGTTTACACCTGCAAAGAAGACAATATCAATGTAACCCCCCACTTTTTCTCACTGGGTTACTTGGGAGCAGGTAACACTTGTGTGCACAGTGACCTAAGGTTGTGATAACAAAGAGATCTTGACTAGCCCAGTGGTGATGTTGCATAAGTGGGAGTCCTCTATCCACTCGTATGTTGCAGTCCCTTTACTCCTACAGGAATTTTAAATTGGTGGGGCTCCCACCTGGCTAGATCCTGCACAAGCTCAATGGTGTACTTTGGAAGCCTCCAAGACTAAACTCATAATCATCATCATCATCAAGCATCATCATTTGTGGCATAGGTCTAATTCAACAATACCAATTATGCATGCCATAGATTCAATATACTTAAATTAGAGTTAAATTAGGGATACCTTTACTTACCAAAGTAAGGAAACTTGACATAACAGGCTGAAATTAAATATCACTACTATTTTAAGTCCACAGGCACAATTGAATAAATCAATTAACAAACACAAAATATGGTAATAAATGAAACTTATCTAATTGGCATTTATACTGTCACTACTGGCCTACCTTCTGAGTGTACACTCCCTTAGAGTTCAGAACCCTGACCCCTTGCTTGCATGGGCACACTTGAAGGTCTGACGAAAGAGACAACGGTTCAGTGGTTCAGTTCAGCCAATGTATCACCCTAAACGTATGGAGCTGGCCTAACCAAATATCAGCGACCCTAACCCTGGCTTGAAAAAAATACCATTCTGCCTCTTCCCAGAAGACTGCACCTCCTTCCTTAGCAAGGCATGATTCAAAACAGGTGGGGCACTCACACCGCTCACTGCAGGCCCACCTTAGTCAGCTCCAGGCTCAGTTCCTGTTTTAGCTTGAGCAGTGCCACACACCTCAGAAGCTCATGGCTTGAACAAACCTCCATCAGTCTCTCAGCAGCAGCTTCAGGATGCCCAGCAGCAGTTAGGAGCAGCCTTCAGCATGGGCTGTATACTCACTCCCAAAATGGAGTCCACCATGCTGTGTGGTACTCCCTTGAAGAAGGGAAGGTTCTCTCTCCCTTTTCTCAAGGAATGAAGGGAGTTGTAATGTCCTAGACAGGATTTGTAGCACATGGGATCATCTCAAATGCAAGCCTCCCAATTAAGTTCTGAGGTTCTTCAAGTACAGGACACCTACCTAAAGAATAAAGAGCATTTTTATTATCATAGCCCCAGTCATGAACCAAGACCACATTGTGCTAGGTGCTCTATGCATAAAGAACAAAGAAGGAGAATCCTTATCTCAAGGATTTACAATCTAAGAGAAGAAACAGATATCTACAGACAAATGGGGGACTATAAGGAAACAATGAAACAATATTGGTCAGAATAGCAGAAAGCTGCATCAGCACACTAGCAGCTAATCAGTTGTTAAGATTTCTATAGGCATCATGGAACAGAAGAATTCTGAAGGCAAATGATGAGTTGGTTGTCCGGGTGGTTTACAGGGAGCTTCAGAGGAGTTGATTTTTTTTTTTTTGAAAGAGCGTAAGGCTGGTTAAGGATAGATCATGACGAGTTTTGAAAGTGAATATAAGTAGCTTATGTTTTATATAATGGTGAAGGTTTCAATGAGGGAATACAAAAAGAGAGGTGATACGATCAAAACAATGACCAGGAAAACAATCTTCCCAGCAGTATTCTGAAAGGATGTTAGTGGGAAAAAATTGCATTCGTTAAGACCAGTGAAAAGCAGGTTGCAGTAACTGAGATGTGAGATCATGAGGACCTGCAAGAGGTTTTTAGATGTATGGAAGAATCAGAAAGACAGTACCTTAGAGATATTATACAGAAAAAAATCTACAAGATTTAGACATAGCCTGGATATGAGTCCTTAGAGAGATGTGAATCAAAAATGTCACCGAGGAGTCAGGCCTATGTGACTGGCAGGGTGGTGATATTGTCCATGGGGTCAAGAAAGAATGTTATGGAGAGGGTTTTGGGATAGTAAGAGTTCTGTTACAGTCATGTTGAGCTTGAGCTGGTTCATTAATATAAGTTAGTCATTCCTAGTATGGCAAAATTCAGATCAGAGATATTTGTGCAGCATATAAATCCAGAAAAAAACACACGATTTTATTGTGGGGATTATATTAGAGGCTAGATTTTTAACTCTTTAGGGCAGCAGACATCTTTTTCTTCTGTGTTTGTACATGACTGGGGTCCTAGATGATGCAGCATCTGCACTCACTCTGACTCCAGTCTGACAAATTAATACACTGATGTAGATCTCATTGCAGTATCTAGGTGCCTAATATGTAATCTTGGCAGGCAGACACTATATTTTGGATAATGTAATGTACAGAAAGCATTTCTTTACTAGGATACTGCATATTAACTTGTTCGCTTTTTCTGTTGCATTATTTTAGTCCCTGACACCTGATTTTAATTTGGTAGTAATACTAAGCTTTTATTTGTGCTTCAGTGTGAGCAGCAACTAAACATAAAAGACATCTGACAAAAGTTAAACAAAAATAAGTTTTACAGACAAGAGTCATCCAGCATGCACGCTTTCTATTTTCTCCAGTACCTTTCAGCAGCAAGCTTTGTTCTAGCACAGTTAGTACTTCCAAATAAAAGGCAATTTAAACAAATTTTTTTAAGACAGTCATAGCATTTGTATGGAATGGGTTTTCTGTACCCATTGTTGTCATGATCTTGATTATTATAATAAATGACTATAATAGTGTATAATAACAGTAGATTTCTGTGTAACATGAGCAAATCTTCATTTAAAGTAAGAATATCCATTATAATGGGTACTTGAACTGAGGATCACCACTTTGTTAAAGCAGAAAAAAAATGATATTTTTAACAGAAACTGTCATGTGAATACATAACAGTGGACTTTTAAAAATATTTTCTGTAAGTCATTTGTGCAACTATGTATTTTAACATGTAAACATAAGAAACACATTAAAACCATTGTAGGTGGTACAAGACTATAACTATAGTTGAGACTATAAGGCTTCTGAATCCATAAAACTGTAGTGTTGCACTGTATTTGAAAATAGATAAGTCGTGAATCAAATAAATGCTTAAAACCACAAAGCCTAATTATAAATGCAAGTAGATAACCACAGCATAAAGTTGTAACTCACTCCACAGAAGCTCAACAAATGTCAAACTATGAAAGTGCAATTTGAGTGATTTTTGAGGGTCATTTTAACCCCTGGTGTTTGCTTGGTGACAGACAGTAATCTAAGGTGTACAAATTAAACAGGGCTTCCATTATTGACACAGCCTTGCAAGCAAAAGACTGTGTCTCAAAATGATGACTTTGACAAGATCTTCCAAGCTTATTTCAATGCTCCCCAGCCACACATCCTGGCTGCAAAAACTGACAAGACGTAGTGTAAAGTTGATTTCAGAGGCTATGGGGAGACAGAGAATGTTGCAAATAATTTTGAGACAGTGTTTTTCATTTTTATCTTAAAATTAAAATTTGCCACTAAATCTGAAATCTTAGGGCACAAGTCTCCTTACAACATGTTGTAAAGCTCCAACAGCATGAGACAATGGAAAAGGATAGCATACCTAGCGGAAGGTGGGAGTGGCCATGCCTCCACACACTAGCCTGGAGGGAGGGGGCGCTGGTTGGGTCCTCCTTGGAGGAGCCATTCCCCACTGATATCCCCAATGGCTTTTGTGCCTTGGCCCCTCTGCCTCCGATCCTCTACACACCTCCACCTCAGTTCTGCGTGCAAGGAGCCACAGGGATTCCAGGTGTGCAGGGGCCAGGCACCCATCCCCCATGTCACCAGGTTGCCCCCTCATACTTAGATTTGCCCCTTTATTGGGGGTAGCACTCCATGGGAGGGGGAGTTGGGCAAGCCTGTTTTCTGCTCTCCCCTACTCCTACTCCCCAACACCCCCAACATTTCCACTGTGGGAGGGAGTGAGGGAGATGGGAAATGGGCCCACAGACCCTTGGTGGGATGTTGCCATCAATAGGAGCGTGTGTGCAAATGTTAATTATTGGCCCAGGGGCTGGAGACCCATGCCATGCAACTGGAATGCTAACAAGAAAGCCCTTTTCACTCAGAGTTGTCTAGTGGCCACACAGATGGGCATCTCTTTCCTTATATCAGTTCCTACCATGGTTCAGTCAAATATTAAGGGTACGTCTACACAGCACTTTTCTTTCGAAATAACACTGGTTATTTTGAAATAAAAGATATTTGGTCCACATGACGTTTTCTTATTTTGAAAGGACAGATCCCATCCTTTCGAAATAAGAATGCTTGTTTCGAAACAGGTTAAACCCCGATTGTTTTGAAACGGCTGTTGTTTCGAAATGGTTCGAAATAAGGCCATTTGGACATGTTGTTTCGAAACAACACCACTGTTTCGAAACAACTGTTTTGAAACAACACGTTCAAACGGCCTTATTTCGAAATAGCCATTTTGAAATAACAGTCATTTTGATAGCAGGCTTTCCCTTAATTTGAATTAACATTGTTTTAATTCAAATTAACTTATTTTGAAATAATGATGTGTGTGTAGACATAGCCTAAGAGTTTCTCTAACTGTCAACAGCAAAACTATAATCTCTCTTTGAAACAACAGAATTGGTCCTCATATTATAGGCTGAATGTAACTTAGAGTAACTCAGAACGATTTCCCTGCCTAATACTTCCACACAGAGGATGCTGAGGGAACACCTATTCTTTGTTCAGGTAATAAAAAGAAGGCACAATTAGTGACAAAGGGCACAAGAACCAGACAGCTCTTGATTTCCTTCAGAAGTCTTGGATGTAAACTAAAGACAAGATTCACAAAGCTAATTGTGCACCTAAATCGAAACTTCACTGTGATCCACAGTATTCCTGCCGAAGCCCGTGAGTGTCTAAATTCACTTGGTGCTTACACTTTCAGGGCACACATTTGCTTGGTACTCAAGCTTCCGTCTCTGGGTATGCTCCCTGCTGCCTCCCTCCAGAAGTCTTCACATATATCTTAGTTAAAGCCCAGGGCAATTCACAAACTGGATGTAAATAGGCAGGTGACTGCCTATCTGGTAGGTGTGTTCAACAGCTACCTACTGCACTAGATCCCAAAGGAGGGAGTGGAGGAAATGCCCACCTTCTAAGTTTACACCCTTATTAGAGCACTCACCTGATAATGTGAGAGAACCAGGATCATTCCACTGTGGATAACTAGAATCACTGGAGCTAGGAAAGTGGACCATGAATACCCCCCTCCCTGGTGCATGTCTTAAAAACTGGGCTATGGTGTCACACTCTTCCTCTGGTCCAATGACTAAATTATTTACCCGGTGGAACACCTTAAACATAAGAATTTGACGGGGTCCCATATTGGAATACCCCATAATTCAATGGCTGGAGCATGCTCCTGGGAGTAGAAGACACATGTTCAGATCTTGTCCAACTTTGGCAAAGGAGGGAAGTGAACACTGGACTCCATCATCTTTAGGGAGTGCTCTAACCACAAGGCTAGATGTTATAAAGGGGTGTGTTGGTCCTGGACCTACCTCCTCTTCTTTTTCCAGTATTTTCCTGTTGAGCAACACTGGTATCTAACTCATTTTCACCAGAAACACTCCAGGCACAGAAGTTGCCTGATCCCAGGAGATGGTTTCCTGTTTGTGAGTCATAAGCAGAGAGAAACTCTAAACTCCATGAGAATTCTGGAGATTAGGGTACATACCTCTTGCTGGCATCCCCACTGACTAGTTGAGGGGGGGGGTCCCTTGCTAGTGCCTTTACTGTGAGCATACAGGACACCATACAGGACAGCCCTCCATGTGGGCTGACCCCAGCCTTTCCTGCTGTCCAAGGTATAGCTAGGCATGGCCATGCTCAGTATTAGAACAGCTAAGTCCCTTTGGGAATCTAGCCATAAAGGGGTGAGCTGCCAACAAAAATATGCAGTCTCATTATGATCAGTAAGTATACCAGAGGAATGGAGGGGAGGCAAATTTTAGCTAGCTTAAGGAAGATGCTAGATCTTGGGAATAATGATCAGCAAGCCTGGCTATAGTATCATTTAATAGTTCGTCCCTTCCAACCCTATGATTCTATTTTAACTATTCTATTTTAAGAGTTAGAGATAGAGCATAAAACACATGGAGTACATAAAAATGATATGTGAAGGACAAATCAGAAAAAAAATGATAGCTCAATATCTTATTTGTATTTTTAGAGCGAGTGAATAGTGGAAAAAGGATAAATTGTAGATACAGGCCTGGTTTACACTGCTGGGAAAATCTGGTGACAGTTGATGGGCATTACATTAGAGTAGTCTGCCTAAGTCCCATCGACTTCCTATCTCCCCTGCAGCATGACATCTTTCCTGCACTGCACCACTTGAGGGGGTTGTTTTATTCAGTTTATTTCTGGATTGACTTACCTTGTCTTTACGGATTACTAAATAGATCCAGAAAGATTGGTTTGGTGGTGATGACTTTGCAATTGTCAGTGTAGATGTGGCCATATTTATTTAGATTCTTAATAGACAGGCTTTTCAAAGTTCCTCACTTGATGTTATTAAAGAAAATTAAGTTCCAAAGGGGCAGCCATTTTAGTCTAGTAAAGCAAAAAAAAAAACCCAAGGAGTCTTGTGGCACTTAAAGATGAATAGATTTATTTATTGCATGAGCTTTCATGAGAGAATATCCCACTTTGTCAGATGCTTTGAAGAGGAAGAACTTACAGAATTGGATGAAAATAAATGCAAGGGAATATAAAACATGGGATCAGGTCACACTGCAACAGCAAATCAGAGCATTTGTAAGGATTCAGACTCTAGGAAACAGCACACAGAAGGAAGATGAAGTCAAATTACCTGTTATAATGTGAAAAGAATCCATAGTCACGATTCAGTCCTACTTTCACACAATTTAATTTGAATCTTAGTTCAATTTTGGCTGTTTCTCTTTGAAGTCATGATGTACCATTGATTTTCTTGGTGACCATCATTAATAAATCATCAATGGAGTGATTATAAAGATGGAAGTGCTCAGCAACTTTTTTTTTGTTGTGATTTCTGATGTCAGTTTTGTGTGCATTTATTCTTCTGCACAGGAACTATCCTGTTTATACAGTATATAAGGCTTGGGGGCATTTGCAGCACATGATAGCATAAATCACGTTAGTGGATGAGCAGGTAAAGGACCCTTTGATGGAGTAGCTGTCTTGAAAATTAGTAGCCCTGGGGCAAAAAGTGAAGTTCTGGCATGGATTAAAACTGTATAAGAGACATGCAGATAGATCAATGGTTGTGGCCAAGGAACACCCAGCAGAGGTCATGGAGTAGCTCTTTCCTTTGTTTTTCTGCAGCTGAAGGTGGAGGACATGGGCATTGGCATTAAATTAAGTAGAGGTGTATTATAACTCTGTACTGATGTTAGAACAGGAAATGTGTAGAGATGATATGGGAGCTAGACATGTTGAAGTTCTTTGGTTTCTATTCAAAAGAGATTTACAGAAATCTGTTGCATTTTGGGTAAAAGAAAAAAAAAGGTGAAAACTACGGATTTGCATGGTTTCCATGCAAATCCATAACTTGTCCAAGAGATGCTTAAAATTTAATTCAGGCTCTCTGAAAAGCTTGCAAACCTCAGCAAATCTTTAAAAAGTAGGCTAAAGTTTCAGGTGCACAATGTAAATAGAAGCCACTCAATTTAAATTATCAGGGGATTTCACATGACTTGTGTTGCACAGCTACAATGGGAACATCATGATTACAAACTTCACTAATGGATTTCTTGCCTAAGTCAGTTTCCCATTTTTCCATACTGAAATAAAATTGTAAATAGGATTAGCATCCAATGTAAAAATACATGCCATGTTTACTCCAATGTCTAGGCACAGTAAACTTGAAGTTTCACCCTCTTGTTCTATTCATCACTGGAAGACATATGAATAATTCCATTCACTCACTTCAGGAGCTGATATTATCTCATGGCAATATATACTTGGGAGTAGGTCTGTGCTCTTCAGTTGTAGCTATAAAACTTTGATCATATTCTTTATTTGATGCATAGTGGCACAGTGAGTACCATGTATATTACAGAGTGGATGCACACCTCACACTTATTGTTTATATGGGCACTGGAAAAATGGATCATTCTGCTTTTAAGGCAGTCGCAAAGCTGTACTAAACCTGGAACTTGCTCAGGTCTATTCCCCTACAAATATAAAATCAAAGCTAGTCCTCTCACTGTCTCTTTCCCTAATCCTAATGCTTCTAAAAAATATGGTTCTTTCTTTTGGCTCTGTAACTCCTGGGCATTTGGTTGCTTCCATATTCTCTATGCTTCTGGCTTGTCTGAAAAAACAGGGGAGAATCCAGGAATGTACAGGTTGCTCTGTGGCCAAAAAAAGAAACAAATTTGATTTCACATGAGTATCCCAACTTCATAGATAAAATGTTGTAGGACTTTCTGTACCAGCTGTCCCACTACCCCTGATGCAGAAGTGGATAATCTGTCTGTAGATTGTGTTACTTGTTAGCTCTGTGTTCTTGGGGAACCAGGGCATAGTATCCAACTTTTGTGACTCATTCCCACTTCAGCCCCAGCCTCTACTTGAACCAGAAATCAAAAACAAAGAAAAAGCAGTGGGAGACACACATAAACCCCTCCAAACAAAGTTGATGGAATTAGATTTGAGCCATGAGGACACTGAATGGACAACAGAAATTTTCATGCACATCAAGGATTGAACCAGAATTAGCATGCTGAATGAGGAACCAAGCTCCAAGGCAGGAACTGCATTGAACTGTGGGACTGGTGAAACAAGGAAGAACTGCATGATGGGGGGTGTCTGCTCCTGAGGCTAACAAATGCATGCCTGCAAACACCCAGCTCAGCCGTTATGAGGCCAATTCTAAGTCATAGATAATTTATGATGACAGTTGCCACCTTTCAAAGAGACAATATTAAAGGCACAAGAACAAACTATTCCAATGCATAGAAAGGATAGGAAGTATGGCTAGAAGCCACCCTGGCTTAATCGGCAGATTTCCAATCATCTAAAAATGAAGAAAGAGTCCTACAAAAAGTGGAAACTTGGACAAATCACAAAGGCTAACTGTAAACAAACAACAAAATTATGTAGGGGAAAAAATTGGAAAAGCCGAGGCACAAACTGAGATCAAATTAACTGAAGGCATAAAGAGTAAAAAAAAAAAAAAAAAGTTTTAAAATACATTAGCAATAAGAGAAAGACCAAGGTCAGTGTAGGTCCAGTACTCAATGAGGGAAAAACAATAAACAGGAAATGTGGAAAGGGCAGCAGAAATAAATGATTTCTTTGTTTTGGTCTTCACCAAGAAGGTTGGTGATAACTGGATCTCTGTTGTAGGAGAGGGCACTAAAAATGGGACAGGATCAGAACCTAAGATAGGTAAAGAACAAGTTAATGTTACCTAGAAAAGTTAGATGTCTTCAAGTCACCAGGGCCTTATGATATGCACCCTAAAATACTCAAGGAGCTGACTCAAGAGATAGCTGAGACATTGGTTATTGTCCTTGAAAAATCATGGAAGATTGGAGAGGTTACAGAGGACTGGAAAAGAAGAAATATAGTGCCCCTCTATAAAAAAGGAAATAAGGACAACCCAGGGAATTATAGACCTGTCAGCCTAAGCTCTATACCAGGAAAATAATGGAATAAATAATTAAGGAATCCTTTAGCAAGCATTTAGAAGATAGTAAGGTGCTAAGTCATAGTCAGTATGGATTTGTCAAGAAAAATTGTGTCAAACCAAGCTGATAGCTTTCTACGATGGGATAACAAGCCTTGTGGATAGAGGGGAAGTAGTAGATGTTGTATATCTAGACTTTAGTAAGGCTTTTGATATGGTCCCACATCACCTTCTCATTAACAAACTTGCGAAGTACAGCCTGGATGGACCATTTCTATAATATGGGTGAAAAATTGGCTGGATAACCACTCCCTGAGAGTACTTATCAACAGCTCAGAATCATGCTAGAAGGGCATAATGAGCAGGGTACTGAAGGGATTGGTTCTGGGTCTGGTTCTGTTGAATATTTTTATCAATGAGTTAGATGATGGCATAGAGAGTACACTTATGAAGTTTGCCAGTGATACCAAGCTGGGAGAGGTTGCAAGAATTTTGGAGAATAGGATCACAATTCAAAAACATTTGGATGAACTGGTGAAATGGTCTGAGGTACGCAGAATGAAATTCAGTAAAGACAAGTGTAAAGTACTCCACTTAGGAAAGAACAAAGTTCTTTCCTAAGTGGAGTACTTTACACTTAAATACAAAAACATAAATACATAAATACAAAATGGGCAATGACTGCCTAGGAAGGAGTACTGCAGAAAGGGATGTGGGTGTCATAGTGGACAAGCTAAATATGAGTCAACACTTGCAAAAAAAAGCAAGCACCATTATGAGCTGTACTAACAGAAGTATTATTAAGTAAAACATGAGAAGTAATTCTTTTACTCTCCTCTGCCCTGATTAGGCCTCAGCTGGAGTATTGTGTCCAGTTCCGGGCACCTAATTTCAGGAAAGATGTGGACAAATTCGAGAAAATCCATAGAAGAGCAACATGAATGATTAGAGGTCTGGATCACTCGACTTATGAGGGAAGATTGAAAGATCTGGGTTTGTTTAGTCTAGAAAAGAGGAGAGTGAGAAGGGACATGATAACAATTTTCAAGTATCTAAGGCTGTGTTCGCACAGGCTCCTTATTTTGAAACAATGGAGGTTGTTCTGAAATAAGGTTTTGGCTGTTCACATGACGCATGGCTGTTTCGGAACAACGGGAACCATTGTTCCGAAACAACCGCGTTGTTTTGAAACAAGTTAAACCTAGTCTGTGGGCGAAAAACGTTGTTTTGCAACGGTTGTTTCGAAACAACGCCGTGTGAATGTGTTGTTTTGAAACAATGGTTGTTTCAAAACGACTTGTTTTGAAACAACCATCGTCTGAACATGTTGTTTTGAAACGACAGTGAGTCGTTTCGAAATAACTGTTGTCCAGAATTGATATTTTGATTCCGGCTTTTCTCCTTATTTTGAAGTGACTTTTTTGCTAATTCGAAATAAGTCATTTCGAAATAAGGTGTTATTTCGATACAAGTTGTTTCGAAACAACTGTATCGAACTAACCCCCTGTGTGTGAAAACAGCCTAAGAGGCTGTCAAGAGGAGGAGGAGAAAAACTGTCCTCCTTAACTGCTGATGATAGGACAAGAAGTAATGGGCTGAAATTAAAATAAGGGAGGTTTAGTTTGGACATTAGGAAAAATTCCTAACTGTCAGGGTCATTAATCGCTGGAATAAGTTGCCTAGGCAGATTGTGGAATCTCCATCACTGGAAGTTTTTAAGAGCAGGTTAGACAAACACCTGTCAGGGATAACTTAATTGGGTATTTGGTTTTTCCATGAGTACCGGGAACTGGACTTGACGGCCTCTCATGGTCCCCTTCCAGGTTCTATGATTCTACAATTGATATGCAAAATACTGTATCTGCCTGATTGCATTGTGAGCTCCCTCAAAGAAATACCATCCATAGCCAGGAATGATTAGTTCCTATTGTCCACCTAAATAAAATGACTGTGGCATACTCCCTCAAGTCATTATTTACCCCAAAACATCCCTAGGGTCCTGCCTTGAACCATTGTTTCTTCCCTACAAAAAACCCTACCCAAGTTCAATAACTGTTCTGATGCCAGGATCCAAAAATTTATGTCCGTTCCACTGGGACTTCACCTTTTCCTTGCTGGTTGTAGTGGTGGCTCTGCCTGTCTCAAGCACTTTATATCCAAAGTGGAACAGCTTGCTTCTTAGGAATCTTTGAAGAGCACTGAGTGGTGAGAAAGCCCCTTTCCTCTCCCCCCACTTTCTTTCTCTCTTAATCCAGGAATAACTTTCTAAGCCTGCTCTTTGTAATCAAACTTGGGATAGACTTCCCCAACTGAAACAGTAAAATTTTAACAGTTTGATTGGTTTTCTGTCTTTGTATGGTTATCAATATTGTGATTGTTTGGTGTTTTTCTCTCCTTGTATAATTATTATTAGTATCCTAAGTTTTATATACCTAGTAATAAAATAACTTTTGTAATCAAGCTGGTTGCCACTCTTTCTCCAATCTTCTTTTACTCCTGCATGTTCTTGGTTTCCTTACATTGCTCTGCAGCAATGCTTCTTTTACATAGCCAAAAATACCTGGAATGTCAAAAATCCTGTGAGATTTGCTCATTAAGAGGGTTACTACTAGAACAATTGTAAAGTGATAGTGAATACAGCAATGGGCTGAACCTGTGGCATATAAGTATGGCAAATGCAAAGTGCTGCTCTGCCCAGCCTGTGGTGTCCAGGGACATATAAGGGTAACAGACAAAAAGTGCTGCTTTGACTCAGTCTGCTCAGACATCTGCTCTGTTCCAGTGCAGTGCCAGGGGCATATAAATGTGGCAGCAGAAAAGTGCTGTGTAATCCAGACTGCTGAGTTTGGGGATGTATAATGGGTTAGCTGAGAGTGCTGATAGACCTGGGCCACTTAGATGCTCCTTGTTAATCAGTGAATGTGTATGTGTGGTGGGTAGTGGAGACTGGGGCTGGGAAATTTAGGTCCTGCAAGGGTAGCTCCATGTGGGAGGAGATGGGGGGACATGCAGAAGGGACAAGTGAGATTCTAATTAGAAGCACAAATGACACCAGCATTGCATTAATAGAATTACAAATCCCTCTCTACCACCAGAGGAAAGTAACCTTAATAGGTGAGCATACCCCAAGGTTATGGACAAATCTAGTAACAATTGGTTCAGGTTAGTAAACATATTGACAATCCTGCAATAAGTTCAAAGAAAGGTGGGATTAGAGACAGAAGTTTCACCCAGGGTTGCCTTGATCAATATAGTGGCGGGGTGAATGTTGCTGTATCTCAAGAACTGTCCAACATCAGGTACCTCTACAAAGACAGTTTAAGGGAGGAGAAAAATGTCTGTGTTTTTAAATGCTGAAATCTGAGTACAAGATGATTCTTCCCTTTTAAAACCTGTCATTAAATGCCTAATATAAATGGTTTAAATTATATTTCTGTGTAAATAGGTTGTGTCTTGGCCTTACTTTCTTGGACTTGAAGAACTATGGTACCACATTCACTGGGTGATTTATGGAAAAAAACACAACCACCCATTGTTAATTGTTTATCCTCGAAGCTGAAACACAGACAATATGATGGGAAGTCAGAAACAGAAACTTTATTTAAACATGTACAGTAAATGCAAATAATCGTTACTATAGATTCATGCATGTGGTGTTAACTTACCAATTACATCAAATATCTATTACTTCTTTTGCTTATATGCTTTCCTTCTCCAGATAATACCTGAAAAACTTGTATTCATTTAGGGTAGTCACTTTTCCCTCTTTATTGTTAGAAATATTTCATTAAATTTACTACAAATAAAAAAAAGCTTCTGGTACCTTTAGATAGTACTGTCTCACCAGTGTTAAGGAGCTGCTGCTGTGAAATGGTGAAGACACTGGGATTTATGACTACAAGTAGTACTTCTCAGGAGTTTGCTATAACTGTTTAAATAAGATACTGTGAGTAAATCATCTCACTTTTTGCCAGTCAGATTATTCTGAACTATTAAATCAATACTTTGATAGACCTGGCTTAGAAATCAAGGGCTGAATATTACCAGGGACTCTTTAATTTCTATTTAAATAGTTACAACTTAAGTAAAACTAAATTCCCTTATCTAGAATTAAAGGCATATTACTACTATCTGTTTAATAGAAATAAGTAAAAGAATGAATAAACTCTTATCTGAGAAGACCATCATCTTATTTGGAGCTGTATAGGCAAAGAGAATCATCTCTGTTTTATGGTCATCTCACAAAAAACAATCCTTTTATCAAGTATAAATATATTATACTATTTGCAAGTCTCCCAGTCTGATAAGAACAGCACCAACGCTTTCCAGTTGTGCCTTTTGGGGTTGGCAGTGCAGAAGCATAAAAATAAACACTGCTTTCAGTTACAATTTAGTGGTGCTCACATATGACTAAAATAGCTTTTGCAATCATTACATTTGGCAGGAGACCAGCATATTTTCCAAACTAAAATGTAATTTAAAATAGACTTCTTACAGGGCAATGCAGTGAAACTTTCCATGAGAACTTTTTTTAGGGCTCATTGTTATTTTAGCCATAATAAGAGCAGCCATATTAGCATGATAGAGAAGTAATTGTTTAGTCTTACAGGGGGCCACTTCAGTTACTTTTATCACAACTCTGTTCATTACAGCCATCAGTAAAGAGGCTTTGACATAAGACACCAGCAGTGATCACACTAAAGCCTGCACAAGTGTCTCCAAGTAGTCTTTAACATTACAATGTATAAATAGCCCCTATAGAGCCATTACAATATATTATACCAATAATCTGTGAATCTGAAAAGTTGACAAAGCCCTGGAAACAAATTTATTGAGACAACACATCTTACATGAATCACTATTTTAGTTCTGCATTCCTTTTCCTTTTAAGGGACCCTCACAGAAAACTGAAAACATTCTATTTACAACCAGTTCTGTATCTGTTTTCTAGATGTTCCCCCCCACGTTCTCTACTTCAGGTACTTTCAAAGGCAACCTGAGTTTTGTCTGGCTCCTTAATTCTCACCTACCGGTAAACTTATAATTCTCTGTGACATTGCAACAAATGGCTCCATAATATGTATTTGACTAAAGCACATCTTCTGGAAAGGCATCCAGTCACCATCTGAAGTTGAAGACTTCATCGCTTTCCTTACTAGTTTGTTCTAGTGGTTATCACCCTCATAATTAGAAACAGTGCCATGATTCTAATATGAATTTGTCTGATTTCAGTTTCCAGCCATTGGTTCCTGTTATGCCTGGCTCACTTACATCAAAGAGCCCTTTGGCATCCAGTATTCTCCCCACTCCATGATCAGGTCACCTTTCAATGTTCTCGTTTATTTGCCAAATAGACTGAGTTCCTTAAATCTCTCACTGTAAGACAATTTTACCAGCTCTCAAACAATTTTTGTGATTTTCTGCCACCTCTGTAGTTTTTCAACATCCTTAAAAATGTTGTCAGAAGTGGATGTAGTAGTCTGGTTATGTTTATGACAAGGTGGAGAATAAACAGCAGAAACAAACAAACAATTAATAAAGATTCTGACTATATGCAAAAAACATCACTAAGAATAATCTTGGAAAGAAAAAACCCCAAAACACAGAAAATCCTCTCTATAGAACTAGAATTCTTTTTCTGAAGTCAAATGTGTACAATTTCACATAAGCCACCAACTGCTCCTAATATGTTACCAAATAGAACATGACTAAGGCTAGATGCTAGAAAATTTTCTGCAAATATTTAGTGGAATTCTGATTTTTTAATACTGTTTGTCCACTTTGCTACAAAGGTTGAAAGTTTCTGATCACATGACTTGGGTGGTATTCCATCACAAATGTTTTGGGGAAAGATTTTATTCAAATCTATAGGTTTATTCTTGTACAAGTATGTGAACATATGTATTTTAGTTGAAAATGCCTACCCAACTGCCATACATTGCCACTTTAAGTTCTTCTAAAAGAAGAAAAGACCTTAAAGAAGAACTTAGAGGAACTCCGTAATGGGGCTGTTCCCTTTTTCTACCTCTGATCTGCTCCCTTGTATCTGTGCAATGTCCCCCTCCTTTCCTGATGTAGTTTAAATGCTATGAGAAGCCGTGGTGAGGGCCAGGACCCAATGGCAGCGCAGATACAGAGGGAACTCTTTCTCTGGGGATATGTTACTGAGTTACAACCCAGCTTATGAATCTGGCCCATTCTTTTTGTGGATTTGGAAGTGAATGTTGCAAGGAACAGAGTGAATCTAGAGAATCAGAAGCTAAGATCACTGCTATCATTCCTATTCACTAATATCTTTTCTTTCTATAGCCCCCATGACTCAGTAAACAGAAACAATGTGACTTAAATGACCAATTACACATCTGCAATAGTGCATCTTTAAATAAATATTGACAAAGAACAATGTATAATCATTCTATATGTTGAAATATGCTAATTAAACACTAAAAAAAACCCCCAACATTCAAAAACTTGAGACCAATTCATAGGCAAACCAGAAAGAAACTAAGCTCATTCTGGTAGATATGTGGTTTACCATGAATAATATAACTAGCTGTAATCTTGACATTATAATCATTTTCAGACATTCTGGTTTGTCCTGCCAGTGGCCCATATGTTAAAATTTGTGAGATTCTGTGCTGTGTCAAAGCCAATCAATTAAAGTCTTCTCTGTCAAAAATCCATTAATTATCCAACACCACTGAGACGGTTTTACAGATGACATATGCTGCAAATACAAGAATAAGGCACAGCTGTGTGTTTTAAATCATATCCCTAACACAAGAATTTAAAGTCTGTGGTCCACCTAGTCATCAAATGCCTTTGTTGTACTAGTTCACAAGGCCATTACTATCTTCTTACTATTCCTCCCAAGGCCCAAACTCTACCATAATGGCTACCAAGTAACTGTAATAATTAAATTTCCTTGCAACAATTCCATAACTACTTGGTTGTAAGTACCAAATGGGTAGCCATATTAGTCCAGTTCAGAAGAATAAATAGGGAGCTGAGTGACACTGTTAAAGAGTAACAAATTTATTTGTCTCATGAGCTTTCATGGGAGAAAACCCCACTTCATCAGATTGATGGAAGTGGGATTTTTCTCCTAGGAAAGCCCATGTGATAAATAAATTTGTTACTCTTTAAAAGTGCTGCTAGACTCCTTGTTTGTTTTACTTAGTTATAGACATAGTTGTAGAGGAAGCTTTTCAGATGGAGTTTTAGGAGCAGTCCAGCAAACATGTTCAACTTTATATTTTTGTTTACAACTATTCATGGGGCAATATTGATCATGTACATATTATACTACCAGAGCCTAATGAGGAACAATTGGTGGAGTTGCTGATCGTATCAGTAAGCATTAAGGCTGTGTTCACACATTAAACATTATTTCAAAATGAGTTATTTTGAAATAAAATCCTTAATTTGAATTAAGAAAATGCTAATTTGAAATAAGGGAAGCCCTCAAAGTGAAATAGAATGCCTTGTGTGTGGACATGCTATTTCGCTTCAGGAGACGGGCAGCATGGGAGGTGTGGCAAAATGGCCGCTTCACTGGGCCATGGTGCCGGACATCTTGGCAGTCATGTTGCCAGCCAATCGTGTAAAAGCAGGCACCGACCTCCCCACCCTGTGCATTGTGACTCCCAAGAGATTGCGAGCGAGATGGCAATGGATGCTCCACAGCTCCCATACCATCCTTGAGAGCTTGGTAGACCCACAGCTAGCCTGCAGGGTGCTGCCCTGCTGTGAAACACACTTTCCCTGAGCCCAATGAGCCCAGAGCTGAGCCCCAGACCATTGTCTCAGTGGCCCTGACAGCAGCAATAGCTCTGCGTCCCCCTTCTGTGCCACAGTGCATCTGGACATCAGCACAGCCTGGCGGGGGCGAGTTGTCCAGCGAACCTGGAGCAACAAACACTGGAGGAGGAACCTCTGGGTTAACAGGGAGACCTTCACCCACCTCACTGCCGCGCTCACCCCAGTACTGCACCGAAGGGACACAGTGATGAGGGCAGCCATCCCTGTGGACAAGAGCGTGGCCATTGCTCTCTGGAAGATGGCCACTCCCGAGTCCCACAGGTCTGTTGCCCATCTCTTCAGTGTCGGGAGGTCCACTGTTAGGGAACTACTGCTGCAGGTCACCCATGCCATCAGCACAGTCCTGCTGCCATGCCTTGGCACACTGGGAGCGCTGCAGGACACCATGGCTGGTCTCACCACCCTGGGCTTTCCAAACTGTGGGGGGATACTTGATGCCACCCACATCCCTGTGTGAGCCCCACCACATCGCCCACTCCCCCATTCTGCCACAGCCAGCCCCCTTCAACCCACCTGCACCCTGAACCCAACCCAATAAAACATTCAAGAACAACTGTGAACATGGGTGAACTTGTTTTATTAATAGAGACAAGGGGTTTGGGGAAGGTGGAGCTTGGGAGGCAGGAAGGGTCAAGTGGAGGCACAACTGGGGGCACTAAAGTGGGAGAGGGGATGTGGGGAGGGGGTTTGGGGACAGCTGGGGGGCATATTAGGAGGCAGCCACCACTGGGGCATGGCCTGCAGCCCCCTGCCCTTCCCCACGGCCACCCCGGGTCCAGGGCTCCGGTGGCGAGGGACAGCTGGGTCTCTTGCTGCAGCTGGCTCTGGCTCCTGGGGGGCAAGGTGCATCCTGATGCGCTGGACGGCACCATGGAGGTTCTCGAAGGCCACTGCCTAGTGGTCAAGGGCTACTGCCTGGTGGTTGAGAGCTGTTGCCTGGCTCTCGAGGGCCGTCACCTGGTGCTCAAGGGCTGCTGCCTGCTGCTCCAGGGCCACTATGATACAGTTGTCAGCGTCGGCAGTGTGCTGGAGCTGCTGGACAGCAGTGTCCTGGCACCTGCCCTGCTCCACGCACCAGACCCAGGACGACTCTTCTGCTTGCTGGCTGAGGTGGAACAGGCTGGCCAGGATGTTGTCCCGGATCTGGTGGGCTCTCCTCCTGTGCCTGGCGGTCATCAGCAGGCTCCCAGGAGAAGGCCAGCAGGTGGGTGCACAAGCTGCAGGGCAGAAGGGAGAACAGTTGCTGTCAGCCTACTGGCCTTGGAGTGTGCAGCCTGTGAGCTGCAAACACCGCTGCCCTGACAGCCAACAGGATTCCCAATCTGTGTTCTGTGTACACTGCACTCAGGGGGCATGTGGCTTTGTGGCCCACGGTAGTGAGCTGTCCTCGGCAGCATGTGGCCTGGGAAGTCTCCCGAGGCCATGTGACAGCAGTGCTGCTTGCAGGTTCTCTGCCCTGCATGCTGCCATGTCTGCCTATTGCCACTCCCATGTTGAGGGACCCCCATCCTGCTTGGACACGGGACCCTGTGTCCACATGCTTCCCTACCACCTACATCGATGGGAGAGTCTGTGCACCCCCCC
>ML681963.1:74708343-74722123 GCA_007922195.1 Podocnemis expansa | reverse complement strand
CTTCCTCCCAGGGTGCTAAGCACCCTGGGAGGAAGCTCAGCCAGTTATTTCGAAACAACAGTTGTTTCGAAATAACACAGCCACCACAACCGTTGTTTTGAAACAACTTGTTTCGAAACAACGGTTGTTTCGAAACGGCATGTCCCGTTGGCGTTGTTTCGAAACAACCGTTTCGAAACAACGCTCTTTCGAAAGGCAACGAGGTTTAGCTTCTTTCAAAAGGACCACGGCCATTTCGAAAGAAGCGGTTTGCTTCTTTCGAAATGGCCGTGCGTCGTGTGGCCATGCCATTCCTTATTTCGAAATAACCTCTGTTGTTTCGAAATAAGGACTGTGTGTGGACATACCCATTCAGACATACCAGGTTTTATTTCAAAACAACAGCTGTTGTTTCGAAATAAAACCCTGGTGTGGACACAGCCTAAATGCATAGGAGATGGAAATAGTAGGTACTAGATTGTTGTTACAGAAACAGGCAGCTGTTGTATAATCCATGGATTACTGAAACAAAAATTAACTGCTCATGTTTTGTATAGCTGCCAGTTTGGCAACTCTGATACATACTCATTGGCAGGGTGGGCCATAATGACTGGAAATTATGGAAATGTCAATATTGAAGGTGGTCCATTTATTTGCTTAAATTGGTTTATTTTCTTCTCTTTTTGTTTGTGATTTTTCCTATGGAGTCCAATTTTTTTTTATAAAAGTTTTGTTCTCAGTCTCACTGAGACCAATGAATAGAGCTGGTAGCCACTTTGAAAGGCCAGTTCATGGAATTATTTGTCAGTAATGGTCTTATGCGTCTTCTGCTGAATTGACTTTTAGCTATGAAGAATTTGGGGGAAAGGGGTTGAGAAGTGACCATTACTCCTGAAATATTTTCTTCACATGTAGCATATGTTCAAGAATTCAAGTTTTAATTACATGGGAAGTTGTTTGTTTTTCCATTAGTAAGAACATTAAGTATAACAGAAAACATTGAAACTAAATGTTGTTTTTTAAAAGGTCCATTTAAAAAATTAATTTGAACTCCTAAACTAATTAACATATTTACTTTTATATTCTCATAACATTCATTCTGTATTCAAGAAGTACTGCAGTTTTGCAGATGGTTTTGTATTTTTCATATGTAAGAGTTTGAATACTTATGTTAAATGCACTGTACAACTCAATTTTAAGTAATGAGCCTTAAATGGTACCTGCACAATACGTAGCAATCTAATCATGGCTCAGATAATCATCATAATATTAGCACTTTTTAGTATCATGATGTGGCTAATTGCTATCTGAGTATCCTACTTGTTTGTTGTTTCCCCTTCCACCATTCCAGTTCTCCATTTGCACTGTCTTAGGCTACACCTATACTGTAAGGGAAGGGGTATGAAGCCCAATTCATATGTCTGTATTTATATAAGAGTAGTGTAGCTGTGGTAGCACAGGTATAAGTGGCGTGACTCAGCCTCTGCCAAGTACATATCAGAGAGAGTTTGTACATGACACAACTACATCATGCTGCCACCGCCCATTCTTCTGTGGTTATGCTACTGCTTACATTCCTGCTAGCTCTTATTGAGATAGTTTGAATATGTGTCTATAAGCTTGGAATCACTACACTATCTTGTAGCAAAGAAGTAGTCTTATTTAGCTTGTAACTTTAGTGGTACAGGACTGGTGACTTCATGTTTAAAATCACTTTGTGTGTGTGTGTGTGTGTATGCGCGCATTACTGGAAACAAGGAATAAATTGTAAGAATAATAAAAATGTATACCAGTGTAACAGAGATAAGAATCTGGTTCTTAATGTTACTTTTGGTAGTGTTTTGTGTGTGTGTGTTCATTTAATAATGCAAGCATTTCTAAAGTCATTAGACAATTCCTCCCCTGCTATGTAACTCATTTTATTTATGAGAGCTGCACTCTCACTACTTCAGATAAGAATTTGCAATCAGTACCTAAAAACTCATTATTGTGCAATTGTTCCCTCATGGTTTCTTTGTTTGCATATTGTAATTATAGATAGCATTAATTGTTCAAGCTACTTTTGCTAATTATATTTGTTTTCCTATATTTCAAATGTCGATTACATATTTTCCATTTATGGAGTATAGTCTTGTTTTATAGTGATGTCTCCATGGGTTCATTATTTTTTACTGCTACACAATATATACATAAAATAAGGGGCATGAATACGTGATTGCAGGGAGAGTATGAACTGAATAAACATTGGTCCCAGTGTTAGGGGGAACAGTCAAATTAAAAATTAAGATAAAATAATTTTCTTCATCTATGATATTACTGAAAGGAAGTTTTAAAACTTACCCTTATTGGTGGCACTGGCATACTTTGTGGGTCAAGGCTCCGCTAGCCACTGCAAAGATCAGGGTCTATAGGAACAATTAGCTTGAAAACACTTCCACAGGACGTGATTCCAGAAAGAAAAAAATCATTAGAATTATAAATAAGGTGGTGGAATCAGTGAAGGGGAAAACCCCTGGGGAAATATTTTTGGTCTTATAAAACCTGGCCATCCTAAATTTTAGGCCTGAATCCCTTTTAGGCCCTGAAAATGGTTTTTGCTATTGCTCAGTGCTTTTCTTCAGAAAAAGATTAAGCCTTGAGTTCTCTTTTCTTTTAGGGAATTCAGATATTATACCAGTGAAAGCCAATGAGATCTTTAGTTTTTTCCTTCTCTACCTACGTATTCAGAAATGCTATGAAACATTAGAGTATAGAAACTGGAAGGAACCATGACAGGTCATCGAATCTAGTTCCCTGCACTCACTGCAGGACCAAGTACCCTCATTAAACCATCCCTGACAGGTGTTTGTTTAACCTGCTCTTAAAAACCTCCAGTGTAGGAGATTCCACAACCTGCAGAGGCAACTTATTCCAGTGTGTTATCACTCCAACAGTTAGGATTTTTTCCCTAATGTCTAGGCTGAACCTCCCTTTCTGTAATTTAAGCCTCTTGCTTCTTGTCCTATCATCTGTGATTAAAGAGAATAATTGTTCTCCTTCTCCCTCATAACAATGTTTTAGGTATTTGAAAACTGTTATCATATCCCTCCTCAGTTTCCCTTTTTCTAGACTAAACAAACCCAGCTCTTTCAATCTTCCCTCATAGGTCAAATGTCCCAGACCTCTAATCATTTTTGTTGCCCTTCTCTGGACTTTCTCCAGTTTCTCCACATTCTTTTTGAAGTGAGGGGCCCAAAACTGGACACAGTACTCAAGTTGAGGCCTGATCAGTACAGAGTAGAGTGGAAGAATACACCCCAGAACATTTACTGTCACTTGGTTGGTTATAATGTATGCCATTGTACATAAGAGATTTACTAATTCTTTGTAGCGATTTATGTAAAATTCTTCCCTCCCCCTTTTACTTACTGCATTTTCTTTAGTTGTGGTGCTTTCTTGCTACTGCTTAGGTAATGGTTCATATTATTCAGCTTGCTTTCTATTCACATATTTTGCTATGAGCTGTCAAAATAATTAAATACTTAGTATAATTTGAGCACTTAAAATGACAAAAAATGCTGCTGATAAGAATAATGGAAGAAACAGAAAAGCAAAAAAAAATTGCAAGGGTAATTCAAACTGCTTCATCTGTAAATAATGAGAATTTAATGAGGCTGATATTCAAAAAGTCTCTCATTTCTTAGTGCATAAAACATTCATTTTTCATATTAATTGTCTTCCTGGTAGCATTCTTAGGACACTGTTCAATGAGAAAAGGTTATGCTATTTTTGCACAGAATGTACATAAGTTTTCACACAAGACTTTTTCCTTTCTGCAAAGAAAAGTCCATTCACCTGTGGAGCTTGAAGAAAATGGTTTTCATGTCAAAACAAAACAAAACAAAAACTAAAGCAAAAGGGTAGACAAAAGCCTCACTCTTAGTCACTGAGTTGAGAACTCATGAGAGACTTGTGTAAAAACTTTGATCTCAAAACTTTCCATTGTCTCTGAACCAAAGAGCTTATTAAGGCAAGCACAAGAGAGGCATGAAGAAAAAGGAGCAAGAGAAAGAAAGAAAATGCTTAATATTCTGTACAGTGTCTGTTCTGGGAGAGGGGTTGCAGGAAAGAAGTAACCAACCAAACTATTTTGACAAACAAACAGTTTCAAAGCTCATGAGATGTATGCCACTGAAATGGTAGACTACCCTTCACTGACAACCTGAACATGCCAAAATATTTTATAATAGAAAATGAGTATACAAAATATTTTTAAAGAAATCATCAGTAGAAAATGTGATCACCCTGAAAAAAATTAGAGCCATGGAGCATACTCATTTCTAGGGCATTCCTTCTTGTCAGGACACAGCATTGCAGGGATTCTTTCCCTGCAGCATCCCTTGAAGACTTCTGCCTTCATAAATGATTCAGCTCTCAAACTTAGATAGATCTAGTTCAGACACCTTTTGGAGTAAAACAAATTCACTCCAATGTCCATACTGTCTCAACAGAGCTGAGCTCTGTCTTCATTTCTCTTTCTCAGCTACTTTTGAGTCTTCTCTTCAGCTCTCGTACTGAGCACTGGATCCTCAAACTGATTCTTCCTGAAGTATCAGTTCTCCTGCAATCTTTGGTTCAGACTCTTTAAAAGAAGGCTGTCTACATCCTGTGGTTCCTCCCCTCGAGGCCCAGGTGTCCATTAAGTTACCATCTCACACTTCTTAGTCTTGTCCCCCTGGCTAAGAAGCTAGTAGTTAATCATGGCACACATATAATAATTGTGAATAACAAGATTTAAACCCTTTTGTGACTGTAATGGGCTTATATTCTATGTCATTGTATTATCAAAATAACCCAGTAGGGTTTGTTTATGAAACTTTTATGAAAAGTTGTCATGTTCTGAATGTGATAGTCATTGAGATAAGCATACATGAATTGATGTGGCACTTTTAAAGACTAACAAGTTTATTTATTTCATAAGTTCTTGTAGGAGAAAATCCCACTTTGTCAAACGCGTCAAAGTATCTGACAAAGTGGGATTTTTCTCCCATAAAAGCTCATGTGACAAATAAATATATTAGCCTTTAAAAGTGCCAGAGGACTCCTTGTTTGTTTTGCTGAACTAGACTAACACGGCTACCCCTTTGGAACATTAATTGATGTATTTGTGTATATAGAAAATTGTGCTCTTAAAATTTAGTTCAATTTCACAAAAAGGCAGTGCCTAGTAAGGCTGGGAAGGCACCTCCTAAACCAGCTCGAAATACCCATCTGTTGTCCACCCTAGAAAAGAATAATAATGGACCATTAACGTTAACAGAAAGACATTGAGACAGGTGGTGATTATTCCTCCACTCTGAATACCCATGAAACACCATCTGAGGAGACTTAAAATAAAAAAAAAAAAAGAAAAAAAAAAAGAAAAGATAAAACTGCTTTTAAAAAGGAGTCTTGAAACAATCAAAGTTTTCATTCACTAACTGAGGGCTGTTCTTTAGGCAGGAAGCTTTCAGTAAAATATTGGATCCCCCCTACAGTTAGGGGGCATGCTGGGAAACTGTGCAAAGGCAATAGGTAGCTGGTATTAGAAAAGGAATTCTATTGAATATAGAAGTGTAAAAGCCTGGGGCTGCACCTTAATGTTTATTTGCTGTGAAACTGGTATATGTTTTCTCTAACTATTACATCTTTAAATCCTTGTTTTTTTCCTGTGAAATAAATTTTTTGCTTATTTTTGCCCCCCCCCCCAGCAGGTCCCTGTTGTGCAAAGTATGTGGAGAATGCGTGCCAGTGTAAGCTAATAACTGAGGAACCGTTTTTATGTCTCAGGACTGAGAAACAAGAGGAGAAAAATGTGAGTCTAATAAGAATTCAAAAGGATGAATTTTGGGAGACTTGGGATTGGAAGAGCTGTTGGTGTTACCTTGCAAGGGGGCATAGACTGGAAAGAGTCAGGATGAGACCTACTTGTGGACAAGCTAACCCCTTACTGGTCTGGGAGATCCCCAAAACTTCACACCAACATCATCACTAAGTGTCCGACCAGGCAAACTGTTTTTGAGCCCATCTATTGGAAGGGGGAATATATTGGTAGCTGTGGAGCTGATTGAATAATGGGAGAAAACAGATTTGTGACTATTCTTATAAGAAGCTTGACTGTGATTGACTCCTTGTTGTGGGGTCATATATTCATTAGAAGGGACCACTGTGATCATTAGTCTGACCTCTTGTATAAGATAGGCCATAGCACTTCACCAAAATGAGGCCTAGGGAACATCTGTTAGGAATACCTCCAGTCTTGATTTAGTTGTGATGGAGAATCCACCACAACCCTTGGTAAAATGATTAGTAATCTTCATGTTTAACATTTATGCTGTATTATCAGTCTGAATTCGCCTAGCTCCAACTCCTAGCCACTAGATTGTGTCACAGTTTTCTCTGCTAGATTGAAGTCTATTACCAAATATTTGTTTCTCATAAATGTACTTATAAACTGTGACCAAATCAACCCTTAACCTTCTTTTTTGTTGAATTAAATAAATCAAGTCCATCACTACAAGGCAGGTTTTCTAGTTCTTTAATCATTCTCATGACTCCAATTTATCAACATACTTCATGAATTATGGACACCAGACCTATACACAGTATTTCAGCAGTGGTCACTCCACAGCTAAATACACAGAATTCTCTACTCCTATTTGAGATTTCCCCAAGGATTGCATTGGTCCTTTGAGCAATGTTATATTGTGAGATCATATTTAACTGATTATTTACATGGCCTCCTTATCTTTTTCAAAGTCACTGCTTCACAGGAAAAAAAAATCTATCTACAGATTCTTTGTTCTACATTCTTTGACTACATTCTTTGTTCCTAGATGTATACACTTACATTTTGGTGTGATTGTACGTAATTTTCTAAGTGATCCAGACAAGCTCTGTTTTTGTGACCAGCCCTATTAATTATGTATCATACGCTTAATTTCTGTGTGATTTGTTTTCTCCCAAGTGGTTGATAAAAATGTTAAATAGTACAGTACCAAGAAATAAGACTTCCTTAGATACACTTCGACTAAATGGTGATTTCTCCATTTGCAATTACATGTTGAGACCTATCAGTTAATCAACCTTTTTATTCTATTTAACTTGTGCCATGTTAATTTTATATTTTTCTAGTTTTTAATCAAAATATCATGTTGTATGAAGTCAAACGCCTTATTAAATGTCTAAATATATTACATTAATACTATTACCTTCATCAACCAAATTTGTAATCTTAATGAAAAAGATAACATTAGTTTGACAGAATCTATTTTCCATAAACCTATGTTGACTGACATTAATTATATTACCCTCCTTTCATTCTTAGTTGAGTCTTGTAACAGCCACTCCATTATCTTCCTTCGGATTGATGTCAGATTGGCAAACCTATAATTATCAGGTCATCCTATTTACCTCTTTTAAATATTGACTCTCTCCACTCTTCTGAGACTTTTCAAGGGCAGAAGGGGCCATTTCGATTATCTACTCTGACTTTCCATATAGCATTGGTCTTAGAATTTCTCTTATGGTGCAACTTTAACTACCCAGACACTAGGGTATGTCTACACTTACAATTTAGTTCAAATCAAGGAGGCTTAATTCAAACTAAATTAGTGCATGTCCACACTTATTTTCATTAGTTCGAACTAAGCAGTTCCCTTAGTTCGAACTAACAAAAACCTAGTTTGACTCTATAAAAATCTCCCTTAAGTTCGAATTGATGGTTAATTCGAACTAATGAGTTTGAATTAATCCAATGTAGTGGTGTTAATTCAAATTAACCACAGTTTGATTTTCCCTATGCAATAGCGCCCCCTGCCTGATTTGAACTTGCAAGTCCTGTGCATGGACATGCTAGTTTGAATTAGGGTTTCTAGTGTGGCTGTGTTAATTCAAATTAACTTAATTCAAACTAACTTAATTCAAACTAATAATTATTAATCCGAATTTATGAGTTCGAATTCAGTTAATTCGAACTAACCTTCTAAGTGTAGACATACCCAAGGAGTATGTCTACACTTACAATTTAATTTGAATTAATAAGGATCAATTCAAATTAAATAAATGCATCACCACACTGGCTCTCATTAATTCAAACTAAGGAATGCCTTAGTTCGAACTGATAAAAGCTAACTTCAAAGTTATAAAAACTTGTTTAAATTTGAATTGATGGTTAATTTGAACTTAAAGTTCAAATTAACCAAATGTGGCTGTGTTAATTCAAACTACCTGTTAGTTTGAATTGGTTTGATTTTCCCTATGCAATAGCACCCCCTACTTAATTCAAACTAGCAAATCCTGTGCATGGACATGCTAGTTTGAATTAGGGTTTCTGGTGTGGTCATGTTTGAATTAACTTAATTAGAACTCATCATTATTCATTTGAATTAATTAGTTCAATTTAAGTTAATTTGAACTAACCTTCTAAGTGTAGACATAGCCTAGGAGCAAGAGAAAAACAATGGAAAATGCAGGTCCTATGTTTAGTGGGGAAGGAGATAATAGGGTATAAGAAAAAGCCAGCATAGATTTGTCAAGAACAAAATTGTGTCAAACCAACCTAGTTTCTTTCCCTGACAGGTTACTGGCCTAATTAATATGGGGGAAGCAGTAGAGATGATTTTAACAGGATTTCGGACTTTAACTGTGCAGATGTTAGGAGCAAAAGGAGAAATGCTTAATACCTATTTTTCTTCAAGCTGCACAAAAAAGTTAGCAGTGGTCAGACACTCAAAACAATTAATATTAACAACTAGGGGAAGGAATGCAAGCCAAAACATGCAAAAAATGTAGAAGAATGTCTGGAGAAGTTAGATGAATTCAGGTCAGTAAGGCCTGATGAAATTCATCTTGGGAAACATAAGGAACTAGCTGAAGCAATTTTGGAATTGTTAACAATTAGCCTGAGAATTTCTGAAGGAAAGTTGAATTCCCAGAAGACCAGAGAAGGGCAAACATAGTATTTCTTTTTAAAAGAGACAACAAAAAGGATCTGAGGAATTATAGAACAGTCAGTGTAACTTTGATATCTGGAAAGATACTGGAAGAAATGATTAAACAATCAAATTTGTAAGCATCTGGAGGATAATAGGGTATAAAAAAACAGCTAGCATAGATTTGTCAAGAACCAAATCATGCCAAATCAACCTAAAATCTTTCATTGACATGGTTACTGGTCTAACAGATATTGGGGAAGCAGTCGATGTGATTTTAATAGGGCTTTGGACACTCCCAATATGAGATTCTCATATGCAAGTAGAGAACTGTGGTCTAACTGAATTTAGAAGATCACATTCAAAGAGTAATTATCAGTAGTTTGCTACCAAACTGCAAGGTGTATCTAGTGGGGTCCTGCAGAGGTCAGTTCTGGATCTGGTAGTATTAAATAATTCCTTTATTGTATTGAATAAGGGAAAGGAGAGTAAGCTTATAAAATCTTCAGATGACACCAAACAAGGAGAGGTTGCTATCATGCTGGAGGACAGGATTAGAATTGAAAATGATCTTGACAAATTGGAGAACTGGTCAGAATTCAAAAAGATGAAATTCAGTAATGATAAGTGCAAAGTATTTCACTTCAGAAGTTAAAAATCAAACATACAACTACAAAATAGGAAATAACTAGCTAGATGATAGTACTAATAAAATAGCAAAACTGTGAATAGCATTTAGGAAAATGGACCAATTCACAAGAAACCCATTGGCAAAAATTATTCTTTGGAGAACTTTATAATTTGATCTTGTCCTCTCGTCTGTCTAATCACTGGTCTCAAGCAAACAGAACCAAATCCTGGGCCCTATGTGTTTCTAAGCAAACTGATTCTGGGTATTGACTGAATACTGTTCCAAGCTCTGGGCCTCCTAAGCAAACCCCCTCTAATCCAGTGTTACAGCTCTTCCACTTATACAGTTGCTTAGACAATGTTTCCTACCAGACTGAGCTCTGGTTTTCCGGTTACATATTTCAGTCATAGCAAAGTAATTTCTTAAATAGGGGTGCTTAACTCTTAACAAAGCATACTAAAGAATTACAGATCTTTGGAGAAAAAAGCCTTGAACACCTTAGTCTGATCTCACTCTGCCTGTGAGTCATAGGCTATGTCTACATCAGAAATTTTAGTTCAGACTTGCTAGTCCAAACTAAAGAAGCCTGAGGTTAGTCTGAACTAACCTTGGGCTAGTTCAAACTAACCACAGTTTTTTAGTTTAAACTAGCCATGTGTTATAGTTCGAACTAAAGTTTTAGTTTGAACTAGAACGTGCGACTAGTTCGAACTAATGGCTTAGTTCAAACTTTTTAAGTTAGAATTAAGCCTTAGTTTGGGTCTTGCCCAAGCTTAGTTTGAACTGAAGTTCAAACTAAGGCTGCAAGTCCAAATTAACCATTGGTACTAACTAGTTTGGACTAAGCTTTCCTAGTCCGAACTAAGAAATTTCTAAGTTTGAACTAAGCAAAGCCTAGTGTAGCCAAGGGCTAAATTAGTCTGGATTAAGCCTGCTTAGTTCAGACTAATTGGCTAGTGTAGACATAGCTATAGAATTCATTCTTAAGCCAGACATCCCACTGCCGTTTCTCTCCTTAGACTTTTATGTTCAGATCTGGCAATAATCTGGTCCTTTTGCACAGAAAAGCAGACACCTTTTAAAACAGTCTTTTGTGGGTTTTTTGCTCACTGCTTTACCTGGGGGAATTTTAGAGACCTCCCTCATTGGTTCCATTGTAGAAAGTCATTCAAAATTAGTGCCCCTGACAGTAGAAACTGCATTTTTCCAGCAGAGAAGAATCATCAACTGTTAATGGCTCTGTCCTTGTTAGCCCTCAGGGTAGTCCCATTACTTTTATGTGAGCATTCAGTGTTTAGAATAGACTGACCTTGTCAAGATTAGCCTGGATGCTTCAAACCAACATGGAGATTGAAATACAAAACAAAACTGTGGCAGGGTTGCTCTCAGGGTCATTGCTGGGTGGCAAAAATATTCGGGACACAGGTCCAAGCCCTGCCCCTTCCAGGCTCCTGTCACAAGCCATGGCCCTTCCAGGACCTGCCCACCACTGGCCCGACCTGATCTGGGGCCTGCTGTCCAACCCACCCAATCCCAGCCACAACACCGCCCCAACCCGGGGCCTGACGCCTCTTTCTCCCCCAGCCAATCGCTGACTGCACCGATGGCCCAGCCTGACTTGGGGCCTCCCCCCATGGCTAATTCTTGGACCCACTGCCAATCCAGCAAGACCTGCAGACCTGTCCCCTGAGCCAATCTTTGGCCATGCTGCCAGCTGGGCCAAATCCCGGGCTGTCCCCCCGGCCACAGTCAACCTTGACCTGACCCGAGGGCTGTCCCCCTACCAGCAGATCCCCAGCCTCACTGCTAGCCCAACCCATCCCCTCCATTGGCCTGACCTGGAGCCTGTTGCACTCCCCTCACCCAGCTATCCCTAGCCTGTCTGCTGGGACCCAAGGTCTGCTGATCCCCATCCGCTGATCTCTGGCCTCGCCATCCACCCAACCTGGAGCCTGCTGTGTCCCCCCTGGCACCGGCCGATCCAGGCCTCACCGCTGGTCCAACCAGGACCTGCTGCCCCTTCCATCCCCAGCCTTGCTGCTGCTAGGACCCAGGGTCTGCCGAAGCCTGCTTGCTCTCCAGCAGATCCCCGGCCTCATCACTGGGCTGAGCATGAGCAGCTTAGCTACACCCTCCCAGGCAGACATGCTTCTGCAAATGTGCTGCCAGAGAAATTTCATTTGGTGCTCTGCCATGGGAATTTGGGGCACGGGGCCCATGTGCCCAGCACCAGTGATGCCCCTGGTTGCTCTGTTCACCGCAGGATAGTGTCACTTTCTGGTTACTCTGGGGATTAGGCCAGTGAGACTGATGTTCCTTCCAGCAGCTACCCCCACCCCACCAGTTTCACCTCTGCAGCCCTTCTCTCGCTCCAGGAACTGCAGCATCCTCTTAATGACTCTGTCCTCTGCCCAGGTCAACACTGCGGTTTCCTCTTTTGGGATGCGGAGGAAGTGTATCCAGATTCTTGCTCTCCAGCAGTCTCAGGCAGTCTTCTACTTCAAGGCCTCACAGTGTTACTTCTGCAGTTGCAGGTGGGGGAGCCTGGGCTCACCCTTTATTTCAGGCGTCAGCTCAGGAATCGTCCACATAGCAGCTGGAGTCCATTCCCTGTCAGTATTTTAGAAGGCTGAAATTAAGACAGTGAGGGACATGGCACCATGGCAGTGTCTATGCTTTCAGCAGCATGTAGAGTACATGTAACTTATGCATCACAGTGGAAAGCAGACTGCTGTTATGTAGGGTCTTGTCTTGTATCCAAATGACATTAGAAACAGACATACAAGGAGAGTCCCAAAACTGTGGGGCTTTCTTAGATAGCACTACAACCAGTCTAACAGGTTTCCCCTACATCTAAAGCAACCCTCCCCCGGCATCTATTACTATGACAACCCAATTCACACTAAGGTAACCCAATACACCACATATATTCCTCCCCTTCTAGTGCAAACACCCTAAGATACACCATAGCTGTGTTTGCACTTGGCACACTGTAGTGTGCATCTCCACAACAGGGAAAAGCTCCAGCAGCTCCCTACTGCCAGAGTCTTTCTTTGCAGTGAGGAAAGGTTCCAGGAGCAAAGCATGAGTGGGGAAAGGGTCTGGCAATAGCGAGATACCCAAGGTATCTCTGTGGCCAGTCTTTTCCTGCTGCTGGAGCTTTTAGCTGAACAGGGAAAGTTTCCAGTGGCAGGGAGGCAGCAGGCACTGCATCTGGGGTGTCACTCCCTGAAACAAAATTCAGGGCACAGCCCCAGACCCACCCTCCCAAACCGTGCCCCCAGCCATACCCTCCATTGTGGTCCCAAGCCTGATCTGGTGCCTGCTGCTTCTGCCAGCTGGAGTTGGATCCAGCACCTCTTGCCACCACCAGTGGCCTGGGTTCCCAGCTGCCTGTTCCAGTGGCCCCAAGTCCCTGGCTGCACCAGATCTCACTGCCATCACAGGTCCCAGGTAACTGGCCAGGCCAGGGCTGGATCTGGCATTTGATGCTGGCATCAGCCTTGGTTCCCCGCCTGGGCTGTGTTCAGATACTGATGCTGCCATCCCCAAGTGCCCATCCTAGGTCCCAGCTGGGCCCAGGCCAGCTGCTGCTGCCAGCTCCAGGTCCCAGCTGGGGTAGAGGCGGCTGATTTCTATGTCAGTCCCAAGTCCTGGCTGGGCTGGGGTGGGCTGTGGCTGGATCTTGCTGTTGCCAGCCCTGAGCTCTGGACAAGATAGGTGCTACTGCCAGCTCTGAGCCCCACGTCCCAGCTGGGCCAGGACCAGTTGTTGTTGCCACTGGCCCCAAGCACTGGCCCCAGATCCTGGTTGGGCTGGCAAGGATAAGGACTTGGGTTACTGGCTAGGACTCTCAGGGCCCATACGCCTTGCACCCGGTGCTGGCGATGCCTGTGCACTGCACAACTAAAAATGACAGCATAAACCTGGAAAGTGCTGCTAGGAGATGTAGACAGCCATATATTGTATGCAGCCTAGGGTTTAGGGATCTGCTTTACTCACCTAAGCTGTATTTTACCATCTACACTACTCTTCATACTGCACACCCAGCTAGCATAGGTGTCTGCACTCTACATGCTGCCCTAAGTGTAGGTACACCTTACAGGCAGACAAGGAATGAGAAACTAGGAAAATAACACCTTTCTCAGTGATTATCTTTCCTTATTATTATTTGTGTGTGTGTGTGTGTGTGTGTGTGTGTGTGTGTGTGTGTGTGTGT
>ML681963.1:74697563-74708333 GCA_007922195.1 Podocnemis expansa | reverse complement strand
TGTGTGTGTGTGTGTGTGTGTGTGTGTGTGTGTGTGTGTGTGTGTGTACTTCCAAGATTTCTAATACTGATCATAGATTTTTAGAACACACATAGATTTTATTTTGAGCTAGAGAGACTTTCCATGTCTTACTTTGGCTATGTCCACACATACATCATTATTTCAAAATAAGTTATTTCAAAATGAGTTATTTCAAAATAAAGTCCTTTTTTTGAAATAAGTTAATTCAAATTAAGAAAATGTTAATTTGAATTAAGGGAAAGCCTGCTTTCAAAACAGCTGTTATTTCAAAATGGTTATTTCGAAATAACAGCCATTTAGAAATGAATGGGGTTTAAGCTGTTTTGAAATGATGGTTCTTGTTTCGAAATGACAGCTTGTCATTTTGAAATAAGAAAACTTCGTGTGGACATTCAGTTTTTTATTTCGAAACAACCAGTGTTGTTTCTAAATAAAAGACTCGTGTGGACATACCCTTTCAGTTTTACCAGTTTTCAAAATCAGCAGAAAAAGAACAATAGCAATGCATAAGAAATGAATAGCAAAGAAAACAAAGCCTACACCAAATGTCTTTTTTTGCTAGTCCGTAATGCTTCAGTATACATGGCACGCTTACGTTCTAACACCATTGAAGATAGACCAAAAAAAAAAAAAAAGCCCCATCTCTAAAAGCTCTGAAAATGTTGATTAGAAGCAGATTGCAAACTTTGATTAAGCATTTTAAATATTTATTAAGCATTTGTGTGGGTGCACTTTTGTGAACTTCTTTCACTTCATTTTCTTGCTTTTCTTGTACCAGTAGAAGGCAGGTGAGTAACCAGATTCTTCTGATCTAATCTTTCTTTTGATTCAGTTGTTTGGAAACATTTTTAGACCTCAGCAGGATGATTTTGATTTCCATGGAACTTGTAAAGTTTAAAGCATCTTTTTTACATAACTATCCTCCATATGACAATGATCTCCCATGTACCATCATTTTTCTTCAACAATCAATACCTCCCTTCTTTCCTTTAGTCCCTTTACCTTCAGCTCTACTAGTTGCATGTGTGTGTGTGTGAGAGAGAGAAGGTGATTAGGCGAAGAAAGTTAGATCCTGGTAAGAAATTGAAGGCTGATTGCTTGACCTTTGCTTGAGGGGGCACATTTATTGTAACTTGTAATAAATGACTGTTTATTTCAGGACAAGCTTTAGGCTGTGCTAGATTACTTAGATTTGTAATAGGATATGGAGCCTTTTCTTTCAAATTTCCTTGTTCAGTCTGACTAGATTGATACTGACCAAATGTCATTATTTTCAGTCTTCTAGTCTGCATAGCCTAGGCCCCAAGATATCAGCCAGTGAATTATTTTGTATCTAGCCCAGTAACTTGTGCTTGAAACAAATAATTGCTGTTCAGTAACCTTTTTTAAATGAGTTGAAGCTCTGACTTTGCTGAAATTTACTGCTTGCTTTTTGTTAGTTGTTTTTGTTAGATTCACAGTTCCAAGCTGAAAGCTGATCACAATGCAAAAAGCTGCATTACAATTAATAGCTTCACTTTGAGTTTCAAGACCATTGTAGTCTGTGGTAAGATATAGGACTGCACAGGCATTAAAAGTGAGCTGCTCTCTGGACTCCTGAAATAGTCCTTCCAAGTCATGGTAGAAACAAATTAGATAGTTGCAAATAAAGCTGGATGCAGACACAGCAGAAAGAGTGCAATGTGTACCACCAAAAGAATTGTGGAATAAAAGCCACAGTGGGCAGCACGTAAGCCTAAGCTTACAAAAAGCCTTCAAGCTGTCAGCTTGGAAGAGGAATAGCTTAGGGACTTTTGAAAGCCAGAGCCCCAGTTTATACTCACCGTGTAGCCCTATCCAAAAGGTTTAGCCACCACTGCTCCAGAGGGAAATTTGGAAATAAATTTGTTTCTTGCATTTAAAATGGCCATAGAGAAGTATTTACTGTTGATAACAAATCCTTTCGCTTTGGCAATATGCTGCTTTCCAGGATTCTCTAACTGTTCTCCCTCTACACATTTTGTAATGATAGCTTGATCTCTGGCCATGACTGGATGCAGAAGCCCCTGGATGCTGGTGGCATATAAAACGACTGCAAAAGGAAATCTCCAAATGTTACTGCAGTGTTTGTGATGCAAAGGCAATATGTACTCTAAACAATAAACAAAAGGAGCAACTTGAGAAATTCTGAGCTGGATCTGTGTTCCTCAAAGATGACGGTTTTTCCTATCTATTAATTTCAGGCTTCTTGATTAACAGGTATGATCTGTGTTTTGGCCTTTGTCATGGCAGAAGTTTGAACTTGAACCATGCCCTCTTCTACCACAGAAGGCTCCTACTCCAAGAACCATGAGGGGGTGATACAGAGGCAAGTATGCCAGCATAAGGTCACTTTCTGATTCCTCTGCAAAAAGGAATATCCCAACTGTTTAGGCCAGGTCTCTGCCGCTCGTCTATGCAGAGCTAGAGTGACACAAACGGGAATGGAGTAGAAGACAGGTTCCATTTAGACATACTGCCAAGTGTTGATTCAGTGAAGGAAGATATTTACCATTGATAGACCGAAACTTCTTTCGTAACTACAGAATCTAATGTTGCAGTCCTAATTCAGAGAATCCCAGGCAAATTCAATGGGCCTGGCAGACTAATATCTGACCAAATTTTTAGGCTCATGTAAACTGCACTGAAACGATTTCAGAGTGATTAAATAAGGGATGGCGCATCTTCTCCACTGCTCAAATCAGCAGAACTGATCAGGTACAGAAGGGGACTATTTAAAGTGTGTGAGAGCTGATGCTGCAGAATGACCTTATGTAGTTTTGCACTGCCGATGCCATGTACCCCTGTTGCCATTATGTACCTTCCCTATGTACATTTAAGACACAATCTAGTTCTAAAATTTCTGCTAAGAATAAAGTTGCTTTGCTCCTCCATTGAACTATTCAGTATTTGTCTCCTTCATTCGTGCTCAAAGTAAGCTAATTTGAAATCAATGAATTTACACCAGCACAAAACTGGAGTAAGGCAGTAATGAATCAAGGCAAGTGTTTTGCTCAAGAAAAGACCTCATGATTTTGCCTGTGGTGAAGAGTGAAATATATACAGCATGCAGTGAGATATTTTAAAACCCACTATGCAATAATAATCTAATTGAGATATTATGATTAAAATCAACATTACAATCTCATTTTGGAAACCCATTAACTGTAGGTCTCATCCAGCATCAATTATTCAGTGATTTCATTGGTTTATGTTGCATATAATGCAAGCAGTAGTGTGTAAACCATAGGGATGTCTTTTCGGGTATAGGGACAGTTTCCAGCATGAAGGCTCATTTCAAGGTTCACTAGGAATATATTTTTGTTGTTGCAAATTAGTCAACAGTCTCCTTATTTTAAGCATTAACTGAAGTTTTGAACCAGCCAGCAATGTGCAGCTGGAACGTCAAAAGGAAAAATTTATTGTTGTTACTGATGCAGAGAAACATAACTTTACCTTCACCCTGGCCCTCTTCTTTTCCCTTTCAGCTTCCAGAGTGTTTTGTGCTTAATAACTAATGTTTCTTTTCAGCTTCAAGCCTGGCTGAAAGAGGCAGATATTGAATAGATCACTTTATCTTAGTAAAAGAACTGTACATAGTGTGCAAATGTTAAATACAACAGGCTGGACTGTCTTAAAGGCAAAGCCCTGCATTGTGAGGAGATGCACTGGGTTCATATTACACTGGCTGCTCTGCCATCCTTAAAATGGATACAGCTTGTTCTCCTTTTTTGGTTCACCAATTCAGAGAATATGATCCTTTAGTACAACAATCACTACTAACAGAGCTAGCAAGAACAGGGGCTACATTCCCTTGCTGGCAGCCATACTATTGCTAGACTCTATGGCAGGGATACACGTGTTGCTGAATGCAGGCATTCCTTATGCCTTTCTCTCTCCCCTTTACATGCTCATTCAAGTACCTGTGCTAGGGGATGCTTTCAATAAAAAGCTCCCTGTGAAGTTTTTGAACTTCGTGAAATAGTATTGAACAGCAAATGATTTGCATTAAACACCTTACTCCTTTCAAATTTTTGATATATTTAAATCCTTATGAAATGTTTGTTGTCCAAGGCACTGATGTGGTTGTTATTATACTGAGCAGACAACTAAAGGATCGAAAGAACTCTTAAAAGTATGGAAAAGAGAGAAAAACTCAGAGGCTGCAAAGAAAATCAATACCAGATGACTGCTATGTCTATAATTTCCAATTTGGATTATTTCCATTCAGTTAAGTGTAAAGGGTGAGTTGAAGTTTTTCCTATATGTAGAATTTTTTTTTTGGTATCCTCTATTTCCTGTTCTCTATAGAGTCTCTCATCATACAGTTTGTAAATAGTGCAGGCTTCCCAACAGTTCTAAATAAAAAAAGAAGTTTTCTATGTTTGGTTTCATTAAAAACGGCACGTTTCACATCCACAGTCATTCAAAACTGGGTGCTACCATATAGAACAGCACATACAACATGCTTCTTAGATAAACTCTTATGGAGCTGTAATAAATGAATGAATGAATTTGATTAGTTACTGATTGTAGCATTAGTATGGCTAGAACACCAAGTCTACATTCTCTTGTAGGAGCATTGCTGAATGAGTTCTTTAAATATGAGTGTTAAGATAACATTGTTTAAACAATTGCTGCTTGCATGTGCTGTGATGTTGAAGCTCACTAAAATTTAGGCAGAAGTTTAAGTGAGCATAAAGTAACCTCTGGACCGTAAAGTAAACACAAATAGTGTTCCTACTTACAAGGAATACTTAGACTCGATATATACATAGTTTTTGTACCAATGTAACTATTTCGACTAGGAAGAGAAGTTTTTGCCTATATTGTTATACCAATATTCTTCTGCTGTGAACACAGTCCTATCAGTGTACATTTGCCTTATACAAGAATAGCTTGTTTACCTTCCCATGAGGAAATAACATTTATACCAGTATTTTATACAGATATAATTCGATCTACACTAGGGAGATTGTATGACTTTAAGTGCTTGTCTACACATAAGGTTGTACCCCTTTAACTGTACTGGTATGTTTTCTGTGACATTTTCTATCCTAACGATGTACCTTGTCTATATCGGTCTTCCTGAGTGTTCTGCTTTTTAGATTTCTGAAACCTTAGCATGTGTCTGTTTTATCTGTTTTGCTTGGGAAATATTACATACTGTAGGATCTTTTGCTTTAAGTCAGCTAAAATACAGCTGAAGACCAGAATGTATAGTTACTTTCAGGCTAGGATATATACTGTAAAAGCTGCACCTTATGCTATTGCCCTGACTATAAATGGAATTCTGTGCTTGAGGAAAGACGACAGAGAGGGGACCTGGTAACAGGCTAAGGTCTGTTATAATGAGGAGGAGGATTTTTATTTTACATATTCACAGAAGGTAGGACAAGAAATAGTCAGTTTAACCTGAAGAAAGGGAGAATTAGGATAGCTATTAGGAGAAACTTTCTAATTATAAGGGTTGGTAAGTACTGGAATAGGCTTCCAAGGGATGGTGTGGAATACTCATCATCGGAGGTATTTAAGAATAGATTAGAAAAACAAACAAGGAGTCTTGTGACACTTAAAGACTAACACATTTTTATTGCATGAGCTTTCATGGGAGAAAATTCCACATCTTCAAAGTGTCTGATGAAAGAGGATTTTCCTCCACAAAAGCTCATGTAATAAAAATATTTGTTAGTCTTTAAGTGACACAGGACTCCTTGTTTGTTTTACTGAACTAGACTAACATGGCTGCCCCTTTGGATCTTGGCAATATGCAAGGCAAAGAATAGATTAAACACCCTTCAGGAATGGTGTAGGTGTATATGGCACTGCCTCAGCTTGGTATGTGTGTTAGTGGGGAGGAGGGAACTAAATGATCTCTGAAGGTTTATCCCAATCCTCCATTTCTATGATTCTTCCATTCAAATACTAATGTATGTATATCTATTATTTTGACTGTCTGTGCTCTTTTGCATCACAGCTCCATACACTTCAATGTTGTAGGTGCTCAGCTACTTAAATAATCATATTGTTGGTAGCTGGTTTTCAAGTTGCTCACAAAATAACCAATTAGACCCTCAAGTGGCCATTTGCGCTCTCAGTTACTCAGCAGTCATGTGTAATACCAAGACAAACATTTTTGAATATCAGGTCTCCTTAATTTAAAATTACAAAATCTTTCTGGGTTTATTTCAGTAGATTCTTTTGTGAATAGAACAAAGTTCTCTGAAGCAGGACAGTGGTGATTTGGTGATCCATATTTGTACATCGTCTAACAAAACAGGGACTTTAATCTTGGTTGGAATGCTAAGCATTACTACAGGACAATCATTTAATAAATAAAATAATAATAACTGACTACCACTTAGATTATTTAGTATCCATTGCAAGAGATTTGATCTATTACAGAATGCAAGGAGAAGAGGACAAGAAGAGACCTGGATAAACATTAAGTCAAATGTGGAGGCTGAATTGTTTCCATTTTCTCTGCGTAAGTGTTAATAAATAACAGCACATTTTATTTCTTACTGAAGAATTTTAGAAATTGCCATTGCTGCTATTTCATTTACATATAGAGTATTGTATATGTGGCCTACATGGCAACCAAATAACCCACAATCAGATGTTAGTCACTCTAATTGTATCACTGTAACCTGTTATAACTGTGTCACTAAACACTGTCCAGTCTAAGGATCTCATTTAGTCACTAAGAAAAAGTTCTAGCTGCTTATTTAATTGATGCCTTAAAGAATAAATTTTGTGTATCTGTCTGCAGCTCATAAAAGGGCAAACTTATATTTCATTTCACACTGTTGCCTTTGGATTTACAGGCTTTCTTTGTTGTCCTTGGGGAACCACTTTGAATGTAGGCAGCTGCAGTTATAATAGTTAGAAAGAAATCAGCAGTTACATGGGAGGTGATCAAATAGTAAATAAAATCACCATTTTGGGCTGTTTTAACAGTATGTCTTTATGGGTGTATGGAACTGTATTCGAATAAAGGCTTTAAGCCTGAGCTAAGATTTAAAAACACAATTTCAAAGGTAACATGCAAAACTACTCAACTCCTTTGCAATCTTCCACCATGGGAGTGATGGACAGTACACAATTTTATTGTCTATTGCTTTTATTTCTAGCAAAAACGATTTCCACCATATCGTTCCATTCTGCAACATAATAGGACTAATTCATAATCTGTGCTACTATAGTGAAGGGTTCTCTGTCTTCCCCATTCTCCAGACAGTTTAATATGTGTATTTGCTATCTTTTTCATGTATGTACGCATTCCCCCTCCCCCTTTTTTCCTTCATCCACTATAGTGGTTGCATTTTAAAAAGAACCTTCAGCAAAATTAGAGAACGTAAAAAGGCATGGGGCTAACAGCAGTTGAAAATAAAGCTCACCTATTTAATTACAGGACATAATGTATACTGGATAATAACAATACTAAGCTCTTTGATAATGCTTTTCACCAATAGCCCTTCAAGTGCTTTATCGGGGAACATAGGTCACTGTCCTGATTTTTACAGCTGGGGAAGCTGAGGCACCAAGATGAAGTATGTCACAGCAGATAAATTCTAGAGAGCCATGAAAAGAATCCAGATCTCCCAGCTCCAAGTCCATTTTTCTGTCCATTGACCCATGTTTCCTTCATAAGCATTGTGTTTTCCCCTAAAAAGTACAACTTGTGTTCCATACCTGTCACTTCGATGTAGTATCTCCAGGAGATTGCTAGTAAAGTGGTATTCCAATGACCCTCCTGCCAGCAAGTGGTAGAGGTATGAAGTGGGCAACTTTTACATTAAGAACTGGATTTAAAATACTATCATTTCACACAGGCAACTGAATAGTTTCAGCTGGTAACAAAATGTTGTCCTTATGAAATTAGTTGGATTCAAACTAGAGATTTAGTGGTGAATTACAACATAGCAGATTTCCAGTCCCATAAGTCCAGAGGTGGCTTTAGGCAATTGGGGACTCTAGGCGAAGAGCCATTGTGGGGCCCCCTAAAGAACCTCCTATAGGCCCCTACTGCTGCCCTAACTGCCCCACCAACAGCCCCAAATCTCTGATGCTGCACCCTCCACAGCTCTGGCTGCCCCCTCTGTAGCTCCCCCCCCCACCAGTGGCCTGGCTTTCTCCCTGCCCAAGTCCGAGGAGAAGTGACGCAGACCCTAGTGCTCATGGGGGGAGGGGAGTGGTAAATTAAATTATCCCACAAATCCCATCCAGACCACTCTGGCCATAAGTTTGAACTCTGCTGCTCTGCATTCACTAGCCCCTCTGTCTTTAAATCCCAGGAATTTTTGAAATTTCACTTCCTGCTTAATTGGCATGGAGACTTTTCACATCACATCTTCCCAGTCAACCATGGCAGCTCCATGTATCAAATGCTCTCCTGCTTGGAACACAGCAGAATTTCTGGATCTGAACAACATATGGGGACAGGAGGCTGTTCAGTTCCAGCTCTGCTTCAGTCATATCAACTATGATACCTATGGTCAGATGTCCTGTGGCATGGTGGAGAAGGCTATGAATGGAATGCGCTACAGTTCCAGGTAAAATCAAGGAGATATGGCAGAGGTACCAAAGGCTAGAGAATCAACTTGTTGCTTTGGAGCAGAGCAAAAGACCTGCCAGTTGTATAAGGAGCTGCACACCATTCTCAGTGATGATCCTACCTCCACTACCAGGAGACAGTGAGTACCTCTGTGGGCCCAGAAACAGTGGACAAGGATGACCACAAGCAGATAACACAGTTATGTAGTGGAAAAATCAGAAAGACCAAGGCACAAACTGCTATCAGTCTAGATGAAGGCATAACAGGTAACAAACAAACAAACAAACAAATAAATTTATTAGAAATAAGAGAAAAACCAAGGGCAGCATAGGTCCACTATTCAACAAAGAGGGAAAAACAATAACAGAAAACATGAAAATGGCAAAGGAACTAAATGATTTCTTCATTTTGGTCTTCACTGAGAAGGCTGGTGGTGACTGGATACCTGATGTAGAAGAGGACAGTAAAAACAAGACAGACTTAGAAGGTAAAATAGGGAAAGAACATGCTAAATGTTACCTAGGCAAGTTAGATGTCTTCATGTCACCAGGGCATGATGATATGCACCCTAGAATACTCCAGGACCTGACTCAGGAGATATCTGAACCACTGGCTATTATCTTTGAAAAATCATGAATGACTGGAGAGGTTCCAGAGAACTGGAAAAAAACAAATATAGTACCCATCTATAAAAAGAGAAATAAGGACAACCCAAGGAATTTTAGACAAGTCAGCTTAAGCTCTATACCAGGAAAAATAATGAAGCAAATAGTTAAGGAATCCATTAGCAAGCATCTAGAAAAGAATGAGATGCTAAGTAATAGCATGGATTTGTCAAGAACAAATTGTGTTAAACCAACCTGATAGATTTCTGTGATGGGGTAACAAGCTTTGTGGACACAGGGGAAGCAGTAGATGTGATGTATCTAGACTTTATTAAGGCTTTTGGCACAATCTTGCATCACTTTCTCATTAACAAACTTGGGAAGTACAGCCTGGATGGAGCTACTATAAGAGGGGTGGAAAACTGGCTGGATAACTACTCCCAAAGAGTAGTTATCAATGGTTCACAGTCATGCTGGAAGGGCATAATGAGCAGTGTACCACAGGGATTGGTTCTGGGTCTGGTTCTGTTCAATATTTTAGATGATGATTTAGATAATGGCACAGAGTACACTTATAAAGTTTTCCACTGCTACAAAGCTGGAAGGGGTTGCAAATACTTTGGAGGATAGCATCACAATTAAAAATCATTTGGAGAAACTGATGAAATGGTCTGAGACAAACAGAATCAAGTGTAAAGCAGAGGCGTCACTGGCCTGTGGAGGGACCCGGGGCACAGGTCCAGGCCCCACCCTCAGCCCGCAGGCCCCACCCCCTGGCCGGGGAAAGGGCCAGAAGCTACCGTGCCACCACAGGCAGCTAGGCCCGCATCCTCGACCAGGGATTGGGGCCGGAAGTGCCCGCTGGAGGCCGGGCCCTGCATCCTCAGCCGGGGATGGTGCTGCCGCTGCCGCAGGCGGCCAGGCCCTGGATCCCTGGCTGGGGACGGGGCTGCCACTGCTGTGGGCAGCCAGGCCCCGGATCCCCAGCTGGGGACAGGGCCGCTGCGGCCAGCAGTGGCTGGGCCCCAGATCTTTGGCTCAGTTGAGCCAGATCCAGTGCACCGGTGCTGGGATTCGGGGTACGTGCCCCAGGTGCACAGTGCCAGCGACACCTCTGGTGTAAAGTACTCCACTAAGGAAAGAACAATCCACTGCACATATATAAAATGGCAATGACTGCCTAGGAAGTACTGCTGTGGAAAGGGATCTGGGTGTCATAGTGAACCACAAGCTAAACATCAGTCAACAGGGTAACACTGTTGCAAAAAAAGCAAACACCATTCTGGGATGTAGTAAGAGGAATATTATAAGAAAGACACTAGAAGGAACTCTTCTGCTCTGCTCTACCCTGATTAGGCCTCAACTGAAGTATTATGTCCAGTTCTGGATGCCTCATTTCAGGAAAGATGTGGACAAATTAGGCAAAGTCCAAAGAAGAACAACATGAATTATTAGAGGTCTGGAACGCTTGATTTAGAGAGAAGATTGAAAGAACTGGGTTTCCAAAAGAGTGGACTGAGAGGGGACATGATAACAGTTTTCAAGTGTCTATGGGTATGTCCACACACA
>ML681963.1:74611985-74697163 GCA_007922195.1 Podocnemis expansa | reverse complement strand
TGCGGGCACCCACCAGGTGAGGCGCGGTGCCTGCAGCCCCCAGAGGAAGCGAAATAGCAGGTCCACACTGTGGACCTGCTATTTTGCTCCCTTATTTCGAGGACACAGTTTTGTTATTTCGAAACAAGTTATTTCGAAATAACAGGGTTTTTCGAAATAAGTTATTTCGAAATAGCTTCTTTCGAAATAACAAAACTGTGTGTAGACATAGCCTATGAGGTTGTCAAGAGGAAGAGGGAGAAAAATTGTTTTCCTTGATTGGTGCTGATAGAACAAGAAGCAATGGGTTTAAATTACAACAAGGGAGGTTTAGGTTAGACATTAGGAAAAAATTCTTGCGAGGGTGATTAACCACTGGAATAAATTGCCTAAGCAGCTTGCGGAATCTCCATTATTGGAAATGTATAAGAGCAAACACCTGTCAGGGATTGTTTAAGAGAGTACGTGGTCCTGCCTCGAGTGCAGGGGACTGGACTTGATGACCTTTCATGGTCCCCTTCCAGTTTCTATGATTCTATGACACCAGACTCAGCCTCAAGGAAGAAGTCATTGACAAGAAGGTTGATTTGCAAGGCTATAAGAGTAAGGAACTGGATCATTTGTTGATGTGGGAAGTCAGGATCTCTTCTGTACACTGGAGTGTTCAAGGCAGTCCCAGTTCTCCAGGTTTGGCTTGAAGAGTGCAAGATAACCTAGTATTTTTTTTTTTTGGTGTGGCTCTGTTATGTTAGATATGTCTTTTCTTTGGTTGGTTGCATTGCAGGTAGGAAGTGTAGTGGGAAGTGTGTTAATGCACATCGAGACTTTATGGGAATCCTCCATAGAGAGCTGTAGGAAAATGTCCTGCAAGTACATGCCAATTATCTGCCAGAGATTCCTTGGCAGAGCTGCTTTGTTTCTTCCCCCCATTGTAGGAAAATTTCCTTTCCCAATTGGCAATCACTCATGTAGGGATCAAAGAAGCAGGTGAGCAGCAGAGGGATCTCCTTTGAAACATGGAGATGTGCCCCACCATCCCTGCTTGCTCCCAGGAGTGAGATGTCAGCTTCCGTGGGCCCTGCCTTTTGGAAATGGTAGCACAATTTGAAATTTTGTCTCTATCTATCTGCATCAATACCCTAGAAAAATGCATCTGGAATGTTCTCCCCCTGCCCCTCCCCCGAGCGCAAGTCACCATGCCCTGGACAATTGTCACTCTGTGCACTTGCCAGGGGACAGTGAGAAAGGTGTATTTTACAGTAACTGACAATCGTGCTGACAATTGCACTGATAATCATGTGCCTGTTCATCATTTATTGTGCTTCTACAGATGTGCCCTTGAGGGGAATCCCCTCCACACCTGTCTAGTGCCTGTGGCTGATAAGAATATGACTGTGGAGAAGCAAAGAGGAGATATTCCAAGAACTTTTCTAGTTCTCTGAGGCATGAGGGGGGAAAAAAAGAAAAAGAAAAAAAAAAAGGGCAGGGAGACAGTGTGTGACTGAAAAAAACCCTGAGAAGTAGGAGAGGAGGGAAAACAAGGAACAAGTGACAGCAGGTCTCAAGCTCATGATAAAAGCCACTTAGGAGCAAACAGAGCAACTAAAGTTACTCACCATGCTGCACACTGAATTCGGGTGTGCTGTCCCCCTACAGTCAATCTAGAACTGCTTTCCATGCCCTCAGCAAACTCCACCCACACATTCTTGCCAAATTTCTGGCCTGCCTCAGTACTCTGTTCACTCCCCTTAAGGTAGCTTTCAGTTTTCTGTACAGGCCAGTTTTCTTGAAGATGTGCTCCCTGTCCATCTTCCAACCCACACTGATGTCAGTGCAATGCCCTTGGTATCCACAAGTTCTTGCAGTTCCTTAGAGAAGTGTCCCTTTCTACGGATGGGCTCCACTGCAAGATTGTCTGGGGCCAAAACTGGAATAGTGTGACATCTATTGTCCTGCCATCTCTGTGAAACTATCCATTATTTCACACACTTTTCTAAGACTCACGGTCCTTCATGGTAGAATGTGATTAATGGCCCTGCACACTTGTGATAACACAGCACCAATGATGGGCTTCCCTATTGCAAGCTGGCTAAAGAACAATCAATACTGGTCTGGAGTTGCCAGCTGACACATAGTCATCATCATGTGCTTCTCAAACCAAGAAAATAGCTCACATTCTTGTGCTTTTGCAACACAGGGCAGAGGTGAACGCCACACAAAGGTCCATGAAGGGGGCTTTGCACATTCAAAAATTCTGCAGCCACTGTTCATCATCCCAGACCTGCAACTGCAACCCACTACTTATTCCTTGTTTCACATTCCCAAACCAGTGGTATGCCATATGCAGATGATCCATGAATCCAAACACTAATCCAACATTGTTTGTTTGCCTGGCACACAGCACCTTGGATTACTATTCGGATTGGGAGAGCATGATATATTGCATGACCGGCCAGGATGTGTTCAGACCACTGACGACTGTGGACAGCAATTCAGGAACCTTTCTTTCAGACAGAAATGGCAGGCACTCAGGAACCTGGGGGCTTTGAAAAAATGCCACAAAACACAGTCAGAAACACATGGAATGATGAACGGGAATCACTGTATCAGAAGACATTGAGCTGGCACCCATGATGCACCGTGATCCTCTTCATCTTCCCACAGTTCCTAGCATCACGAGGTGATTAGTTGCATAGTGGGATAGCTGCCCACAATACACTGCTTTCACTGTTGATGTTTGAGCACCAACCATGGACGCGCTTCAGAGACATGAGTGCTGTGTGAATCAGCACAAGCATAATTATAGCACTTTTTGACCATTTCTGTAACATGCACCAACACCACCTTCTAGTGTAGACAGTACCTTTGCCTAGGGCCTAGTGAATGACAATGGCTAGGGGCTAGTCAAAATTAGGGCATCTGCACAGACCTAGGTTCCTGTATGCCACAGAGTTTGCAATGCACACCCAACAGAATATCAATCACTGGGTCCAAAGGAGGCATGAAGTTTTTTTCATGAAGATCCAATGATAAAAAGGCCTAAGCCTTTATATTATTGGATCTTCATGAAAAAAATTAATTCCTTATATCATTGGATCTTCATGGAAAAAAACAAAACAAAACCTCATGCCTTATGTCACTGGATCTTCCTAAAAAAAACAAAAACAAACCAAACAAACAAAAAAAAACCTTCCTGCCTCCTTTGGGCCCAGAGAATGATTTTCTGTTGGCTGTGCATTGCAAACTCTGTGGCATTCAGAAACCTAGGTCCATGTAGATGCCTTAATTTTCAAGAGCTCAGAAGTAGAATATGTGTTTCTGAAAAGTGTTCTTTAATCCACCAGTGTGGCACTGCTCTTTCTCTTATGCTTAAACCTATGTTTCTTTCCCCTGGCCACTCAGTTCACTCTATTCCTGCTGTGCTGCTGGGGTGGGTAACAAATGCAACAATGCTTTGAATTGCTTCAGCTGATAAAAGGATTTCAGAAAAAAATGATGAAAATAATCTAATAAAATCATCACATACCACTTACGGATGCTAAAATATTACAGATCCATTCATTTAGGGACATAACCAAATTAATGTTTTCTCACTGTGTTGTGTGTTTGAGACTCCTGGCTTGATTACTGATAGAGAGATGTAAGCTTCCTGTCTACATTAGGTTTTGAACATAATTATGTTTTCTCACCTGATTCCATTTTTTGCCCTGCCTTTTTTCAAATCTGATAAGACAAACCTCCTTCCATATGTCCTTTATTAGTATTCTGCATAAAGTACAGTCTTCATTATTGTAGCTAGAAAAGATTTATCTTCATATACACCAGCTGTCATCTGGGAATTTTAGAATGATCTAGTTTAGAGATTCTGGGAAGCAGCTTGCTAGATTCTCATCTTCACTTGTTTTTGTCATTGGCAATACATTTGCACTGAGCTACATTCCATTTCTGTTCTTTTGTCTAGGATGCTTTTACCACTGGAATGCTAAATACACATTTCTGAGGGTGTAGAAATAGGAACACTACTCCATTTTGATAGATGATCTAATTTATTCTTCACACGTTCCCATTTTATTGATTTACAAACCAGAAATACTAATTCAAATTTACATTGCGTGTATTTTTCTGGTCTCTAAGGAATTCCCTCCCTCTCCCCAAGATTTAACAAAACAATTTTGTGTTTGTATCCAGCAGCCTCTGTGACAGTCAAGTAAGTATCAGCTAATCAATTTTACTGCAAAACTAAATTTTTACTTTAAACAAATATCATCACACTTTGCTGACACAATTAAATGATTTCTCTGTTATGCCATATATCTAGCCTGCACCATAGGGAGCAGGTAGAAGCTACTGCAGATATCACGGCACATGTGCTTTTGCATGAAATTAAATATTTCCCCCTTAATACTACCACCAGCAGCTGTTATGTACCATGGCTTATTGCACATGACCTACATGAGACAGAGTCAGGCGGTTCAAGCTCCTCTGCTGAATGCTGAATAGGGCCCTTCTCTCCAAGGACACTAAGACTTACTGCTGTTGAAAAAAGAATCCTCATGCAAATGAATAGCTTCAGCAAACAGATTTAAAAAAACAAAACAAAAACAGGATTAGACACAAGGTTTCCTAGCATTAGAAAAATAAAGAGTGGATTGGTACCTGAAAACTATAAGTAGTGAAGCTCCTTAGAGGTTTGCGATAGTTCGTCAATAAAACTATCCAAAAACATGTCATATCAGTAACTCAATAATTTCTAAGTAAGCCTAAATTGCAGACAGATGTTTCTACTATTTGATTTGATATCCTAATGGAAATATAATAGAGATCTATTGACTGTGCAGAACAGGACTTTCAATATGTGAATGATAGAGCTAATTGACCCTTGATATTAAGAATTAAGAGGTAATCCACTCCCAGTTCCATCTTATTTTATTTCCTATTTCACTGTTCAGTCAGCAGCAAAGTTAAAGGCATTCCTCACATACTCTCTGACCCTGCAAAGACAAAATTTCCACATCTGAATGCTCAAACGTTATTAAAAGGACTTCTGAAACAACAATTAAAATAATATAGTCAAAATCATATGAAAACATTTTTTAAAAACTTGAATATTAAAAACCAAAAACAGCTACACTCATTGAGACAATGTGATTAATATTTGCCCATTGTAATGCACCATGTTGTACTTCATTACAAATTTCAGAAGCAAGTTTTTTTTATCACATTTTAGTTTTGCAAATAAAATAGATTAGTCTCAGTAGAAAGAATGCTTCTTCTGTGTTTCATCTCAAGTGTGGTGAAAATTAGCTTCAATGGGATAACTGGGGGTGTTTATTTTTATAGGGCCAAATCATCTCCCTATTGCACAGCCAGTGCCTTCAAGCTATTCAGCAGGAACTGAGGGTGAAAATGTTCCCTTGGGCCATGGAGCATCAGAAAAGCACAGTGCAGCTGCTACCTTTGGGCTGCAGTGGTCTTTGCAGCTGTTGTATTCCCCCTGTCAGACATCACTATGTGGATGGTCATGCCTAGTGGCTTCAGCAAGAGTCAGATCTAGTGGTCAGAGCAGGTGCTGGTAGCTAGGAATCAGAGGCCAGGTCAGAGCTGGAGTCAGAAGTCAGGGATTGGAGCCGAGGATCAGAGCTAGGTTACCTGGAGTAAGGAAAGGCAGGGTGAAGGCAGAAGCAGATCTTGGAACAAGGTGGAAGCATAGAATGGAACAAGCAGGCTTGGAAGTTGCTGAAGTCAGGAATGAATGCTTTGAGCAGCCACCAACCTATTGATGCTTCTGGGTTTAATAATCTGCTGACTCTTCTCACCAGTCAGGTGGTGTAGCCAATTAGGCAGCCTACTATAGGTCCAGAGACTGGCTCTGCTGCAGGCCCTGATGCCTGGCAGTATCTCCCTTGAAGGTGCTATAAGGGGCTTCAAGGCTTGGTTTCTAAAGATACTTCCAGTGGAACTCACAACAGGTCCAAGACAAGGATGTTCTCTATTGGTTCCCAAGACTGCTTCCTCTTAGTTAATCAAGAGTTTTCCCTTAACTTACTACTAGTTGAGGATTCAGTGCAACAAGTACTCCTACTGTCTATGGATTTAAGTTCCAGAACGGTAGCCATATTAGTCTGTATATAGCAAAATAATCTGACAAAGTGGGTTGCAGTCCACAAAAACTTATGCCAGAAGAAACTTGTTAGTCTTTAAGGTGCCACAAGATTTTCATTGTTTTTTTCTATGTACTGTTATGGATGTTGGTGGAGGGTTGGAATAGTTTTGGCATGGTTTCTCAGTGTCAGTCTTTAAAAGTGAGATATGAAAGATGAGGAATTTTCAAGAATTTGGCAGCTGTCACCTGAACATCACTCAGTTTACCAGCTCTATTATCTTGAGGGGGGGCAGATATCAGTAGGCAAATGTGGTGGATGGATGGCTCAGGCTTCTGGGTAGACGTTGACACCTTGTCCCTTAAGTCCAGATAAGGGACAGCCTGAGGATCTTGGTTTGTATGGTGTTCATAATCTTTGCTTCTTGAGCTTCTGGATTACGCACTCTAACTGGGAGGCTAAGTCCAATAAAAGATATTACCTCAACCATCTTGTCATTAATATTCTGGGCCAATACAGGTACCGTACCATGGCTAATATTGTCCTTAAAAAAAAAATTAGTCAGCTGATTGAGAAGCAGAAACAAGCAGCTTAACTGACAAAATGAGAATAACTTTTAGGTTGAAATGTGGTCACGCAGGCTGACTGAACAATTAAAAATAAAATCAAAACAAATATCAAAACTGTCTTCAAGCAATTGATGAAAAGGCTACATTTGCAACAAATACTATTCACAATGAATAATGATGAGGTGTTGGTTGAAATGAGGTAATTTTTGACAGTAGCACTGTGGGAGTCTATGGTAATATTGTAAATCAATAATGCTCTTTATGCTGATGAAACTGAAGGTGGGAGGAAATGCAGATTTTAACAGTTTCACTACCTGTCTTCCCTTCTCCCTGTTGGATTGCCATGCTCTACTGATGGTCCATTGAAAACCAATAAAAGGTAGGTAATTTCAGCAGGAACAAATGTTACATTCTTGATGCATGAACTCACCAGGCATGTAAAGTCTAAATGTTTAAAAAGTAATCAGCTACTTAAATTGTTTCAACAGCTGATTACTGTTTAAACTGAAGGGAGGTTGGAGCTGGGGAAAAGGGAGAGCTGTGACTGTGCGGGTCTTCTCTCAAGTGAGAGATGCCCACCTGCTCTTGTTCACAAGAAGTCCAACTCCCCTGCACATGCAGAGCAGGGCCTAGTGGGGCAGAGAAGTGCAGCTGGGCTTGGCTTAGCTCCCCTCCAGCAAGAGTTGTCCAGATACAGCTCTGCATGCAGTTAGGCAGCTCTTGCTTGACAGCTGTGGAGTCAAGCCCAGCACAGCTCCCCCTGCCCAAGTATTTAACTGATTAAATGTTTGATTTTTTAGAATGCTTAAATGGATTCTGTATTAAATTAATTTGTATGTCCCTAGTACTAAAAACATTGCTCAGTAGCTAACAGGTTATTTTTTTTTAATAATAAAAAAACAGTTGTATATTTATACAGCAGGTTTTTTCCTTCTAACATTAACCCAGAGTTAAAACTGTAATGTGGGACATAATCTCTTACATTTACAGTATTTAAGGCCAGGAGGAATGATTACGATCATCTAGTCCAGGAGTGGCCAGACTGTGTCTTGTGAGTCACATGTGGATCTTTTACAGTTAAAGTGTGACTGCAGAGCCCTCTAAGACCTTCCCGATGCATTTTCTGTCTACCAGTCTGGGTATGTAACTCGAAGCGTCTGCCCTGAGGCAGGGTGGTGGGGCTGGAGTATTTTGCCCAATGGGGAAGGGTTACTGGAGAGTCAATAAGTCTGGCCACCTCTGATCTGGTCTGACCCTTCCAAAACATAAGGACAGAATCACCTGTAATAGCTGCATCAAGCTCATATTATCTGACTGAGCTACAGTATATCTTTTTGGAATGACATTCCATACTGATTTAAATATTTCATGGGATGAAGAATTTACTATATTCCTTGATAGATTGTTCCAATAGTTAATTACTGTCACTGTAGTTTATTTGTAGCCTGACTTTGTCAGCACCAACGTCCATTCATTGGATTTGTTCTGCCTTTCCCTGCTAGAGTAAAGAACCATTTACGTTAAGAAATCTTCACCCATGTAGGTACTTATGAACCAGGGCCAGCTAGAGCCATAAGCCAATAAGGCCCTGGCTCAGGGCAGCCCAGCTTAGGCATGCTGTAGCACTACGCTGGGGGTGAAATGGGTCAGCCCACGGGGTGGATCCCACTTCCTTGCCCTGCCTCTGGGCTGGCCTTCCCCACCCCCAGGCACTGTTCCCTCTAAGCTGTGCGCATGTGTGTGCATACACAGGTCATGAAACCTGCGCACACAACAAAATAAAGTATGCACAAAAAATTCAGTAGTGCTAATACTGGTGCTCACAAAAAATTGTTTGTGCACACAGTCTACTAGTAATTAGAGGGAACATTGCCCCCAGGGCAGAACAGCTGGCCCAGGGGAGGGGTAGGAGAGTGCAGTCTGCCCAATGGGCTTGCTTACTCCATCCCTGGGCTGGCTGTACCGCCCTGGGGGTGGAGAGGGCCGTCCCAGAGGCTGAATGAGGGAGCAGGGTATGCCCTGTGGGCCAGCCTGCCCTACCCCTGGGAAGGCTGCTCCCCACCCCATAGGCAGGCTGAGCCAGCCCAGCATGAAGGCTGGGTTCTGCCCCCCCAAGGTGGGTGCAAAGAAAAAAGCTGTCTTGGGGCACCACAGCCCCTTGAACTGGCCCTGCTATGGACTGTGAGCAAGGCACTTCTTCACATTCTTCTGGATAAAATAAACAGATGGAAATTTTCAAGTTTTACTGTAAACCAAATTTTCTAAACCTTGAATTTCAGTTTACCTCTTTATAGTAAAAAACTATCCTAATGTGAAGGAAAGATAGCAAGAGAGTATGAGGCTAACATGCCTCAGTAGGAACTTTTTAACAACCTGAAAATAAAAAAGGAGTCCTACAAAAAATGGAAACATGGTTAAATTGGTAAGGAAGAGTGCAAAAGAATAGCATAAGCACAGAGCATCAAAAATCAGACTACAACTCAAAATAAGAGATAAAAATCAAGGAGTCTTGTGGCACTTAAAGACTAACAGATTTATTTATCGCATGAGCTTTCATGGGAGAAAATCCCACTTTGTCAGATGCTTTGAAGAGTGGGAACTTACAGAATTGGATGAGAATAAATGCAGGGGAGTGTAAGACATGGGATCAGGTCATACTGCAATAGCAAATCAGAGCATTTGTAAGGATTCAAACTCTAGGGAACAGCATACAGAGGGAGGGTGAAGTCAAATTACCTGTTATAATGTGAAAAGAATCCATAGTCACGATTCAGACCTGCTTTCACCCCATCTAATCTGCATATTATTTGAATTTTGGCTGTTTCTCTTTGAAGTCTTGATGTCGCATTGATTTTCATGAGGACCATCATTAACAAATCATCAGTGAAGTGAATAGAAAAGATGGAAGTGCTCAGCAACTGTTTTCGGGGGGGGGGGTTGTGATGTCTGATGCAGTTTTGTGTGCATTTATTCTTCTGCATAGGGACTGTCCTGTTTGTCTAACATATAAAATGTAGAGGCATTTCCAGCACATGATGGCACAATTCACATTAGTGGATGAGCAGGTGAAGGATCCTTCGCTGGAGTAGCTGGCTTGACTAGGTCTTATGATGGTGTCTTTAGTGCAGATATGTGGACAAAGTTGGCAGCGTGGTTTGTGGCAGGGATATGTGCCTGCTTTAATGTTTCTGTTGTTAGGTCCGTAGTTGCTGGTGAGTATCTGTTCAAGGTTCGGGGGTTATCTGTAGGTGAGGAGAGGTCTGTCTCCCAAGGCTAGAGAGAGTGAGGGGTCATCTTTTAAAATAGGCTCAAAGTCCTTAATGATCTGTTGTTGGAGGTCTGACTTGAGGGTTGTCTGTGGTGACCAGTGGCATTCTTTAAGGACCTCTGGGACTGTACCCCCACCGCATGCTGAGAGCTCAGGCCCCCCACCACATGAGAAAGGGTGGGGACTCTGGGGTGCTTGGAGAGCTCAGCCCCCACCGCTTGGCTAGGGATGTGGGTACCAGGGCACCACAGAGCTCAATCCCCGCTACTTGCCCAGAGGCAAGGGGTACCAGGGTGCCTCAGAGCTCACCCCCCTGCCGCTTGGCCAGCAGCAGGGGGTTTGGAGTGCTCCTGGAGCTCTGCCCCCCACCGCCCTGCATTCCACCCTGTACCCCCCTCTCCCCTTGGCCAGGGTGCTGATGGGGCAGTGTCGGGTGGGGGAGGCCTTCCTTCCAGGGTGCCATGCACCCTGGGAGGAAAGTCAAACCTGAATCGAAACAGTGCTGTTTCAGAATAATGCGACCGAATGGCATTATTTCGAAACAGACCTTTCAATTCAAGGGCTACTTTGATTACTCTCTAGGTTTTATTGTTTCAAATTCCTTTCTGTTGTTTTGAAATGAGCTCCCTCATTTTGAAACAACAAAACATCATTTGGACGTAACTTTTTTTTAAAGCGAAACAACAGTAGTTGTTTCACTTTAAAAAGAATGTGTGGACATACCCTATGACTCTTGTATGAGAAATGACATTTCCCAGCATCACAGCTGCCACTAGCAGTAGACTCAGAAATGCAAATTTAAGTTAAAAAACAAGAATTTTCAAACGCCTGTCCCAGTTATAAAGCATAATGTGAGATTCGTGTCTCACCCTATGAGCTTTCAGATTGCTGTACTAATGACAAGGCATGAACAGAGCTATCTTTGAACACTCTGTATGATACATTGCATAAAAAAAACTGATACATTCATAGACCTAACAGAAGAAAAGATTTATTTGCTCGTCAACTTGGTATTTATACTACCAGATTTGAGTTTTGGTGGGTGATAATTAATAATAACTGGTAAAATTCAAAGGGTCTACTGTGTCTACCTAGTTCCAAAGGGACAGCCATGTTAGTCTAGTTCAGCAAAACAAACGAGGAGTCCTGGGGCACTTAAAAGACTAACATATTTATTTATTGCATGAGTTTTCATGGGAGAAAATCCCACTTCATCAAATGCTTTGAAGATGGGGGAATTTACATAAAAGCATCTGATGAAGTGGGATTTTCTTCCATGAAAGCTTATGCAATAAATAAATGTGTTAGTCTTTAAGTACCAAAGGACTTCTTGTTTGTGTTTATCTAGTAGTAGTCTATCCCCCTGGAGTGCTTTAAATTGACCTTGTGACTTCCCTTGTTAGCTGTAAATATATTTAATACAAACATGCTAAATTTTCCATCTCATGCAAAAAATAAATGTATTAGTCTTTAAAGGTGCCACAGGCTTCCATGTTTTTGTTTTGGTTTGGTTTTGGGTGATATAACTGTATCTCAAACCTGTGCGGTGCTTCTGGGTGACACCTCAGGTCAGATTAGCATCAGCACTATCCAGCCTGCTTGATGACCCATCACAGGCAATCAGCTATGTGGTGAACTCACTGAGAGAAGCCTGGGGTTATTCCAGTGAGTCTGCAGGACATGTAGCGACATGCCTGTGAACAGGGGACTTTCACGTGCTTCTCCATGTTCATATGCTGTGAGTTTGTGTCTGAGAAGGTGTACAAGTTGCATAGCAAAGGATATATAAAAAGGCAGCTACATCATCTCCATCTTATCTTCATTCCTGCTTCTTGCCTCTAGAGCAGGGGTCTCAAACTCAAACCACCATGAGGGCCACATAAGGACTACTATGCTAGCCCAAGGGCTGCACCACTGAAACCTTTTCATACAATGATATTGCAAATATCAATATCGATAGTGTCTTTGTGGGCTGCAGGAAATAACCTTAGGGGCTGAATGCAGCCCACAGGCCACAAGTTTTGAGACCCCTGCTCTAGAGTAACTTCTACACACTGAAGCTTCAAAGGACTGACAGACCCACATAGAGGCATTTTACAAGTCAGCAGTCTCACTGATTCTGCTAAGACCATGATATATGAACTTAGAAGACATATATGTATATCTGCTTGCATTGATCATTTAACATCACCCTTCTCATTTGTATCTTTTCTTGTACAATAAGCCTTTACTTTTATTTACTAAGGGATTGATTGGCAGCATGGTGTTTTAGACAAGATCCAAATTAATATTGATCTGGTAACATTGGTAGTCCTCTAGGGATCAGAACATTTTGTAAAGTGAATAGATCTTTAAATAACTGATCTCTTTACAAAACTTGACAACTGATTGGGAGCCAAAGACTGACATGCAATAACACGGGCTGTGTGATTTCTCTTTTGGCTTTCTTAAAAACCAGCAAAGAGGTTAGTGGAATATAGTTTGTGACTGGTTAGTGAAACTAGCTTTAGTGTGAGCTGCCAAATCTGGAAGACTCTGCTCTCGTTTTTGAATTGTGCCCTGCCCCTGTCATTTTCAGTGTGCACCCTAAGCACCTGCAGTCACGGCATCCTGCACACAGTTTTCTGCTCACATCTTTTACTCCATACCACCTGTCTTCTGCAACTCACATTGTCCATCCATTCTCCTTTTGTCTCCTGCATTCTCCAGCTCAAACTCTAGCCAGAGCCATCCCTAGGTGGAAGCAGGACCAAGGAGCAATCATCCTGTGGGGGGCCCTCTGACCCTTCCCTGAGCTGGGGAGGGCAAAGTGGGCCAGCCCAGAGGCTGGGCCCTGCACTCCTGCCCCTCCCCTGGGCCAGTCACTCCACCCCGGGGCATGGGGAGAGCTGGCCCAGAGGCAGGGCAGGAAAGCAGAGCCTGACCTCTGGGCTGTCCCACCTGCACCTGAGTAGGCTGTTCTGCCCTGGGGGTGGGGAGGGCTGGCCCAGAGGCCGAAGACAGCCAGGAAGGCGGGGGGCACAACAACATGGGGCCTGAGAAACCATGGGGCCTGAGGCCATCACCCCTCTTGCCCTCTCCTCCATGTGATGGCTCTGACTCAAGCTCCCTGTAGGCTTGTATTGCTACATTCTATCCAGAGGCAATCTTACTCGATATTCATTGTCCATCCACAGACTTTAAATCTGAAACATATTTTATTCATTTTTTGAAGTTATTTATGACTTATTTTAGAGATCTTTAAATTTGTTTAGTGCACAGAAACACATTATATCTGTGCATAGCATGGCACCATTTTATCTCTTGTTGATGCTTGCTTTAGTATAGTTTTAATCCACTCAGTGCTATATATATATATTTTTTCCTTTTCTGTGCTGCTATGTTTTGATTTACAGAGATCATCTTAGAGTGAAGGACCACATTTTGACCATCAATGCCTCTAATTAATCTTCTAGGACACTGAAATCTTTCCAGTGCTGGTGGAGCAGCACCAAGGTAACATAACAGATGATTTGAGCAAACCATCTTACATCCTCATATTCCCCTATGATGCTGGTGAATTGCTACCAGAGTAAAAATGAATTACGCACAGTTGTACCAATTTGACTTACAGATCTTGGGACCTGATCCCTTGAAGTCAATGGGTACTGAGAACTATAGGCATCTCATAGGATAAGGCTCTGAATTACAAATTAGTGACTGTAAAGTGAATGATTAATTTTGTGGGTGTGTTCCTCACACAATGCTCCTCATCACTAGAACAGATTAATCTTGTGCCATTTTCTGTTTTCATTACAATCTTTGTCACACAAATGAGGCATCAGAATGTCAACGTCACATATTATCTCTGAAAGAGAGTAGTATTCTCCATTGCTTTGACCTTTTCAGTGTTCTGCATTTCGATTTGATCTGGAAGTTGATGATTAATGCTAATTACAATAATTACAAGAAGAAGCTTCAAATATAAATTGTCAAATGTTCAAAAGAAGCAGTACAAAACATTTAATATAACTATAACAATACATCTGCTATTTTCTCTTTTTTTTCAGATGTAATACAATCAGAGGCATATGCGCCCGCACGCGCACCCCCCCCCCCCACACCATAGATCTGAACACTTGATTCTAGGGAAAGATTGGATCCAAATCTAAACTTTACAGTTTAGACTTTTAGTTAGCAAAAACACAGATGAGGTTGTAACAGGCAAAATACAAGACCTGTGGTTGGGGAGTCATGTTTTAGGTATACAAAAAAAAAATCAATTTTTGAAATCAATAACATGCTCTTTTGCTCTAACAGCTTTGCTTAAAAAGAGCGAGCATTCCATAAAACAAGGTTTGGCTTTGGATTCAGATCATTAACTATGATTCCCATTATGCTGTTGATGCCACAGGGAAAGGGATAGTTACTAGTCTGCTCAGCCTTGCTGTATTGGTTTTAATTTGGGGGAATTAAACTTCCTTGAGATTAGCTGCCAAGTTGGGTGACTGCTTAACAGGTGTCCTCATAGATCTGAGACGGCTAGCTAGCAGTATGCTACAGCAAATTGTGTGTGAATGAGAGAATCAGTTTGTAATTATAACTAACACCCTCCCCACTATAGTGCTTTTCATATGCTAAACCTTGGCTGTCTCCAACAATAGTAGATGTGGTACCCAGTTGTATTCTAGCTTTCAAGTAGACTACAGTCCAGTTTCTCTCCCTGTGGATACAGTCTTTATAAACTACATGGGCTAGTTTTCACTGATGGTGGCAAAATTGCCACCATCAGATTGACCTTCTGAATCAACTGAGTGGGTCTGTGAAGACCCACTCAGTTGATCAGGAAGCTGATCTATGAAGACCACCCAGCAACTGGAGTACCACTGAGTCAAAGGTAGGCCCCTCCCTTTGACTCAATGTGCCAGGCATAGGGCAGTTGAACTGAGGTAAGCAAGTTATTTTAAGTAACTTACATATCTCCATTTGATTGCCACTGAAAACAGTGGGTAGTATAGACCTGCCCATAATTGACTCTGCTACATAAGGATACAGCAGAATTTCAGAGGACTGCACAAAGGTATGCAGCATCATGGGGATCAAAGTCTGGTTGTGCAAAGGCCCCCACAGTGCACTAGTTGGAAAGTAAAGAATGGAACATGTACTGAGATGGAGGGTGCACCACTGTAAATGGTCAACTCACCTTCATGGGAGTGTTGTCTGAGAGGCTGCTCTTAGGCTACAGTAACCTTCAAGGTCTTTAACTGCTCATTGGCCTGGGGGAAGGGGAGGAAGAATTACTCTTCTCCATGCATAAGCGCATCCTGCAGCCCTGCTACTAAGCCCAAAAGATTAGCTCTTCTTATACCTTTCCCCCAATATATATATATATATTGCTATACGCCCAAAGCAAACGGATACATATGCTTGTTTTTTTATATTTTTAACATTATTCTAATATAGGTTTAATTCTTTCTTTGTCCTTGGCCAAATGACATCTATCCTATCAACCTCTAGATGTATTTCCTAAGACCCTGTTGCCTTGGTGTCTGAGCCTCACCATTTACTGCTATGCAATACTTGGCTGCTTCCTTTCAATCCAGAAATGGCTGTATTTCAACAGTGCTGTAATGAGACATTTTTGGACTGTCCTCAGCTGCTGTAAAGTAATGCAACCAGTGGAAATATCATAACATACAGCTGCCCTGTAAATGTAAACTCTATTTTTACTCAGTTGTCTGTTCCCCTTCCAACTTTCGAATTGTTTTATTTTACATTATTTTCACTGTAGACACATTTCTTTCATAGACTTTGTAAGCAATGGTAAAAACAAAACAAAACAAAACATTCCGGGCTTACTTGGTGCCCTGTAATTTCTGTTTTCTCAATATTTCTTTCCTAGAGGCATTATAATAAAGGTCAGATTGATTTTGCAATCATACTACCCAACAATGTGTTAAATCAATAAATAAAGTATGCTGTGTTCTTTGTTTTAGTCATTTCATCATCCTTTGTAAATACATCCCCTTATTATACTCCTGAGTTTGACTTTTCTGTCTCTCAGAATTGTAGTAAGTGGCTTATATTAAATGGAAGCAATGATAAATTCACTGGTGACTGCCTTTGGTAGAATTTAGTAGTGAATTTAGCTCTTGGCAACCCCCCTACCAAAATGATGTATTTAAACTGGAAGCAGTTCAGAGACAGTACATATGAGAAATGGGCATGTGGTGAGAGTTGAGCTAGAGAGATTCACTTAATCGTGCTGAGCTTTTACATAAGGCTGAAGATTTTTCAAAATGTTGTACAAAGATTAAGAACGCAAAATGTGTGTGTCTTGGCTAAATGACAACTGAGAGAAGAGGCCACAAAACAGTCTACACATATTTTAAGAGTATAAGCACCAAGGAGTGTGAGGAATTTTTTTGTATGGTACAAGGGGGCATAGAATCATCGGATTGGAAGGGACCTCATGAGGACATCTAGTCCAACCCCCTGCTAAAAGCAGAACCACTCCCACTAAATCATCCCATCAAGGATTTTGTCTAATTGAGCCTTAAATGTTTCCCAAGATGGAGATTCCACTGCCTTCCTAGGTAACCTATTTCAATGCTTCACCACTCTCCTAGTGAGAAAGCTTTTGCTAATATCCAACCTTGACCTTCCCAGCTGCAACTTGAAACCACTGCTCCTTGTTCTGGCCACTGTTACTATTGAGAACAGCCTAGCTCCCTCCTCTCCGGAGCACCCCTTCAAGTAATTGAAGGTTGATATCAAATCCCCCCTCAGTCTTCTCTTCTGCAAACTAAATAAGCCTAGTTCCTTCAGTGTCTCCTCAGAAGTCATCTGCCCCAGCCCCCTAATCATTTCCATTGCCCTCTGCTGGACTCATTCCAATTTGTGAACATCCTTTCTGTAGTGCAGAGCTCAAAACTGGACACAGGATTCCAGATGTGGCCTCACCAGTGCCAGATAAAGGGGAATAATCACATCCCTCGATCTGCTGGCATATCAACAGGATTATCAATAGGATGAAAATTAGGTAGAGAAAAATTCGGTATATTAGAATGAATCACTGTTCAAAAGTGATATTTTATAGATTGTAGAAAGATGAGAAAATGCCTTCCATCTAGGCCATGGGTCTCCAACCTTTTTATTCTGAGGGCTGAATATATTATTCCAAAACACTCAAGAGGTAAGCTGAAACACAGAGGTTCATAGGGTATGGAAGCCACCCAGGGGTTCCCTTGTACATTCTCCTGATTTTATAAAAAAAGTCCCTGGTGGATGTAAAGCCAGCATAGCAGTATCCTGTTTTTACCTCCCTGAAGCCTCTGGACAGGAGATATGTTGTGAGAGGGAGGGAGAGCCACTGGAGTTCTCTGACTAGTCCCAGCTGGTCTATTGCTCCTTATCAATGGGCACAAATTACAACAGCTCTCAATCTACTTAAACCAGTTCCAGGGCAGAAAATGAGGAAGCTGTAAGGGGTTGTTAGTTCTCAACTTTTCCTCACTTCTCCTGGGCTCCTAGCTGTGTGGAGGAGGAGAGTGATCCTTAGCTATGCGACCATGTAAGCTCAGGTGGAACCTGCTGCCTCTGGACTTTCATTGCTCAACTGGGACTTAATGTCTATGTCTACTTTTTTAATTTGTACTTGCTAGTCTGAACTAAAAAAGTCCGGAGATTAGTTCGAACTAACCTTGGGCTAGTTCAGATTAACTGCAGCTTTTTAGTTCAAACTAGCTGCGTGTCCTAGTTCAAACTAACTTTTTAGTTTGAACTAGAACACGTGGCTAGTTTGAACTAATGGCTTAGTTCAAACTTTTAAGTTCGAACTAACTGCTTAGTTTGAACTGAAGTTTGAACTAAGCTGGATAGTCTGAACTAAGCAGGGGGTTTTACTAGTCCAGACTAAGCTTTGGCTAGTCTGTACTAAGAAATTTCTTAGTGCAGACTAGGGAAAGCCTAGTGTGGCCATGGGCCAAATTAGTCTGTGCTAAGCTTGCTTAGTCTGGACTAATTTAGCTGTGTAGACATAGCCTTTGGCAATGGACCTACTGGAGTTACTTTCCTCCTGCCACTGTGCTTTAACAAGTGACCAGTGAGGGGAGTTGTTTGTTGGGCTGCAATAGAAACTGTGGGAGGTAGTCACGTGTGGCTCCATGCCTTGGTCACAAGCTTGGTTCATATACTTCAGGCTAAAAATCACAGTGTGCAGTTCAAGGAAAACATCATGAGTTAGAACCATAAGGGGCACATGTGGCACCTGGTTCACAGGCTGGGGACCTCAGCTTCCTGCAATACACACTAGATTGACAGAATTAACTAGAAATATAGAGTTATAATACAGGTTTACAGATTTTCAGCTCGTTTCAATTTCTAGTTGGCAGCTGAGTTTCAGGGAATGGAGACTCCAAGGGAATGCCCCTCAGGTGACTCACCTTTGTTTGTTGGAGGGATCCTGGCAGGGAAATACAAGGTCCAGGATGGAGATCAGAGTACTCCCTAGCAGCCCTTCTTAGACGATGCTTCTAGACTAGAGAACCTTTGTAGAGGTTATGAGGTGAACTTGGGTTTAGAAATCACGCAATGTCTGCAACAGCATGGCTTCATCTTGCTTACCACTGCCTGACATCATTGCTTCCATGCTATGGCATTAAGGGATGCTGAACAGGCCAGTTCTCCCTAAACTCATCCTATCATTTGTTTATGATACCCATTATTTATTTATTTGCTGTAGGCAGCGCACTAGTAAGTGTTACACCACATGTAGAAAACAGCCTGCCTATTGAATGCTATTGGTTCTGCATCTGCACTAAATATATATTTATGTCCTAAAGATTTTTAAGGGTAGGCCATAGAATCCAGTTAGCATTGAATGCACGGATCATTTATAACATTTACACAGCTTAACTTTAACACTTTACCTTGGCTATAAGACATACTACTCTGTATATTGTCAGGAACATCATGCATAAACATAAGATTGATCTAGACGAGGGGTTCTCAACCAGTAGTCAGGCTATGAGGAGTGAGCATGGGATAAGAAAGCAGCAAAATCCCACAATTTTTATGGCTCAGTGGAAATAGGGGGAAAGTACCAGTTTGCTCCCTTCTCTGTTGTTCCCTCTGCTGCCTCCACCACCTAGGCAGCTCCACAGCCTTTTTTTCATTCCCTTAGTTGCCAGGAAGGGAAGTACCACTTCTAGAATCTGATGGCTTTGCAGCCTCACAAAGCAGAGCTTCCCATTCTCTGGAGCTGAGCACTGTGAAGAACAGGATAAGATGGAAGCTTTCCATTCAACCCCAGATTATACAGCAACCCATTCAGCCCCCTCAGTAGCCCCCACCAAGAAACTGCAGGAACCTCCTCATGCAGCATTCATACACACATGCTATATGACAGAGTGCAAGTTCAGAAGTAGAACACAATGACCTTTCTCTGAATGGATTTAGTGGGCCTTACATCTATGATGTTCATATAGTTTAGATTAAATAGTCGACCATGATATTTCTGTCAAATTTACATATTCTGTCACCCTGGCAGGGCTTGGGGAAGAAGAGAAACTAAAAGAGAAACAGTTACCAGGCTATATCTACACTGCCAGCTTAAATTGAATTAAACAACTCCCTGGCTGCATTTGGAGTTCATTAAGTTGACTTAAGCACTTGCTTAAGTCGACTTAATAACTCTCACCCTTAAAGTTGACTTTTAGAGTTAAGTCAACTTTATTAAAGAGACCTAACAAAATGTGGTCACTAAAGTTGACTTAATAAAGTCAACTTAAGGCATGAGACCCATTTAAGTTGACTTAAGTGAAGGCACTCATTTAAAGTCAACTTTATAAAGTCGACTTAAACAAATGCGGCCTCTCTAAGTTGACTTAATAAAGTTGACTTTAAGTCAACCTTATTAAGCTGACTTACCTGAGCCCTCTAGTGTAGACATAGCCCTAGACCTTCAGGGATTAGCTTCAGCAATTGTTCTCTTCTCCATGGAAAATACTAACTTAAAGGCCTATCTGAATGCAGATTGATCAATATGCTCCACCCGACAGTCAGAAGAGGGGAAAGATAGTGAAACAGCACATCTTGGTCATGGGAGGGCCTCCCCTGGATTGCTAAGGGATGTAGAGCCCAGATTATTAGATAAAAATAAAACCACTATTTCCAGAAATATTAGGTATTTCTTAACTAAATAATGTACCTTTCCTTTGATAAAGACTTTTCATCCACAGAAGTTTTAAAAGCCTGAGATCATCACTCAAAGTGGATCATCATCATAGTGAACTTGCAGTTACGATTGCCTCACACTCCCCACTATAAGACCCTGTTTTTGGTTGCTTATAACATCACCAAACTTTGACCATGCAGGGTGAAATTCTTCATGCCAGTTATCTGTCCAAGGCTGAATGGATTTAGGAAGCTTCAGATAACATTGTCAGTCATTTCCTATAAGGCTAGGGAAAAATATTTACTTTACCCATGCTAAAAACAAACAAACAAACAAACAAATCTGTACAAATTATTTGTTGAGAAGCTCCAGAACTTCCATACTTTAAAGCAAGAACTTTAAATTTCACCATGCTGTTGGCTTGGACAGGAGATATGCCTTTTGCTGCACATTTCACCCAAATTTGACCAAGATACAAGCTTCTGAGAAACTCCTTTTCACACAAGCACTAACACAAGCTTGCTAAGGTTTAGCAGCTACATTCTCTGAAGATTCCATCTGTACTAAGCAGATGTGGATGGGGTGTTATCCACTTATAGTTCCCCACAGAGCAACTTTGCTTGCTCCATCACTGAATTGCAGGAGGATAAAAAGCATTACTGACTTCCCATAATTCACTGTGTGGCCTTATACATTATTTAGTGCACACCATCCAAACTATGCCCAGTGCAACATTATTAATTTTCTCCTGTGCTTTTATAAGGTTCTGGCAGTATAGCATCTTTATTTTTGAATGGCTTATCCCATTTTTCATCAGGTAGCTGCTCATTCAGTGAACACCGTCCATCATATTCACCGAAAAAACTGGGGATCATATGGGAAAAAAGAGCATGGAGTCATGTAATTTAACACTCTATCACAATACACATACATAAGTGGGGGCAAATTAAAGTACTGGCTTTGGAATCCATGTTTTTTTCTTAACATGTTTTTTTGGGAATGTAGTTACTATTAAGACTAAGAAAAAAAAGACAAGCAGTGATCAAGTCACCACCACCAAGTGTTATATACTTTGATTATCATCAGTGCAATGTGGTACATTTGAGCTGTTTCTAATTTCATATACATAAGGGTGTATAAAATCCTTATTTTGAAATAACTTAAATCAAAATAAGCAAATATTAAATCAAAATAAGGGAAAACCTCAAAGCGAAATAGCATGTCTGGACACAGGACTTGCTATTTCACTTCAGGAGAGGGGCAGCATGGGAGGTGTGGCAACATGGCCCCCCTCACTGGGCTATGCTCCCATCCAATATATACAAAAAGGAAGGCACCCTGGGAAGGAGAAAGGCAAAATTTTCATTTCAAAATAACCGTTATTTCGAAATAACATGTCCGACCAGCGTTGTTTCACTTTCAGGCAAGATTTTATTGTTCTAAAATGATGGACGTCATTTCACAATAATGGGGTCTCGTCATTTTGAAATAAAGAAATGTTGTTCAGACATGAGGACATAGCCCAAAAGAGTATTAAAACCACAGCAGCCATAATTTAATTCTGATTTTTTTTTATCTTTTTGAAAAAAAAAAACCTGACTAATCAGAGTCTGAAGTTTGTGAGCATTTCTTTCACATACATAACTTTTTCTTTTCACCTTTGTTCTGTCAAGTTGCTGTTGCTACTGAAAGGAGATTAAATTTCAAGGCGTGTCTACATTTGAAATGCTATAGTAGAGCTATGGTGCTTTAGAGTAGACACTACCTATGCAGACAGAGGAGCTCCGCTGATGAAAGTGATCCACATTCCTGAGATGCAGTAGTTATGTTGATGGAAGAATTCTTTTGCAGATGTTGTACTGTCTACATTGGAGGCCTTAAAAGCCAGAGTCTAAGTGACCAGGGGGACCCCACAAACAGGGGACTGCAAACAGGGGAGTTTGAGAGGAAGGCAAAGGAAGAGGAGAAGGAGACGGAGGAGATCCCCTTGCTGAAGGAACAAGGTAAGGGAGTGAACCTTGGGGTGAATTAATTGCTGACTGTGTGTTTGAATTGCTGACTGTGTGTTTGTGTCTTTCAAGTGATTTCTGTTATTTCAGTTACAGTATGAATTGGGATTGGGATTGATTGTATGTCTAGGTGTTGTTTGTACCATTGTTCCCTGATCACCCTTGATTAGCCTCAATCAGCCTTGTGATCACCCTTCCCCTGTGTGCTTAATGAGGGGGCAAGGACTGACCTAGGAGGAGAAGGCCTTAACAGCCAGAGGCTAAGTGACAGGGGACTGCAGGCAGCAGAGTTTAAGAGGGAGTTTGAGAGACTTTTGTGGGTTTGTGTGACCACTATGGTTAAGAAGAATCATATTGCTTCTGCCAGCACTGCTTCTGTTGCCTCCACCTGTGCCTGTATCCACTCAGACATTTTGGCCATGGATGGCTCTACCCAGATCCTGGTATGGATTCACATGGATTGTAGCCTGCATTTCCCACTTATAGATAACCAGGCTGGAGGCATCATCCAATGTGAAAGGTGCCTTCTGCTGGAATCTTTCAAGAAGCAGGTGGGAGAGCTGAAGGACGGGATGGCTAGGCTCAGGAATATCTGTGCCCATGAGGAATTCCTCAAGAGCATTCATGAAGAGACACTGAAGGCCGTAGAAACTTCTCAGGTGCAGAGGACGGCTGCTGTTACACCATCAGGGCAGAAAGAGATGGCTCTGTCACAGGGAGGACTCTGGAAACTGGTTGCTTTTGGCAGCAGGCAGTACTCCACCCCTACTCCCAATCTCCCCCCTGTGGTGATGAAGAACTGTTATGCAGCCCTGGAAACAAGGGATGACATGGAAGAGGAGAAGACACGTACCCCCAAGGCTGGGAGGATAACCACCACCACACCCAGGAAGAAACATAGGATAATGGTGGTTGGGGACTCTCTTTTGAGGGGGACAGAGGTATCCATCTGTGGCCTCGACATGGTGTCCCAGGGGGTATGCTGCCTGCCAGGCACCCATATCCAAGATGTTATGGAGGGATTGTCTGGAATCATCCTGCTCTCTGACTACTACTCCATGCTGCTCATCCATGTAGGCACTAATGATATTCAGACATGTGACCCTCAGCAGATCAGAAGTGATTACAGAGCTCTGGGAGTACGGATGAAAGAGTGGTGTACATGGATGGTGTTCTCTTTGATCCTTCTGGTCAAGGGTAGGGGCCTGGGCAGAGATAAATGCATCCTGGGGGTTAATGCCTGGCTCCAAAGATGGTGTTGACAAGAGGGCTTTGGCTTCCTCAACCATGGGATGCTGTTCCAGGAAGAAGGGTAGCTAGCCAGAGAGGGAGTTCACCTATCAAGGAAGGGGAAGAATATATTTGGAGTTCAACTGGCTAACTTAGTGAGGACTGCTTTAAACTAGGTTTGAAAGGGTAAGATGACCAAATCCCACAGGTAAATCAAAATCAGGGAGAGTTGGGGGAAGGGTCGGAACTTGAGGGTAATCTGGGCTGTAACAGAAAGGATAAAAGAGAGATTAGTCAGAACCTGCGGGGAGGGGAGGGGATGTCACATCAGTATTTTAAGTGTTTATGTACTAATGTGAGCCATGTGGGGGAGTAAGCAGGAAGAACTCAAAATGCTAGTAGCTAAAAACAACTATGATATAGTTGGCATCACAGAGATTTGGTGGAATAAGACACATGACTGGAATGTTAACATAGCAGAATATAGCTTGCTTAGGAAGGATAGGCAGGGAAAAAAGGGATGTGGTATTGCCTTATATATTAAAAATGTGTATACTTGGACTGAGGTGGAGATGGAAATAGGAAACAGACTTTGAAAGTCTCTGGGTAAAAATAAAAGGAGTTAAAAACAAAGGTGATGCCATAGCAGGGGTCTACTAGAGGCCCCCTAACCAGGAAAAGGAGTTGAATGTGGTTTTTTTCCCAACAACTAACAAAATCATCCAAAGAATGGTACTTGGTGCTAATGGGAGATTTCAACTACCAAGACATCTGTTGGAAAAATAACACTACAAGGCACAGATTATTCAACAAATTAATGGAAAGTATTGGAGACAATTTTTTATTTCAAAAAGTGAAGAAAGCTACTAGGGTAAAGGCCATTCATGACTTGATTTTGAGAAACAGAGAGGAACTAGTTGAAAATTTGAAAGTGGAAGGTAACATAGGTGAAAGCGCTCATGAAATGGTAGAGTTCATGATTCAAAGGAGGGGTAGCAGAGAGAACATCAAAATAAAGACACTTGATTTCGAGAAAGCAGACCGTAAGGCACTCAGGGAGCTGGTAGGTAGGGTACCACGGGAAGCATGTCTAAGAGGAAAAACAACTGAAAACAGTTGGCAGTTTCTCATAGAGACAGTATTAAGGGCACAAGAACAAACTGTTCCAATGGACAGGAAGGATAGGAAGTATGGCAAGAGACCACCCTGGCTTAACCAGGAGATTTTCAATAATCTGCAAATGAAGGATGAGTCCTACAAAAGTGGAAACTTGGACAAATCAAAAAGGATGACTATAAACAATTAACACAGATACGGAGGGGAAAATCAGAAAGGGCAGGGCACAAACTGAGATCAAACTAGTGGAAGGCATAAAGGATATAAAAAAATGGAAAGTACATTAGAACTAAGAGAAAGGCCAAGGGCAGCGTAGGTACATTACACAACAAAGAGGGAAAAACATTAACAGAAAATGTGGAAATGCCAGAGGAACTAAATGATTTCTTCCTTTTGGTCTTCACCAAGAAGGTTAGTGATGACTGGATGCCTAACATAGGAGAGGGCAGTAAAAACGGGACTGGGTCAGAAGCTAAAATACGGAAAGAACAAGTTAAAAGGTATCTAGACAAGTTAGATGTCTTCATGTCACCAGGGCCTGGTGATATGTACCCTATAATACTCAAAGAGCTGACTCAGGAGTTATCTGAGCCATTAGCCTTTATCTTTGAAAAATCATGGAAAATTGGAGAGGTCCCAGAGGACTGGAGAACGGCAAATATAGTGCCCCTCTATAAAAAGTGAAATAAGGACAATCCAGGAAATTATAGACCAGTCAACTTAACCTCTGTACCAGAAAAAATAACCTTTGTACCAGGAAGAATAATGAAGCAAATAATTAAAAGTAATTAATAGCTGTGCTCCAGCAAATGGGCAACACATCAAGACTTAAAAGAGAAACAACAGAATTGGAACTGATATACAAATTCAATGTGTGAAAGACGGATTAAATCATGACTCTGAATTCTTTTCCCATTACAACAGGTGATTTGACCTCACCTTTCTCTCTATGCTGTTTCCCATTGTTTGAATCTTAACAACTGCTTGATCCCATGACTGACATTTTCCTGCATTTATTTTCCTCCCATTCTGTAACTTACCCCATCTTCACAATATCTGAGAAAGTGGGATTTTCTCCCATGAAAGCTCATGTGATAAATACATTTCAGTCTTTAACAGCCACAGGACTCCTTGCTTGTTTCAAAAAAATAAGGAATCCATTAACAAGCATCTAGAAGATAATAAGGTGCTAAATTATAGTCAGCATGGATTTGTCAAGAAAGGATCATGTCAAACCAATCTGATATCTTTCTATAATGGGGCAACAAGCCTTGTGGATAGAGGGGAAGTACAGCCTGAATGGAGCTACTATAAGATGGGTGAAAAAGTGGCTGGATAACCACTTCCAGAGAGTAGTTATTAATAGTTCACAGTCATGCTAGAAAGGCTTAATGAGCACTCTTAGCATTGGTATATAAGCAATTGAAAAACTTTTTCTCTTCACCTTCTTTGACACTTTGGTTAAATTTGTTTGAGATTGAGGCAGTTTGAGTTTGTACAATATTTGCCTTCTTAGTACCCACTCTTGCATACATTACTAGTTTATTGCCATCCTGACTGCTCCAGTTAGTCTTCAACCAAGAAGAATAGCTCTCCTACTTGTGAGACGTAGACTATCCTGTTAATATAGCCAAGTGGTTTTCAAACTTTTTTCCTCAGGACACAGTTGAAGGAAATCATTTATGCCCACTATCCAACAGTTACACCTTTCAGCAATGCATTCCAGTTTTTCAGGAGAGGCAGTAGGGAATGCTGCAACCCAGTACGTGAGGGTCTGTGACCCAGTACTGGGTGCCAATTCCCAGTTTGCAAACCACAGATATAGCCCACTTTCCCACTGGAACATGGCTCAGTGTTCCACAAAATCCAAACCTTCAGCTTTGTATCAGATGGTATAGCCAGTGTGTACTGGGGTAAGATCAGAATCAGGTTTTTATGTCTGCAGATAAATGTGATTATTAATGTTTGTGTTATGCATATCCAACACTGCTCATATTTTAGTAATTTCTAATTAATATGTGCTGTCATATTTACTGAATAATTCATGTTTTTTTAAAAATGGAAAGACAGACACATATTTATGTCAATCTGTGTATTTCACTGACATGCAAAACAAACAAACATAGGGCCAGGTTTTGTTCTTGCAGTTTCTTCTTTTGATTTTAGTGGAGGAATCCTCATTTATACTGGTATAAGAGAGTTCAGAATCTGGCTCTACTCTCCCTTTAATTGAGAAAATAACCTGGTGTATGAGTAAACAGGTGTGACTCAACAGCTTTTGGAAGTATGGAAATTGGCAGCACTAAGCATTTTGCATTTCCCTTTTATCACCACAAAGAACTTCACAAAAGTCACCCAGTAACATGTCACAAAATCTCAGTGAATTCTTATGCAGAACCTCAAGAAAGGTCATCCTGAAGGTTCGTACTCGGCCAGATCATCCCTTATGTGGTGGAAAAAATATAGAGGTGACAGGGAGCTGCATAGTACCACTGAATTTCAACTGGATCATTCCCTGATGTGGGGTGTGAGGGACAGAGTATGAAGTACACAGGACCAATTACTAGGTTTTTGAATCAGATGTTCTGTGCTTTTCCTATACCTTCTGGTCTCCCAATGACTACCCCAGTCAATATCTCTGGAACCTCCCTCTGGGCAGGGGAAATTTCAATCTCATGGAGGAGGAAGTACTGAAGTTAATACTGATCATTGGTGTGGGGGTCGAGCCTGTGCAGAAAGCCAATGATTTATTGATTTATCTAATTTACTGGTCTGGCTTGGCCCTCAAACTCTTTATGAGGAGGAGATCCTTTCTATATAGTTCTACCTCTGCTTGCTGATGAGAGAGGAACTGCTGCCTCCACTGCACAGTCCCACTCTTATTCATCTTTCATGAATGTCCATCCACAACAGGCTGGGGGGCATGGAGCTGGGCAGAGGTTATGAGGCAGGACATTGCATGAAAAGTCCTGTGGTCAGCTGCAGCTTCCTCTATAGAAATGAGGGTTACAGTAGCCAAGGTTCTTTGAGATGTGTGTCCTAGTGCTGCTCCTCTCAAGGTACATCAGCATGCTCTGCATCCTTGATCAGAGACTTTTCAGCAGAGCCCACGGGGCCGTGCGCATACCACAGGCAGCTGGTAATGGCTTTGGCACCTTTTTCAGTGAGTGTGCAGCCCCCACCCTCCAGTTCGTTCTCTACTGCAGAGCAAGAGGTTTATACCAAACATATATTCTGAAGTAGAGGGGAGGAAAGTGGGTAGTGGAGCAGCATGGGGACACATATCTTGAAGAACTCTGGCTACTGCACAAAGCCGAGTAACCATTCCTTCTTCGAATGGTGTCTCTGTGGTGCTCCACCCAAGGTGATTACCAAGCAGTTTCCCTAGTTGATGGGGGGAGCTTTGGAGTTGCTATGATGTATGGATCTTAAGACTGACAATCTGACCGCTGTTTCCACTTTTGATGCTTGTACTAGGGCATAATGTTATGAATGTGTTCATTGAAGCCCATCTGACAGCCTTGCAAATGTCTAAGACAGGTACATTGTCCAGAAAGACTGCTGATGTAGCAACGGATCTAGTGGAATGTGACCTAATATTTTTAAGTGGTTGCACTCCTGATTGTACATAGGGGATGTGGAGACCTATTTGGATAATTGTTGGCTGGAGATTGCATTGCCTTTAGAGCGTTTGGTGATTGAGATGAAAAGTTTGGAGGTCTTTCTGAACGTTTTAGTCCTATCAAGGTGAAATGCAATTGCTCATTTTACGTCTAAGGTATTTAAGACTGCGTGTTGAACATTGGCATGGGGTTTGGGATAGAAGGTGGGTAGATGTATTGTCTAATTTATATGGAAAGCTGAACCTATCTTAGGCAAGAACTTTGGATATGGTCAGAGAGAAATTTTGTCCTTGTGCAAAACTGTGTATGGTGGCTGTGCCTTAAGTGCCACAAGTTTGCTGATATGTCTTGCTGATGTTAGAGCAAATAGGAAAGTGATTTTCATTGGCATATGTAGAAGAGAACATGCTGCTAATGGTTCAAATGGACATTTGGTAATGGCTCTAAATAGTAAAGGGAGATCCCATGATGTTGTAGGGGATCTCACATCTGGATAGATATTTTGGATACTGGTCATAAATCTTCTTACTACTGGATGTGCAAACATGGACGAGTCCTGCAGAGGCTTCTAGAATGTGGATATAAGAGCCCAATGTACTTTAAGGGGATTAAGTGATAAGTTTGTTTCTTTTAGCATCAGCACATATTTCAATACCATTGGGATAGAGGGCATGCAAGGATTCGTGTCTTGTTGTCTGCACCAAGTAAAGCTATGCCATTTTTGCAGATAAATTTTTCTTTTAGTAGGTTTCCTGCTGTTTAGGAGGATATATCTAACAGAGTCTGAGTACTGTAACTCCATGTCATTGGACCATTCAGGAACCATGTGGGACCGTATAGTCTGTCTAGGTGAGTATGTAATGTCTGACCTTTGTTCTGTGACAGAAGGTTTAGGACTATTGGTAGGGTGATAAGTGGTTCTCTGGACATTTTTAAGAGGTAAATGAACCAGGTTTGTCATGGCCATGCTGGTGCTATCATTATCAGGTTGGCCTTGTCTTGTCTTACTTTGTGTAGAGTTTTGGGGATCATTAGGATTGGCAGGAAAGCATATAGAAGGGTTTGTTTCCACTTGAGAAAGAATGCAGCTCCCATGGAGCCTTTGCCTGTCCCTTCTCTTGAGCAAAATCTTTTGCATTTTTTGTTTGTAGGGGGTCACAAACAGATCTATCACGGGATAGCCCCAATACTGGAAGATTTGATGAAGGATCTTGTTGTTGATTTCCTATTTGTGATTTTCTTCAAACCTTCCGCTTAGAGTGTCAGCTGAGGATTTTTCATTGTCGGGTAAGTATTTCTGCAAAAAATGAGTGAGAACATGTACTGCCTTAGTGGTTGATATAATACATGCATGCCATATTGTCTGTCCATACCTTCACTGCTTGTCCTGCTATGCACAGGAGAAAGTGACGGCATGCATTTCAGACTGTGTGTAACTCTAGGAAGTTTTGAAGAGACATCTCTTGCTTTGACCACTTACCCTGTGTTGTGAAGTGTTGAAGGTACGCTTCCTAATGAAGAAGTGAGGCATCTGTAGTGTAAGCCTTCCGCGCTAGCTGCCGGTCGGGAGGGCGCCTCCTACTGGCAGTGAAGGGGAGTTAGCTGGTGTGGCGCCCCTCCCGGCAGCTGAAAAATGTCTCGGGCATGACCCCTGGGGTGGGTCGGGCCAATTTCCAGTCGAAGGCCCAGCCCCCAGGCGGGGTGGGCGAGCAAAATTTGGGTGGCTAGAAATCATCGTCTGGTTTCTTCCAGTCAGGACACATGGGTGAGGGGTTGGGGAGGGAGACGCAGGCTCACCCGCTCCACTGTGTCTCAGCCCAGGGCCCTACCAGTGACTGTGAGTCACTGGGCCAGCGGGGTCCCCGACCGCAACACGCTGGCACAGGGCATCCCGAAATCACAGCCCTCCCTGGGCCACTTCCTCCCGCCCCGAGGTTCAGGTACCTACTTCCAGAGATGGTAGGCATCCTCAGTATCCCCATCGTAGCTGGCCTGGGGTATCCCACCAAACCCCTCTGCATCCATTGGGGGTAGGTCCGGGTACATCCTGGCCTCCTAGGCGAGAGGCAATTCCTCAAGGTCCTGGGGTCCGCACCCATCGGTCTCCTCAGCGAGGGGCAGCTCCTCGAGGTCCTGGGGTCCGCATACTGCGGGGGTTTCTTCTTCTGCAGAGGGGAGCTCCTCCAGGTCACATGGACCATAGGTTAGGGGGCCCTTGGCCTCACTGGGGTCTGGTTCTGGCTCCGGGGCTGGTCAGTGCCTCTGGAATCTGCAGGCCTTGAAATGACCTCCCCAGTTTGCTGTCTCCGTGTTCCCTTCCCAGTCACCCGGCCCAGGGAGGCTAGGTGGGCTGTAAGAATGGCAGGTGGAAGGGCCAGCCACCCCTTGGCGAGCTCGGGCCTGCCTTCTCTGGTTCAGCTCCCAGCAGGCTGGTACCTCCATCCCCTCCGAGAGCTCACCCCTCACTGATCTCCTGGTCCGGGCTTTTATACTTCCCCTTCCTGTTCTGGCCCCACCCCTCCGCTCCCAGGGCCTAAGGCTTGCAGTTCCCCAGGCTGGCCAGGGAGGGCGTTCGGGCCAGCCCTCTGGCTCAGGCTCCCTGTTACATGTAGTTAATAGGGTGCATGGAGTTTGAGAAATGAAAGACATGCCCTGGAGAAGGTTGTTGGGGCATGTCCACCATGTTAATGACTTCTTTATAATGTTTGAGATCAAGAGAATGAAGTGGATCAAATGTCTGTGAAGCTTGTAGTTTGCCATCAATTACATTTGTAGTGGCTGCATTTGCAATCTTGCATTTTGAATCATGTAAATGGTTGTCCCGAAAGCTGAAGGAATGTGAGTCCCAGGAGAGTCAGACTAATTTGTACTGTATATACTAAGGTTTGCTAGACTTTAATCTCTCTTGTGGAAAGTACGCTTTGCTGGTGTGTGTGTGTGTGTGTGTGAACCTATGAAGTGGATTTCTTGGGCCAGGCATAGGACAGATTTATTGTGAGGCCAAGTGATTGGAATAGTTTTTCCTTTGTGATAACTGCTTGACAAGCTGCCTGATAAGAATGTAAAAATAATGAGAGTCCTGTGGCACCTTATAGACTAACAGATTCCTTCAGGCATAGGCTTTTGTGGGATCCAACCCACTTTGTCAGATGCATCTTGCAATTTTTAGGAGATTGTTTACGTCCTCCCATAGATGAAGCTCATGAAAGGAGTCTCTAAAGAGAGATGGAGAAGGGGAGTAGAATTTGGGTTTTGGTGTAAAAGGGATTGTATTCCCATGGTTGATGACTTCTAATACCCATTTGTCTGAGATGATGTTTCTCCATTGGTAAAGAAATGAGCACAGTCTGTTATTGAATAATTGAAAGTTCATGATGGTAACTTCCTGCATTGTACTGAGGTGGCCCAGGAAACCCTAGACCAGTTGTTCAAAATTGTTGTTTTGGAGAAAAGTTGTTTGAGTGTTTGAAGATGGTTGATTGGTTGTCTTTGTCATTGCTGGTGATGTCTTGATCTGGAGTGAGAGTTATCGTATTTCCTGTTGTGTTGGAATTGTGGATATCTAGAATTGGTTGATATCTAAAATTTCTCCTTCTCATTACAGTAGTATGGAGAGCCAGGGTACGGCGGGTCGCTCAAGAATCCTTCATTGTATGCATCACCTCATTTGTTTTTTCTGCAAAGAGCTTCTGTTTATTGAAAGGAAGGTCTTCAGTCATGACTTAAAACTGTTTTGGTAGTCCAGCTGAATATAGCCAAGATGATCGATGAATGACTACTGCAGTGGCAATGGTTGTTGCTGCAGTGTCTGCAACATCCAATGAAGCTTGCAGTGCCATTTTAGTTGTTAAATGACCCTCTCTGAGCAGTGCAGTAAACTGTTGCTTTCTGTTTTCTGGTATGCATTCAATAAATTCGGAGATCTTTGTATAGTTGTCATGGTCATAACTTGATAACATCACCGTGTAATATCTACTCGCAACTGTAAAGTAGCAGAGGTGTAGACTTTCCTGCCTACCAGTCTAGTTTTTATGTTCTGTGTCATGTGGTGTAGATTTATTTTGACTTTGTTTCAACCTCAGTTTTGCCACTTCTATGACAAGAGTTGGGTTGTGGGTGGGTGAAAAGAAACCCATCAGCTATCTTGCACATTGGTGTTATCATGGCAGGTGTTTGCCATATATGGTTGGCAGAGTCCATGATTCCTTCATACATTGGTAATGCAATTATTGCAGAGATGGAAGATTGTAGAATTCAGTGCAGTTTGTGCTGAGAGGTTGAAACCTCCTGTAGAGAAATGTCCATGCTATTCTGCCACTCTGTTAAAGAGGCTTTGGACTTGTTCTACATCGTCTGTGTTTGTGGGAGGTGCAGACACTACAGTCTCATCTGGCAAGGAAGTTGAGTTATGGGCAGAATCTGATGCTTCTTGTTCTGTCATTTGTGTCTGAATAATAGCGGGCTGCAATGTTTGTTGTCCCACTGTGAGTATTTTGGGTGGTGGTAGAGCTACCACTGCCTGATATGTTGAAGGCCTGTCATGTGTCACCAAATTTTGTGACCAATTGTCTCAACTTGGCCAGGGCATACAGAAAGGTGGTGGTGCATACCACTGAGGGAGAGTACATCCATATTCTGGATGAGAAGAGTGGTAGAGATTTCCAGAATAATGTCTTATAGGTGAAGACTTATGAGGCAAGAGAATGACATCTTCACCATCTAGGTCACCGTCTGATGAGAGCAATGAGGGGCTAAACTGTCCCAAGGAGGTTCCCATGCCATATAGCAGTGAAATTGGACAGGAGGTATGTGGTTCCTCTTCCTCATGATGGTGCTATGTTTTTTCTTTGTTTTCTTGGAGTTGATAAGGGCTGTATCTGGCCCTGTTGCAGCATCTCTGGTCCCATCAGTTGAGTTGGTGCCAGCCTAGGTGCCATAATCATCATCATTGCTGCTGATGCTGAGTATGTCAATGTTGAACTCTGTTGACAATGTGATTGATACTGTAGTTGGGTGCTGAGGTCATGATTAGTGTTGACATCAGGCACAGTGTCATTGTTGACTTTTATGGCAGTTGTCTGTGCTGTGGCTGTGTTCATTGTCAGTACCATCAGCAGCTGTTTACTCTTGTCTCTTTGCTCAACATTTGAGCTTTGAGGACATAACCCAGATTTGGGGAAATGTATGCCAGATAATCCATTAGCCTCTTTTTCCAAATGTTGCTTCTTAAAAATTGAGGATGAAGAGGAAGAAGAGTGTCTCTTTGGAGGTTTCTCTGTGGCACTGGAGGGTTGTCCAGGGTCTGAGGTGAGTTGCAGTGATCCTTCCATGAATATCAGCTTAAGCCTCAGGTCTTTATCATGCCTAGCCCTCGATTTTAAATTTTTACAGTGTGAGCACTTATGAGGAAGATGTCCCTCACCAAGACACTGAATATATTCTGTGTGGCTGTCTGAAGCAGGCATACCATCTCTGCAGGAGACACAATGCTTAAAGCTTGGTGAGGCAGGCATACTTATCTAAGAGCTGGGGTAATGGTCTGAGGGAAGGGGAAGAGAATTTTTTTGAAGGGGGGGGGAGGTAAGGCAACAAGGGAAGGCTATCACTAAGAATTGACTAAACAACTATGGGGGAAGAACTATAACTATCCAATAATGCTAAAATTCAATTTGGGATGTGAGAGCTGCTGAGGGCTCCATCTTGGACTGCAGGTAGTTGAGAAGGAACCAGAGGGCGGGGCCGTGCACATGCTGAGAGAGGTGCCAAAGCTGCTGCGAGCTGCCTGCAGCATACATGTGGCCCCACAGGCTCTGCTGAAAAGTCTCCAATCAAGAACACGGGATGTGCCGAGGCACCTTGACTGGAGCACCATAAGGACACCACTTGAAGAAGACAGTAGGGTATCCATTCAAAATCTATATGGAAGATTATCCAGCTCAAAGGAATTCCTCTCACCACACAGAGCAGCTCCAGGAAACTCTGCAAGATCAGTCTCACAAAGCTTACATCCCTCTTTAAACCTGCCACAATTTTTCTGTGTATGGGACCCATTTGCCATAGTGGGTTTACTGTTTATGGAAGTTCTGGCTTGACAGTCCTGAGACTGAAGTTGCTATCCACTAAATTAACAAACAATTAAACAGATGCTATCAAACTATTTCTGTGACATGGGTAGAGTTATTTTGATCATATCATTACTACTAAGCAAATTACTATTTGTAGAGACAATGTCCATTGCACAACATATAAGAGCATGTGGCAGAGTAGGAGAAAATATACTGAGTTTTGTTAAAGAACTAACTCAAAGAGCAATTTAACCTTCATGGGATTTAGAAAGCATCCTATGAATGCGACAGCTGCTGCATTTGTGACAGCCTTTTACAAGACAGATTGTTATTAACAAACAATATTGTCATAAGGAGCATGGGAGATTATGTGCAATATGTAGTTGCCATCCAGAATGGAAGTAACACAATTGCTTTCTGCTGCATGCAAACAGGTGATGTGGATACAACTGCTATTCGCACAAGAAGATGTCCTGATTGCTATTTGCTATGCATTCTCATGAAGAACAAAATAACATTATCAACGCACAAGTATCTCCTGGTTTGGCTTGTATAAAAATGACTCAGGGAAAGGCAATTTAATTTGTCCTTGTCCAGTGATGAAGTGGCAAAACAGAAGTTTAAGAATGAAAACCATTGTTTCAAAAACAAAAAACAAAAAACAAAACTTGGCAGCTTTGAAAATTTAGCAATGATTGCCTCCCCTCCTTTGGTCAGGTCACCCCAATGAGTTTCCATCTTGTATCATTCAGCATCTGTTTATTTTCAAGTACCCATAGGATGAAATCCTGCCTCCATCTGAGCTTTATCCCCACCAAACCCAACCTTTCCTTACACAGTGGTAGAATGGTTTTCAGCAATCTGTACAGAAGACAGCATGTTATTCCTAGCCAGTCAATTAAAATACAAATAGTTATCATGTAAATTAAAATAATTAGAACACAGACATAAACAAGAAATGGGGGGGCTGCTTTTTTCGTGAGATGAATGTTTATATGATGCACAAAAGAATAATTTAAGAATTATACTTCGTTACTTAAAAGTAAGCAGAGATTTAGAGTTGAATTTGATTAAGTATCAGTTATTATATTCTGTAGAAACATCCACATGCCCGATAGCATAAAGTATCACAGAAGACATATCTTATATGCTACTGGATAAAGGAGAAAAAAAACCTTACTTTGCTTCTGGAGCTGAAGAATAATACATTGAGCTTTTAGAACACACAGTTCAGAAAAGTGCAAAATAATTAATCAAGTTATGCCAAAATAAAGGATTAAACAATTTAATCGGGTGTCAAATGGGCTGGCTAATGCAAATCTTTTGAAAACTCTTTTAGCCAGTTTCCTGATACTGATTTTCTTTCTGCAGTGATTTTTCTTTTTTCTTTTCTTTTCTTTTCTTTTCTTTTCTTTTCTTTTCTTTTCTAAGAACAGATTTCACTGGGACTAGATAATTTAGAGTGCTGGAAATGAGAAACTCAGCTTTTCACCTCTAGGTAATCGGTTCAAATGAAGATCAGACAAGTAATGACAAATTTTTTACCTGCTGGCAGCTATTCGGTGGCCTTTAAAATTAATAGGTGATCTTAGTGTTGCTTTTCAGTGAACAAGTGTTTTCATTTTATGAATCCCAATAAGCATTAATTTTTATCCCTGTTTAGAGGCTCAGAGATGCCAGGACTCCTTGTGGAGAACACAGACCTGTCCTTTGACTCCAGAAGTGATATATTTAAGGCATATTACCAGGATTATGTACAGTAGATGACTGGAATCTTAAACAAAATTCGAATTTTTGTAAAACTGTAAGCTTAGCTCTAACATCACATCAGTGTCTCACTGGAGAAACACATGAAACTAGAGAGATCACCAAACCAATGTCTGTTGATGTCAATAGAAAAAGAGTTGATGTGAAGGATTAAACTGATATGAATTAACGGTCACATTAAAAACAAACAACATCCACTCTGATGCTCATACACTACAGTGATGGTCTCCATATAAGTAACAAGATAGATCCTGACCCTACAATTGTTAATGACACAGCTCCCACCACAGTAATGCTGTTTCTGTTCCTCATAGACTTTTAAGGTCAGAAGGGACCAATAAGATCATTCTAGGTTGACCTGAACCGTGCAGGTCACAAAACCTCACCCATCTATTCCTGCAATAAATGATTAAGTTTTTAAAGTCATCAAATCATAATTTAAAGACTTTAAGGTACAGAGAATCTACTAGCAACTAAGTCATATACCATGCTACAAAGGAAGTTGAACCCCCCTCCCCCCAGAGCCTTTGCCAGTCTGCTGTGTAGGAAAATTCCTTCTTCACCCCAATGGAGAGTTCAGTTAAACCATGAGCAATAGGCTAAAGTAAGCTGATTTATTTCAGGATTCTGGGGTAAATCACCTGGATCCAAGGGCCCAGATAATATAGTCTAGAACAGACGTGGCCAAACTGCGGCTCTTTAAAGAAAAATTGTGGCTCCTGGGAGAGTGCAGGAGGGAAGGGCAGCATGGCGGGAGCCAGGGGTGAGAAATCTGCAATCGTTGGGGACAGCAGAGAAGCGGCGGCTTGGTGAGAGCTGGCAGGGGAGGAGCAGCCTTGGGAGAACTCCAGGAGACAGCAGCGTGGTAAGAGCTGGCGGAGGGAAGGGGAGAGGCAGCATTGAGGAGCCCGCAGAGGAGGGGACGGCATCATGAGAGCCTCACTGGCATAGAAAAGCAGCGCGGTGAGAGCCGGGAGGGGAGGGGCAGCATTGGGAGAGCCAGCAGGGAAAGAGAAGCTCTCAGAGCAAGTAACTGCCAGATTCTCCAGTTTACCCACACAATATTAATTCTACCCTCCTTGTCTGTGTGCATAATGATAGAGTCTTTAATTACATCAGTGCATGATTTTTTAAATACTTTTCTTTTTTGATATTGTTTTCTGGGTAAATATTTTTAAAACCGGCAACATAAATTGATCAGGAACAAGTCTACAATGAACTACAGATAAGTGATGATAATTAGCAATTTAAACCTCAAAGGCAATTGCAAATTAATTTTCTTTTTTACAAATCACCTGGCATTTCCAGATATTGTAATATAATGCAAAATTATTTCTCGTGTTTCTATTTTGAGAATTAAATAAGAATAATCAGAAATGACTGAAAATTGACACACTTGTTACATCCAAAACCACTGACTACTGTCAAAAGGTTATTAAAAAAAACCCCTCTATTTAAAGAATGTTACAAGTGCTTATTATGGATCATGGTTCATTTTCAGCATGCAAAATGATTTAGACTTAAGATAGACCATGACTACAGAAAACTAGCTTTAGAAAAAAAAATTCCTTAAGTCCATTGAACACGTGTGCCTGAGACATCAGTATGTCATCTGTTTGCAGAAGGAACTACTAGCACATTTATTTTATAAGAAAATTTTAATTAATATAACTAAGTCAATTACCAAGATAATTTACATTCACTGCAAAGTTCAATAGCAGCACTATATTTCTACTGATTAAATAGCATTCAATATGTATTAATTCTTTTTTTTTTGTATAGTCAAAATCTATTTATATTTCAGTGCAGTCTTCATGAATGACTCTATGGGTATCTGAGCCCATTAGACAAGAGTGATTGTTGTGAAGGGCTGAGGACAGAAAATTGTGTTGTAAACTTTCTGGAAAAAAAATCTCTCACCAATAATGATTTTACTTTGTATTATAAAAACCAAATATTGATATTTAGAATTTGTACAGTGCCTGACCCCAAACTGAATAAACTCAATGAGATTTTTTCCATCGTATCTTCTGTGCATCGACTCCAAAGCACTTACTGAAACAGGCTGTGATCTTGCATTTTATGTCCCCCTAAATTCTCATTGAGCTGTTGTGATTCTGAAGAGTTGAAAAGGTGTCCCTGTGTGCATCTCTTCACAGGATTAAGATGAAAGCAGTATTTTCCCTCACTATTACTCTCATTTTAAAATTAATTGTGTCTGAGTCCTCAGACCTTTTGTCTTCACCATCCATGAGTATTTTAATGAACAAGTTTACTGGCAGAAACATTGGCAGTGAAGCAGGGGCATGGTAGGTGCTGGGATGGGGTGGGAGGCAGAAGTGTGGCATGGTTGGAGAGAGCAGAGAAGCAGCAGTGTCGTAAGAGATAGCAGGGAAGTGGCAACGGGGGCTGGGGGAGAGAAGCATGACATAGTCAGAGAAGCCATAGCATGTTTCGATTTTCTCATAGGCCCTCATGCAGCATACTCGTTGTTAAAATAAAATCATGTTTTACAAGTCCTAAACATGATGTGGAATAGTAAGAAATGAAAATACAAAGGAGAAAAGTTTAAAACTGAAGGTAGATTACTTGCAATTTTTCACACAACTCACTGCTGTGAAGCATCATATTCCACAATGAAATTCAAAACATTGTGAAATACTTAGAGATCAGCATCTCAGAGCTTTTACCTGCTGCATTGAAAAGTTACTTCCCAGATTTAAAAAAAAAAAAAAAAAATCTTGCCACAAGCCTGTAGTGTCCTACATCTAGCAACAGCTAAATTTTTACTGTATAGGTCTAGTTTCATGGTAATCTTAAATAATCATTAGAATCTGACATTAGTGGATCAATATTTTCCCTATTTTTATGACAAAATTAAAGTGTGCAATGAATTTTAAAGCTTAGTAATTTTGAAGTAGGTAAAAATATGTGGTTATATGTCTCAGTGTGGCTCTCAAAGGTTTAATAATCAACTTGTACGGCTCTTGAGTTCCGTATTTTTGGCCACCCCTGGTCTAGAATGCTCAGTTTGCCCTCCAGTAACCCTTGTAAATTGAAGATCTATCAGCACAGGATGGAACAATACATGGCATCATAAGGATTGAAAGTAAGACAATAGGTAAAATCATGCCCTTTTGAAGTCATGGCAAAACTCCCATTGACTTCATGAGGGGGCTGATTTCACCAACAAAAATGCAAACAGGAGGAAAATAAGACAAATCCGTATTTTAAAAATATGCATCTCTTACACCAGAGACTTAACATCCCCAAATTAACTGTTTCTCTATAAATAATAAAAACAGATGACAAATCTTTAGTAAGATTAAACACAGATGGAATCTAGCCAAGAATTCTCCCTTCTACATGGTATCTGGTCCTAAAACTGGAGAAAGGGAACCAAAAATTGATAGTACACTTCTGGGTGCTTAAAAATTATTTTCCCTAACTCCGCAAATGAACCCTGCATATAGGCACAATGTGGTTACTTCCGTGGACTTGGCTTACTGAAGTAGAATCATTAACAAAGTGTTAAATTAGTACTTGAATTAGTATTTTATTTAGTAGCAAATTTGCCTTATTTGGAAACCAGTCAATTCATTCTCTACAAAAAGACCAAGTTTCAGTGAAAATGCCTCAGGAACAATGGTATTCTGTAAACCTGAAGAAGACAATATTTAAACTTCAAAAATCTTGAGTTTCATATTATACTAAAACACAACATGAAATTATATTTGTACCAACTCAGTCTCTTGTCTATATATCTAGTATGTCCATGCCATTTATATTCTTCTCTAGTTTGAAACAGTGGCTGACGTTTTGACCTGCACTGACATTTCAAAAGCTGAAGAATAATTAGTGAAATAAAGGACTCATAACTATTTTCTAGCACACTCCTACACACAGTCTTTTCTTAGCCAAGCAGAATGATCCCCTCACTTTATTTTTAACATCTAAGCACAAAAATTAAATGCACTAACAGACATTTCTTATCTTCATGATCTAATTTGAATGTTAGTTGACAATGTTGCCCCTAAAAGGATTGAATTCTTATCAGTAAATATAACATACTTAGAACTCAAGCATCAGACTTTCTTCAAAGACAAATAGAAAATAAAATAAAAAAAAATACCTTTGGTGACCTTATAGTAGCATCTGTAGGCACACAAAATTTCTGATAAATTTCAAGTGAATTGAATCCAATACACAGATTTTGAGCTGGGAGTCATTCTTCATGAGAATGAAACTTTAATGAGGTAAACAGATTTTTCTTCTTTTTCTTTCCATAGTTTTATATAATATAATGGAAGCCTGAAGGGAAGCTATATTATTTAAGGCAATTTTTCAAAGTATTTCATAATGTAAACAACATACATTTCATATTTCCAGATTATTTATAGTCACATGCTGGTGTTCTTTGCCATCTTTCTGGTTTTATTCACCAACAAAGAGTGTTGTTTGTTCTCCTCCTCTTAGGTGTCTATATTTAAAGAATATATGGGGAATGGTAAATTGGTTACCTGTCTTATAGTCAAAATCTTGAAATTTTTTCCAAGTCAAAGATAAGAAAAACACACAGCTGGTCAATCAAAACATCTTATTTTGATTTTGACCTTTTAAAGACTTTTAAAATTATAAATTAACTTGAATTTTTAGACAAATAATCAATTTGAATTGCCTGAAAATCAGAAAAAGACAAAATAGGCATTTCAACATCTTTGAAATTTTTGCAATTTTTTAAACCACCCCTTTCCTGCAAAGTTTTGATCTTGGAGGAAAAAAATTTTGTGACGTTTTCTCCAACCAGTTCTAGTCCATGTATTTACTATTCATACAGTTAAATTAATGTTTTCTCTCAAGTTTATTATCAGTTATAATTTCTAGAAAACTTTTTAGGTCATTCAGTACTGTGAGATCATGTGAGTGTTATGGTTTATTTAAAATATTCAGGTCATGGAGACTCATGATTATATGCAAATCTCCACATTTATTACAAGTTTAAAAATTCCCCTCTCACCCCTATGGGTGGTATGTGTCTTCTTCAACCTTGGATCCTCTACCAGAGGCCTGGGAGTTTGAGGGTTCTGCGCAGTATCTTAGCTGTTCCTAGCACTGCACTCTTCTGGACAGAGAGCTCTGATGTTATTCCTGGGATCTGTTGGAGCCACTCTCCCAGCTTAGGAGTCACAGCCCCGAGTGCTCCTACCACCACTGGGACCACTTTGGCCTTCACTTTCCACATCTGCTCTAGTTCCTCTTTCAGGCCCTGGTACTTCTCCAGCTTCTCATACTCCTTCTTCCTGATGTTACTGTCACTTGGCACGGCTACATCTATCACCACCGCTGTCTTCTGCGCCTTGTCTATTACCATGATGTCTGGTTGATTGGCCAGTACCTGCCTGTCTGTCTGGATCTGGAAGTCCCACAGAATCTTAGCCCTGTTATTCTCCATGACCTTCTGTGGAATCTCCCATCTGGTCTTGGGAGGGTCTAGCCCATACACTGTGCAGATGTTCCTGTACACAATGCCAGCTACTTGGTTATGCCGTTCAGTGTATGCTGTTCCTGCCTGCATCTTACATCTTGCCACTATGTGTTGGACTGTCTCTGAGGCCTCTCTGCACAGTCTGCACCTTGGGTCCTGTCTAGTGTGGTAGACCCCTGCTTCAATGGATCTGGTGCTCAGTGCCTGTTCCTGTGCTGCTATCAGTGCCTCAGTGCTGTCTTTTAGTCCAGCCCTTTCCAGCCACTGGTAGGATTTACCAATGTCAGCCACCTCAGCTATCTGTCGATGGTACATCCCATGCAGGGTCTTGTCTTGCCATGGCACTTCTTCTGCTTGATCTTCCTCCCATGTCTGCTGCTGCCTCAGGCATTCTCTCAGCAGCTCATCTTTGGGTGCCATCTTACTGATGTACTCCTGGATGCTCTGGGTTTCATCCAGGACAGTGGCTTTGACACTCACCAAACCCCGCCTGCCTTCTTTCCAGCTGGCGTACAGTCTCTGGGTGTTGGACTTGGGGTGGAAACCTCCGTACATTGTGAGAAGCTTCTGGGTCTTCACATCGGCAGCCTCCATGTCCTCCTTTGGCCAGCTCACTATACCGGCAGGGTATCTGATGACTGGCAGGGCGTACCTGTTGATGGCGTGGAACTTGTTCTTCCCATTGAACTGGCTCTTCAGGACCTGTCTTATCCTTTGGTGGTACTTGGATATTGCTGTCTTCCTTGCCTCCTCATCGTGGTTCCCATGTGACTGTGGGATGCCAAGGTACTTGTAGCTGGTCTGTATGTCTGCTATGTGGCCTGCTGGTAGTTCCACCCCATCAGTCTTGACTATCTTTCCTCTCTTTACTACCATCCGGCCACACTTCTCCAGTCTGAATGACATTCCAATATCCTCACTGTAGATCCGTGTCAGGTGGATTAGCGAGTCGATATCTCGTTCATTCTTAGCATACAGCTTGATGTCATCCATGTAGAGGAGGTGGCTAATGGTAGTTCCACTCTTGAACTGTGTCCGTATCCAGTCCTTGTGATTATCTGGCTGAGGGGGTTCAAGCCAATGCAGAACAGCAGTGGGGACAGTGCATCACCTTGGTATATGCCACACTTGATGGCCACTTGTGCAAGCTGTCTTGAGTTGACATATATATAAAAGAGGTTCTAACCCTTAGAACTGAGAAGAAAATTTTGAGGAATGTGATATGAGTGCATCTTATGTGTTCAAAACCCAGAAGGAAAATGCAAAGTACTCACATTTTATTTATTAAAACTCCCTATAATTTCTCAGTCTATGTCATGATTTTTGAGGGTCCTGAATGATGAATTTTTAATGTTTGCAGTGGGCCATACCGCATCACTTGCAATGCTAGCATTTAAGGCCATGTGTATACTGTGAGCTAGGGATGGGATTCTCATGGTCATATATACCCACTTGCATTAGCTCAAAGAGAGCTAGTGTGCGTGTAAATAGCAATATAGCTTCAGTAACACTAACAGCAGCAGAGGAGGAAGGGCTGAGCTGTGCCAAGTACATATTTATAGGTTTCAGACAGGTTTTTATGTAGTATAGCTCAAGAATACCTCTGGTGCCACTACACAAGCTACCACAACTACACTGCTACTTATATTCATGCTATGCAATGTCAAATAGCATAAATATATCTACAAGAGCAGGGGAACTTAGTTGCTACCATTCTGTTGATTTCAAGTATTGTTATTGGAAATGACATGTTATTTAAAAATTAGAGATGTTTATATTTACTTTCTACCAATAAAATACTTAACATAGTTATAGTACATTTTCATAATAAAGGGGTGGAGGTGGAAAGGAACCACTAAGACATCTTGAAATGAAAGATTATTATTTACTTGTAGGTGTTAGCACCTCACTCGCTTTGGGCACACCTGTCTGAGAAAATGTTGGGAAGAGAGCTGAGTCATGTGAAGTTGGGATTTGTCTCATAAGAAAGTGTGAGGAGAGGGAAGTGGAGTTAGACTTTCACATGACTGGAAAGTATGTGGTGTGTGGTAGGGCACATGCTACTGTGTGGGCCACCAATCTGTGTGTCTGTATGGGAGACGGCAGGCTTATGGAACAGGGAGTGGATGGCAAGAGGGAAGGAACTAATAGTGTCTTGACTCTGCCTTAGACAAAATGTACAATTTTATATGCAATTTGTGGCACAGAATACAAGTTGATTTCAAATCTTATGAAACTCACTTTGTCAAATTCATTAAATATATAAATAATCTCTCTCTCCCTCTGGAAAAAAAAGAAGCAGAGAAGAAATAACTCTCTTTTAATACCTTTAACTTTGTCTCTAAGATCTTAAAAACCAAAAGATGGTCTTTAAATGTCTTAGTGACATGTGTTTGGTCTCTTTTGTTTTGCTCAGTCTTAGTGATGTAACTCAGAAAGGTGGGTCTAATACAGTTACTGGAATTTTTAAGTGGCTTAACGCTGTATAGTATAAGCCTATATGAATAAATTTAAGTCTGTTATTTTGTCATTGTTTTAAATAAAGCTATTTAATATGTCTAATGAAACGCAAAACAAGAAGCTTGTCATCATTTGGGCTTCATTATGACACCAGAGTCAGGGCTTGTAAGCCAAAATCAGGGGAAAGAAATGCTGCTAAAAATATGGATGCTTGATTTAGTAGCCTGCCAAAATCTGTGCACTTTTCAGAAATGAAGACTTGTTACCAATACACTGCTGTTACTCTATTTATCAGCAGCAGACATTCAAAGTGCTTCAGGTGTCTAAACTTAAAGACACGATATAAATGTATTGAATTAGGTAAAGATCAAAGTTTTCATCAATACGGTGTTTTATCCATAAATGGTTTCTTTAGGGAGGTGAGAGGAGGAAGACAAATGAACAGCTTGTAATTCTTATCATTCTGGGATATAGCATTTTGTATCAGAAGAGCATCAACGGTAATGAATACATACTGCCTGCATCATTCCATCTAACTACATATGAAAGCAGTGCTTCCAGAATTCCTGTTTGATTTTATCAGCATTAATTAACACCCAATTAAAGGAAAAGATAGTGTGTGCCATTATGATCTTTAATTCTGAAATGTATGTTAAAAAATATTTAAGGCAATTTGTGTTCTTGGTTCAACTCCTTGGAGCATAAATCTAGGCATTAAATAGTATACTGTAGAATCCTGGGCTATTTCATTTTCTAACAGGCACCTCTGAGATTCCACATTCACATTTTCTTTCCTCCCCTTCAGGTACTCCATGCATATACATATAATTCTCTTCGGTCAGAGGCAGCAGAATCACCCATCAGCACTGCTTCTGTCTTTGACCAGTGGGGATCAGTAGGGAGAAATTGGAAGCACCACATTTCATTCCCTCTCTCTCACCTTAAATGCTGAGTATTTTTGTGGTGTTTTGCCCAGCTTCAGCTAGTCAGGATAGCGGACTGAACTGAACAGCAAACTCATGTCCACTTTGAGACACTTTTGCTGCCATTATGGCCATGAGGCCAGGTGTTTTTCTAAAACATAACATGTTATGCTGCTATACTTGAAAACTGATATAAAAAGTATCTCATTTCATTTAAATTACCATTTAAGAGGCTGTTGGATTATGTAAATTGACTGCCCATATGCCTAAAGCAGAATATATCTATGTTGAAAGGGAGGGTAAATTTACAGTTTGATAATAAGGGAGAAGCAGTTCCCTACTTTGGTATCTTAAGGGCAGCCATTATCACAGATATTTTTTATATGACCCTGGTTCTGAGAAATTTCAGATGTTCACTTGTGGGAACTTCTCTCATATGACTTTAAATTTTATGAAAATTCCAATGAATCAGGACTGAAGGAGTCAAGTGTACTTTTAAATCCTTAGGCCCAAATTCTGCCCCCATATATCGTGTTTGCAATATTTCACACAATCCCACTTAGGCTGAGTTCTGTCATGGGTTTGTTCAACATTTACATACGTGGTTACTATTGAACATGGTGAGATGTCATGACTGTGATGCCAGTAATAAGCCACTGATATGCATTTCATACAGTATATACAGGATTGTCTCCCAGATATATTAATGCATGAAGGAAACTGACGCCTAGATAAAGAACATGGGCCTCAAAGTGAACTTAGGAAAATGCTAAGGTGTTGTTAACTGGAGGAAGGATATGCTTTGTGAAGCTGACAAGCTCTGCTACCTCACCAACAATTGACAGCATCTTTTCTTTGGTAGATAAAACAGCAGCCTTGGGATTAAGCAGCTTTCATGACACTAGATATTTAAATAGCAGCAGTTGACACCTCTCATCACTGGCTATGAAAAGATTAATTTATCTCACTTCAGACGAGGTCTCGATCATAGCAGTCATTGAGTTTGTTACCCTCAGGTTGGACTACACTTACCATTGCAAGACACATGGCAGCCTGTCACCCAAAACATACTGAGACAAAGTAAAGCAAGCACATCATACCATTCCTGATACTGATATCGAAGGGGGAATGGTGTTGGGTCCTAGCAGTGAAACACATCTTCTCCTTGAGCCCAGTACATTCCAACAGACAGAACCCACCTATAAATTTGAGGACTCTAGAGGAAGAACCTTCATAACACCAGAGCTCTGGAACAACATCTGAAGTTAAATCAGGAAGAACCCTCATCTTCCATGTATCTTGTTGTAAAATTTATTCTCTACCCTTTGGGGTTGAAATTTTGGATCCATTGAAATCAATTGCCAAACTCCCACTGACTCCAAGGGATCCTGAATTTTATATGATCTTCATCACCATAATTCCTGTGCCCTACTCAATAAAGTGTTCCCGAAGGAACAAGATATAATGTAAATCTAGGAGGCTGCTTCACAGTAAAAACTAGAGATTAAACCAGAAAGCAAGACGGAGAATCATGTCTTCCTCAGTAGATCCCACTACTTTCTATAACTCATGTAAAGTGCTTATCACTGTGGTATCCAGCTACTATAGAAAAGTCTATAGTTCAATCTGAGAACTGACACAGATGTATCCAGTGGTTTATAGAGGATCTGTCATAATTCATTCATATAATAAAATGAGTCCCATATGTCCTGGGTCCAAAGAGGCAGCCATGTTAGTCTAGTTCAGTAAAACAAATGAGTCCTGTGGCACTTAGGGGCTAACAAATATATTTACTGCATGAGCTTTTGTGGAAGAAAATCCCACTTTGTCGGACTTTTTTTTCAAAGAGTCTGACTAAGTGGGATTTACAGTGTCTGGCGAAGTGGGATTTTCTCCCACAAAAGCTCATGCAGTAAATATATTTGTTAGTCTTCAAGTTCCACAGGACTCCTTGTTTGTTCCACATGTCCTGGGGACAGCTGAGAATCATAACATAAGATTGTGTTTGTTTTCAGAGTGGATTAAAAACATGTATTTGACATATTAGGGTATTTACCTTTTGTACTCCCATACTGCTGTGCAGCACTGTCAGCCTGTCCATGCTTTAGTGTGGCAGTTTTCTGAATCTTAGCTATACTAAATGTATGCAGTTGTTTTCCTCATTGATGAGATGAGAAATCACCCAGAGGGCAGTGGAACAGGAGAATTATCTTGCATTTCACAGTCTAATCCAGCTGATCCAGTGGCTGACTTTAATAGAGAACAAAGAAGCAAATGCATATGGTTTTCAGTACTAGTTTTTTCAGTGTAATATTGAAGCAACATCCTGCATATTTTAAAGACACTAATTAGTTGGAGTAGTGAGATATGTAATGATGAAAGGAATGACTACATTAAAACTTGAAAGAATATGAATAAATTGCCTTTAGGTTTCTTTCTGTTAAGGCACCATTTATTAGTAGAAAAGCAGCCCTGCTTGCATATGCAAAACTACTTATACAAATGCACAAATACTTACCTGTGTTTATGTGTGCCATTACCTTGATTGTACACATAAATTAGGAATATGCATAAACAAAAGGGCCATTTGGATTCTCATACAAGCTGCCAGTTTGGACAGGCAAATACCCATTAAACATATGCTACTTAGCTTATGATATTCATAAGTGCAAGGCCATGATTATACATATATTTTGTTCCTCTAAACAAGTTTCTGTCATCCTGAAATTATGATCCTAGATGTCTTTCTCTGCTATAAGGTCACTGTGTTATTGAACATCTCATCTTCTTTATTGATTTAAGGACAGATTTTGTTTAGCAAGTTGAATCTCTAAAATAGCAGTACAATGATTGCATTTCTCTTGGTAGTTACATAAAGTCATACTCAGTGTGAAAAGTGAAGAATGGAAGGAACAGTTTCGTGGGGGGAGGGAGGAGAAGAAGGGGCCTTTGTTTATTGTGGTTGTGATTACTAACAAAACAAACTAAAACCCACTTAGGTTTCCTAATATAGAAATGGACACAAATAATAAGAAAGATAGTTTGTGTTTATGAGAGTGACTGAAGGAAACTGAAATATGCTTATGAGTACATTCTCAAAATGCCATATGGGTCAAACACAAATAATGCTAGTCAAAAGATGTTCTGACTTGTGCCAGGAACTTGGTCAGCCCCACAATAAGCACAGAACTGAGAAGCTATAATTTAAAAGTCCATTGGCTTCTCCTATACTCAGCTACACTAAACATGAGATCTGCAGGAGAATGTTAAAATACAGCAATATTGGGGAATAGTCAAGTCTGAGTCATGGGATATGTCATGAGGTTGCACTGGGCAAGAAGAATGTATTTCTAACCCTCAGCATCTAACAAGTTTTGCTTAGGATAGGATTTTTTCCCTGTTTCTTGGTACAGGGCAAGGAGCATGTATGTTTAACCTTGCGTAACATACCATAAGTAGCTTAGTAAAGAATTTTTCTTGATTGCATGGTCATCTGGGCATAGTCTGCATTTTAACAGAAGATATTCTCTTCCCCTTTTGTTCATTAACCCAGGTCCTTGCTCCTGTTGGTAATATCATGCCCTCTAAGAATTATTAAGTCAGGAATTTAGTGTAAGTTAGAAGATAGAACACTTGGGCAGAATAGATAAAATCAGTAAACGGTAGCATGGATAATTATATGCATTATAGCCTTGTTAATATTCATTGTATAAGTACTAATGTAACCACATAAGGTTCTTTGGAACAGTGTCAATGATGTATGTATTACCATCCTGTTTTGGATACAAAGCGCAGTAGTACAACTCTGCTTAGCTCACTCAAGACGTTGAGGAAAGAAGCAGTGGGAAATAAAGGGTGTCCTTCAACCCAATCCTTCTCTGGGTCAACGTGTTTGCTTCTTTTTCTAGCAAGATCAACACAGCTGAGGATCAAGCTCCTGGTGTCAGCATTCTTGTAATCATTCAAAAGTATTAAAATGAACAACAATCTTAAAGTGAAAGAACTATAGCCAGGACCAATGACCATTGTAGCTGGTCTCAAAAAAGGGCATGATTGAAGTGAAATAGCCTTTACAAGGAAAAATAATATCACAGAAGAATGGGAATATAGTGAAAGAAGTGCAGTTGAGGACAGTGAGGGAAGCACTCTGCTAATACATGGGAGTCAGAGGGCAGAGGCATGGAAAATACTATTTTATGTAAAGTGCAGCAAATTTGCCAAACAATACATTTTGATGATTCATGAAACAAACACATTGCTAAAATACTGACATTGTAATATTAGATTTCAGTGTTTGAACTATGCCAGAATAAAAGGAAAATACACATTGCTGGCAATGATGATAGACAAAACTATTGGGAGATGGAAGCTTAAAGTGAATAGAGCCAGTCAGGAGCAAATGAAAGTATTTGAAGTTAAGAACTGTTGTCTAAAATATGTTTGAGGATTTCAAGAACAGTTTGGAAATTAAAGTCCCTTTAAGAATTACAAATAAAAAGCAGAATATGAGGAGATGGGGACAGACAACGGATGTTGAGAAATGTAATGGAACAACAGGCTCAGAAAAAAAGGTATTGCATAGGTGTTTTGGAACAGAACTCATGGGGTTTAGGATTTCATTTACAAGCTGCAAACTCATCCCATTTATATGACTTACAATCTGCTAGAGGGAATATTCCTGCAGGTCTATTTGAGGACTCATGACCAAACCATATGAAATTTACCATTTTGTACAGATTCAACATCAAATTGAAGGCAACCTAGCTGCTTCAATGCAATTTTACTTTAAATTCTGCAAACCTAGGACAAAGTGAAACTCAGGATTTTGCAATCTATGAAAACTGAAACCACATAAAATGTTCACAACATTTCCCTGTGAATGGAAATTGCTGAATTTTTCACATGTATATTAGAAATTTCTAAATAAGAATATCTAAGCTTAAAAGAAGAAAAAAAATCAACTTCTAACATGCAAACCCTTAATGTCATTTTAAAATATAAAGTCTCTGTTGCCTTTTCCTCAGCTATCAATGTCCTAGAATATTTTCAGTTACAACTGAGTTTGCAGAAATGTTAATGTAAAACCAACAACATGATCCTAAAAAAATCAGTTTGGAAGCTCCTACACAGTGAATAGCAGGTTTTCTCTGCAGAAATTAAAGATTCTTGTCAGTGCCAAGAGGCACCTTGCAAAGGAGAAGTGAAGAATGGTAGTATGAGGAAAGCTCCCTGATTCTGAAGTTGCCTCAGCCCTGACATTAGGGTGCTCAAACATACAACCGACTCAGATCCCTAATGGAATATATATAAGCTGATAGTCATAATAAATGAGAACTTTCTCTCTCTCTCTCTCTCACTCACACACATACAGAAACACACATATGCACGCACACACACAAACACACATGCCTTCCTTCACCATATTACCCCCTTCATGTCAGTGAAGAAAGGAAGGTGTTTGGTGTAGAAGCTCGCTCTGCTGGCTTTATGTCAGGTGAGAATTTCCTTCTCATTTGTCCAGCAATGCTTGAACAGAGCAAAAGGAAATGAATGGGGGCTAAGAATCTTCCCTGAAGAACATTGCTTATGAGCAATTGGATCTCATTATATCAGAAGATGAGAAAATATGGTTGTGTTTTGTTAATATACTTCTGCCAGATAGGACAGTATCATCTTCTTAACTAATTCTCTTTCAAAACAACCTGCCAAGAAGGCCATTAGTAACATTTATTATGCTGATTGGGAAAAAAAAGCATCTATATTTTGCTACTGAACCTATTTTTCTTTGACATCCATTCATGCTTCTGATCTTTTGTGCTAACACTGAGAAAATAACCAAAGGAGACATTATCTTTGCTATTTATGATTTCAACACTACTATTGTATTTGCCCCACTTTTCTTCATTTTTCTGTAAATGCATGGATTCTAAGACTGGTAAAAACAATTTCTTTTAATCTGATTTATTTTCATACTTTGTATCTTCATTTCTTTACTTGGTAATAGAACAGAATTGTGGAAATGAGACAAGAGCCCTTCAAGATTTCATTTCACTCCAGTGTGACTTAAGCCATTCACACCCTAAATCATCTCACACTTCTTCTTTCTGCTTTTCTAGTGTCCTCCCATGTTACTAGATTTTATCCATTATGATATTCAAAATTCTATCTGAGTCCTAATATTTTCCTGCCATGCATTCTTGGGAGGAGGGAGATATGTTTCTTTTATGATAGTGCTTTGACCATGCAAGTACAACAACAAAATAACATACAGTGGCTCACAAATGACTTATATTCTCTTATTTTTATTTCATGTTGTCATCTCTTATTTGTTTATTATAAAGTGTAATTTAAAATGATTTTGATTTATTTCATCACTTCACATCCCCAAGTCAGGGATGGCTGTTGTAGCATACAAGGGCTGGTCAGTCATTAGATTCCCCCGAGCCAGAAATTCCCCCAGAGCAAATCCCCCCAGAGTAATAAAAGGCATGTTTGTTAGGGGACTACAACTAGAATGATTTGGTCTCTGGAGCTGGTTCCAGAACTCTAAGGCTATGTTCACACATAAATGCTTATATCAAAATAAGTTATTTCAAAATAAATTATTTCAAAATAAAATCCTTAATTCAAAATAACTTAAATCAAAATAAGCAAATATTAAATCAAAATAAGGGAAAACCTCAAATTGAAATAGCAAGTCCGGACACAGGACTTGCTATTTCGATCCAAGAGAGGGGCACCACGGGAGGTGTGGCAACATGGCCCCCTCCCAGGGCCATGACCCCATCCAATATATAGAAAAAGGAAGGCACCCTGGGAAGGAGAAGGGCAAAAGTGTTAATTCAAAATAAAGGTTATTTCGAAATAACACATCCAAAAGGCGTTATTTCAAAACAACTGTTTCAAAACAACAGCTATTTCAATTTCACCCTAAGTTTTATTGTTCCAAAATAATGGACATTATTTCAAAATGAACAGGGGCTCATCATTTCGAAATAAAGAAATGTTGTTTGGACATCTCAACTTTTATTTCAAAACAATGGTCATTGTTTCGAATTAAAAGCCTCATGTGGACATAGCCTAAAAGTCCAAAGGTGGCATACAGTTGGCTTCAACTATTTCCCAGGCTGTAACTCCTGAGCTGTACCCTCTCAGCTCAGCACTGGAGCCCATATATTGCTATCAGCCAATGCTTTGCTGAATTGTAGTTGTGTTCAATGTACATTATTGTACATTACCACTAACCAGAATTCTGGCCACTGCAGTATATAAAATCAACAAAATAGACTGAATGGGTTAAAAAAATGTTGTGTGCTTTTTAATAGCTGTTCCAGAGGCTGGATGATTATTCTTCTCTGTTAAGATTGTCAAACTGTGTAACTCATCTATTAGATTTTTATATCATTTTCTGAAATATCATTGTCCCTTAAGCAATATAGACCAATTATACTATTTCTGTTCTATATTATACCTGCTATACAAATGACTATTGTACTAAGGGGTAGAGTGACTGTCCAAAACCATATTTCTACTCAGTGGCAGGGCTAGGAATAGAACTGAGAAGTAGAACTGGGTGAATGTTTTCAGATGACTAGCTTATTTGGCAAAAGATGTAATTTTTGATGTCCAGAAATGATTAATGAAATGTATCTACTTAGTTTGGCCTGGTAAAAATATTTTAAGAACTAGCATCAGGTGTATGTAGCCATGCATCTTAGTTAGAGGGACAAGGTTCATGAGGCAATACCTTTTACTGGACCAACTTAGAAGAGCTCTTTGTAAGGTTGAAAGCTTTTCAACAGAATTTGGTCCAATAAAAGAAGTTATATCACTCACCTTGTCTCCTTAATATCCTGGAACCACCATGGCTATGCCACCACTATATCCATTCATCCTAATAATGTTAAATATAGTGGTTAGAGCATTTGCCTGAGATGGGGGAGACTAAAACTGAATTCCCATGCTGGAGTACAAACTTGCATTCTGATTGCTTCTCTCCCACATAGTCATTCTAGTCATCAAGCTATTCTTGAGTAGGCTGCTCTTAATCACTCTTGTTGCCACTGTTTCACTTTATATAGATAATTAAGTATTCAGCAGACCAAGGATTTGAACCAAAGTCTCCCACAGCCTAGCTGATGTCCCCAACCACTGGGTTAGAAAGTCTCTCTTCCCCTAGGCTACTTCATATTAAATTATTTGTACACAGGGTGGAAGCACACCAACAGGAGATACTGAAAGGCTGTCTCTACACTGGCAAGTTAGTTCAAATTAAGGAGGCTTAATTCAAAGTAACTTTTTGCTGGTCTGCATCAGGCTTTCATTAGTTCAAACCAAGGAATTCCTTAGTTCAAACTAATGAACGCTTAGTTCGAACTAGTAACTACCACCAGTTACTTCGAACTAAGCACTTAGTTTGAGTGTTATTTCAAACTAAGTACAATGGAGACAAGGATAAACCCTTAGTTTGAACTTAATAACTTCAAAGTAAGGGCAGTTGTTCAAACTCAGAAAGTGGACTAGTTCAAACTAACATTAGTTCAAACTAGTCCATTTGTTAATTCGAACTAATAAATTCGAGGTTAGTTGAACTAATCTCAAACTTATTAGTTTGAACTAAGAAGGTCAAACTAACTTTGCCTAATGTAGACATAGGGTATGTCCACACAAGGCATTTATTTTGAAACAACACTGGCTGTTTTGAAATAAAAGCCCCTATGTCCACACAACGTTTTCTTATTTCGAAAGGAGGGAGCCCCTCCTTTCGAAACAAGAGCCCTCCTTTCAAAACGGCTTAAACCACTTTGGTTTCGAAAGGAGGGTTATTTCGAAACCAGTTGTTTTGAAATAACGCCGTTTGGACATGATATTTTGAAAAAAGGATTGTTTCAAAATAACAATGACCTTCACCCTGGGAGGAAGGTCCCCCCTCCCAGCACCCTGGCCAGGGTGCTGAGTGGAGTGCAGGGGGTCAGCAGGTGCCCCATCCGGCTTCCCCCCTGCTTCCCCTTGCTTGGACCAGGGGGAGACTGGTGCTTCAGCCCCTTCGCCCCCCCTACCCCAGCAAGGGGAAGTGAGGGGAAGCTGGCTGGGGCACCCCCAGGGCTCTGCCCCCCACCTGGGCTTGGGGGGAGCTGCTGGCCCCGCAGCCCGGTCAGGGGGGCTGCAGCCCCTGTGGGGGGGCCGCTCCATGGGCGGCTCACTCCGCCGCTGGGGCTGCCGTGAAGCCCAGCGGCAGGGCTGGGGGTGCCCCGCCCCGGGAATCCCAGTGTGCCCCACTCCAGCCAGGGGCGGGGCTGGGGGTGTCCCACCCCGGGAATCCTTACATTTGAAATAATTTACCCAGCTATTTTAATACAATTAACTAGAAACTGAAATTGATTAATTATTTTTCTCATTTCATGGTAGTTTTTTGTTGTTCACTAGTGCAATGCTGTGCATATTCTTTCTGGAAATGAGAAAGATTTAAGAAATTGTTTCAGAACCTGTAAAAAACACAGAAGAGATATTGCAAACATAAGCAAAGAATAGGTTAAAGGTTGGGCTGGCCTCTATCAAACCTTGTCCCTAGAGATGTTCATGCTCTGGTAGGAGAGGAGTTAAATCTATTATAACTCCAGTGATTTTGTGTTTGGCCTCATTTTTTTAAATCATTCATTTTATTGAGTGAACAGCAATTTCTCATTTTCAGCAAAAGGAATACTGCTGACTTGAGAAAGTGGAAAGAGTGAAATGCAGTCTTCCACAATCTATTGTTTGTTTGTTTGTAAATGAGACACTAGTAAAAAAAGTCCAACAGAACAAAAAACAGAAGTAAGCTCCATGCTCACTTACACCATCATAAATCTGGAACAACCTTATTGACTGCTCTGCCCACTGCACCATGCTAAATTTGGAATAACTCCATTGAAATGGAGCTATTCCAGATTTATCCTGCTGTAACTGAAAGCAAATGTGACTGTGTGTTCTCAAAGTGCAGTCTGATTTACAGATAAACAACAACTGATTGTCGACAAATGCATTTGACTTTCCACTTCTTTGAGTCAGCAATATTATTCCTGCCAAAAAATGAGAAACTCCTATTCAGTCAAGAAAACTGATGGTAAAAAAAGTTGAAATGAAATATGTCTTGCAGTGATGAAGGGGGGGCATCAGCTCCAAGAGCAAGATAAAAACAAGATCAAAGATCTCTCAATGGCTATGTCCACACGAGCCTTTTAAATCAAAACAACAGCACTTGTCTTGATTTAAAAATAGACATGTCCACATGAAGTTTTCCTTATTTCGAAATAAGGACCTCTCTTATTTCAAAATAAGGAAAATTATTTCAATATAATAAAACCTGGTTATATATCCAAATGAAGGTTATTTCAAAACCATGGTTTTGAAATGACCCCATCTGGCTCTGTTATATTGATATGTCCCACATATCGATATAACAGAATGACCTTCCTCCCAGGGTGCATGAGGGGAGGTGGAGGGAGGCACAGGAGGGTGGCAAGTCCCAGCTGCTTTCACGGCTATCGCAGCAAGCAGACAGCCAGAGGGGAATGCAGCTCCCCCTCCCGCTTTCCTGGCTGCGATGGCAAGCTGGCAGCCATGGGGGACCGTGGCTCCCCAGCCATCTTGCTCTGCTGCCACCATGGTGGGGTAAGTGGGCTAAGGAGCCACGGTCCCTCCTGGCTGCCGGCATTCCCCCACCACAAGAAAAGTGGGCAAGGGAGACACGGTACCCTCTGGCTGCCAGCAAGTCCGCTTGCCAGCCCAGCCGGCTGGGGGACCTGTCCTCCCTGGCAGCAGTAGTGGTGCCCCAGGGACCCTTCCCCACGGCCTCACCAGCAGCAGGGGAGGCAGAGGAGGGGAATCCCTGCCATAGGTGCTTTTTCCCCTCCCTGGCTCTCCAGGTGAGATCCAGGCAGGGGACGGAGTGGCAACATGGCCCTGCCAGGGGGCCATGTTGCCACAACTCCCAGGGTGTCCCTCTCCTTAATCGAAATAGCAAGTCCTGTTTCTGGACTTGCTTTTTCAATTTGGTATTTTTCCTTAATTCAATTTAAGTTAAATTGAATTAAAGGTTTTATTTCAAATTTGCTTAGTTTGAAATGAACTTATTTCAAAATAAGCATTTAGGTGTGGACATAGCCAATTTGCAGAAGAGAGAGTTTTAGTACTATGGTCCTTTTTTTGGAAAACAGGGCAGCTCTGAACCAGTAAACCTTTCCAGCCTATCAAAATAATCTCATATGCTACAGATAAGTAAAGGTTATAGAAATGTGAAAATTTAGAATACTCGGTTTTGCAGAGAAACTTACTTATCAAATAACTGCTATTAGGACAAGACATAATGACTTAGTTTGAATATATTAGACTTAAACTTCCATGTTCTTCAAACGTAAGTCCTTATTTTAAAAAATGTGCTCATTGAATTTTATTCACTAAATTTACAAATACTAACTGATTTCATAAGTACTTAAGAGAGCTCTCAATAAACCAGACAAGCAGACTACATGCTGAGATTGAACCTTGACAAATACATAGAATAATCAAATCAAGGATTTTTTTCTGTAGCAAACTAAACCATAATAGCCAAAGTACAAAACAAGTAGTAGCAACTTAGAAATAAAGTTTGCACTTTCCCTGTTCAATTATTTATTTTATAGATATCCTGTTTGGATATGAAGAGGAGAGAAATAAAATCCATTACACTGACATTTCTTTGCTTTGTGCCACTGTTTAAACCTCACATTATACAGTGAGTTGTCCCATTGATTTTAATGGCACTGTCAATAGGGTAAGGTGGCAGTATTTAACTCTAAGAAGTAGATTGTTTTATTAAGGCTATGTCTATACTGCCAAATTAGTCTGGACACGGGAAGTTTAGTCCAGACTAAGTTAGCCCTTGGCTATACTAGGCTTTGCCTAATCCCAACTAAGAAATTTCTTAGTTCGGACTAGGCCAGGGTATGCAACCTGTGTTTCTGGAGCCACATGCTGCTCTTTGGCTGCCCTCATGTGGCTCCAGGCCCTGCCTTCCCTCTCCCCCACCATGGCGGTCTGCTGCTGGTTCCAGGCTACCCGCTGCTAGGGGCCCTGTGGCAGGCACCCTTGCCCAGCTCCCTACACCCCCCCCCCCACCAGAAGGGCTACACCCATTTTGCTTTCAAAACTTTTGGCTATTGAAGGAATTTCAAAAAATGTCTCTTCTTATCTTTTGGGTTGCCAACTCTGGATTAGACAAAGCTTAGTCTGAACTAATAAGTACCAATGTTAGTTTGGACTTACTTGCTTAGTTCGAACTTTAGTTTGAAATAAGCGCATGCAATTCCCAAACTAATGGTTAGTTTGAACTTAAAAGGTTTGAACTAAGCTATTAGTTTGAACTAGCCACGCAATCTAGTTTGAACTAAAACTTTAGTTTGAACAGGAACGTGTGGCTAGTTCGAACAAAAAAACTGTGGTTAGTCCGAACTAGCCCAAGGTTAGTTAGGACTAACGTCGGACTATTATAGTTTGAGTAGTAAGTCCTAACTAAAATTGCTGATATAGACATAGTCTAACAGTCCTGAGTGTCTCAGAAGAAACCCACAAAAAAAACTGTGCATTAGAGAATCATAATTCCCTCCATGCTTCACTCCCTGTCCAAGGATGAACTAGCTACAGTGCCTATATCAGCATAGCAGGACAGGTAAACTGGCGGTGTGAGTGTTTGAAGCCAAGACTCTTTCCCGTTCCCACCGCTCCATACCACATAGATGAGTGGAGTAGAATAGCTGATATGCAGCAGTAATTTCTTACTCCTAATGTCCAAGCAGCCTGTGCAGAAACATAAGGGGACAGTCCTCTTTCCTGTTCAGAACTACAGTCTAAAAGTACAATGCACAGGAAGTAATTGTGACAAGGAAGGCACTGTGAGCTACTAGCTATTTATGATTAAAAGACCTCTCCATTGGCAGTCACTGATTTAATGGATGGGATACTTGATTGGATCTGCAAGGAGCTTGGTGACTTGAGAATAAAAGGGGGATTGTTTACAGAGGTAGTCTCTCCTCTGCATGGGTGCTCTGCAACTGTGTTTGGCCAGTCAGAGAGATGTAAGCCAATTGTCTCTTGCTTTCCACAGACACTTATTTAAACACTGGCCCAGGGTTTCATGGGCCTCTTGCTTGATTTTTAGCTTAAACAACTCTCTCTCTCTGTTGTCATATAGGTAGGAACTGTGTTTTTACACTGCTGGCTGATCAAACTGTTCAAGAGCACAAGGAGGAATTTTTCTCATGGAATTGTGGCCTACTTCCCCCCCACCACCACTTTCCTCATAGCATTGTGGAGTCTTGGTTAAGTTACATAAGTGTAGGATTTTGGAAGGTAATATTAGGAATTGTATGAATGTTAGTTGTGGTCAGTGACCATTGCATCTAAAAGGCCAGTGATCAGAAAGTAAGAAACACGGGATTTCAGTGATGTGTCTCAGGTCTGTAAGAAACAGAGAACTGACATCCTTACAGTCCCAAGTCCCTCTTTGATACCATTCATTGTTTTTGCAGAGGGGAAGCACAGTAGGCTGAATCCTTGGAGTAGTAGACAACAGAGAGTCTATCCTGAGTCATGGGTTGTGTGATCATGATAGATGCCCTGCAAAGTCTACATTGGACCTACCTAAATGTCTGGAATGGGAAGGTGGGCAAATAACACCCATCTCTAATGTCATATTTAATAAAGCTGCAGTTGGCTGCTTAAAATCCACTCCTCTGACTTCCTCAGTCAAGTATGTCCAGATCAGTCTGCCCATTGTTTGCTTGCTCATCACTAAGCAGGTTTCAGACACTACTATGAATATGGTGTGTGTGTTTGGGGGAAGGGTTTTATGGCCATATTTGACTGAACAGTCACAGCTCAGCAGATTGATACCAACTTTTCATAATATGGAAAACATGAACAAGATTCATCACAGAGTCCAAGCTGTTAGAGGAGAAACTGAAACACTTGACTATAGGTTTATATCTTTCTTACTGCTCAGATTATCTACCAGCAGTGTTAAAATTAAAAGAAATCAAATCAAATGGCAAGCTACTACTAAAGTAAATGGGGCTTCTGATACTGGGAACAACTATCAGCCAGTGACGATGCTGTCTCAACACACACTCTAATTAGGCTCTCAGCAGGAGTCAACTCTCCTCACCTCTCTCCCATTAGCCTCCAAAGTGAACTGGCTTGAAAGCTAAGTTTTTATTCTGAGATGAATCAGGCATCACATCATGATCACCTGATGCCTGGCTCTTGATTAGAAACACATTTGTTTTAATTATCTGCCTGCTTTCAATTAAGTACCAGGAAATACACCCTATTAGCAGTACAAAGCTAATAAACCTTGTACCTAAAATAAAGTCCTTTTACTCTCTGGCCACTTCTGAATGGTGGAATAGGTAGATAAATTCCAAATATAGTTTAGTTTAAAACTTCTACACCTCAGAAGTTGATAGTGGTAATGAGACATCTGTTTTATATTCCATAGGATAAAGGGCTATTTTGACCCAAAAAGTAGCACTGTATTTTACAATAAGGGTCAATTGAGAGCAATGCATCATGGGCATTAAGGACTCCATTTTCAAATCAATTCACAAGAGACAAGTGCACAAATCCTTGAAATCCTGGGATTTGCATGTCTTCATCACATATGCTGCTTTGAAAATATACTCTTTAACGGCCATGAGATCAACTGCTAATGACAGTGGTCTGAGCAGCCATCAATGTTCTCCAGATGTGTAAGATGATACTGAACATTTGACTCTTGCATTTTAGAATCTGAAATTAAAAGAATGAACTCTAAAACCCTTCACAGAAACTTAAAGCAACACTGAATTATTGTCCATGGACCCAAGTTTAAAATTTCTACAGTAGCCCCATTATGGGTGTGGAAATCCAAACAGTATAACTCCAGTGATTTTATTTCTGGGCTCACTATGATGGTAAGAAACAAATTGTTCAGTGTGTTCAAACTCTAATGAGAAAATGATGAAAGGTAGCATAAGTTTGGAGCTCAGGATGAGTATATCTTTAACAAACCTCAACCTATAAGTACTTTATAGCTCTTTTACATTTTGCTGCACCTATCTTGACTAAACATTTTTCATAATGAATTATGAGTTTATATTTAAATAAGATTAGCTTTCTTTGTTCAAAAAATCCAGTAGTAATAACTGAAACAACATATAGCACAGGATGGATACTGCACTGTAGCAAGGATGTCAGATTTTTACTGTAATGTTGGTCAAAATTCAAAAGAACAATCAGATCATATGTAAAATAGATTTAAGTCCTCAATCCTCCTGAAAAAATTGTGTTTGGAATTTTTTTCTCTTGGAAAATAATTTCAGGGAAAGAGTGTTATATTATTCATTTCCTACATTCAGAGAATATTTACAGGACAGAGTAGAAGATGATGACATATAGTGGGAAGATATTTCACCTGATAGTTCTTACATACAGGATATCAGAAAGCACCAGCTACATGCCATAAGATCTAATTATCAAGAATTGCCTTTTCTGCCCCAAAGCAATCATTTTGATGACAGTCTTCTATGCACTGTAAAACAAAATGGGAAGCCTGTGCTATATAAACTGGCTCAGCGCTTCCTTTTACTTCCTCTGATATCAGCCTCCCCATCTCATTTATTTTCCACACATTAATGGTAGCAGTCACCTTGAGCTGCTGATGCAGAGTAATTTTCACAGAAACCTTGATCAGAAACCATAAATCAGCCTGATGTGCTTTTATGGTCTAATAACATTCTGTCTGCTCCTACAGGCTCTCATGTAAAAGTGCACTGCAGAGAACTCCTTGGATTAGATTTTTCACAGACACTACAGCATACATTATACTTCTATATCTATAATACACAAAATGCCTACCTTGTGACATTAAGAGATTTTGCTTAAATTCATTAACATGAGAAAATTCAGAAGGAAACCTGAAAACTCCTTCTTAGATCTTTTTAATCTTAAGCATTATTGTTCATATAGTATGCAAGAATCTCCCTTATTCTATGGCACCCAGTAAGCAAACCAGATAGTAACAGGCACTATGGGGTGGAGCTGAATGCCTTGTCTGCAGTAGAAAAGGTTTGTGGATATAGCTAGTATAGACACCATTTATACTAGCAAAAGATAGCTTTTCTGTTATTACTTACACCAGTTTCCTGAATTGAAAAAAAAGCTATATGGGCAAATTGCTGTTCTAATGGTATCTACAATAGGATTTTTTTCTAGTGTAAAAATATTTTTAAAGTTTTTATTATACCTTAAGAAATATTATTATACTAAGAAAATTTTCTAGTGTAAACCATGATGAACCGCTGATTTGGAGGTCTCTTACATATGTCTAAAACATTAGAAGCCATCAAAATAACACTATATGTGAGATCAGAACTGGGCCCAGACAACCTCTTAATTCTATGAAATGTTTTGTTGAATCTGCTTATAGAGGGGTATTTGTCTAAACAAATCTTTGTCATGAGGTCCCTTCCAACCCTATGATTCTATGATCTAACTTTGTTGCTGCTGTGGCTCACCCTGGCTCCATTCAAGACAATGAAGCCATGCCAATTTATGACAGGGAGTAGCTGTCCCCCCAAAAGCAGCTGATTTCCATTAAATTCACCTTACTGAAGACTGGGACTGAAGGATGGTGAGGAGAGATTGGGACTGGTTGGGCAGGAAGGATACAAGTCTGGGAATAGTTAAGCAAGAAGGCTGGGATTAGGATAAAGAGACTGATGTGATAAGGTTAGGATGTGCTGAGCAAGGAGACTGGAACAGAGATAGCAATCCTCAGGAAGGGACACTGGACTTACAAAGTGGGGAGAATGGAACTGGGATGAACCACCAAGGACAGGGAAGAACCAAGCATGAAACAGTGACAGTTTGGAGGGGGTATAAAGTGTCATATTTGGGGGAAGTAAGCACAAGATTCTTGAGTCTCATCATTCCTCTGTTGCTGTTAGTAAATATCTATGAAACTCACAGGGAAAGTGTCCTAGTCCTTTCCGGTTGTGCTTCACTGCACAGCAGGGGTTAAAGTATAATTTTATCAGGCCTTGGAACCCTCCTAAATTGGTGGCCCCCCCTTCATGCTGGTCTGGGCCCCCCTTGTGCCAGTTCAGGTCCCCTTCATGCAGATCTGGGCCCCCTTCACTCACCCCAGTTACTACCCCACAAATGCTTGCCTCCACCCCAGCTACTGTCCCCCATACCTACCCCTCACCCCAGCTACTGCCCCCCATACTTACCCCCCACCCCAGCTACTGCCACTGGTCCCCCAACCCTTCCCCAACTCCTTGCTGTGGCATGCCATCTTCCTCTGCTGCCCCAGGCTGAACCCCTCCCCTGCACCCTTTCCCTGTTGGGCTGGCTTGCGTGTCCCCAACCCTCCTCCCAGGCCGCCTTTCCTGGCTGCCATGTCACTGCAGAGTGGCCCAACCTGAGCCCAACCTGAGCCTCCCACATGAAGCCTGCTCTGACTGAGCATGCTCTAAGGCTCTGAGCATGCTCAGTCAGAGCAGGCACAGGCCAGAGCCTCAGCCAGGGCTGGGGCAACTCCCTGCTCTCCTGGAATGTGCAGGAATGGCATTCAGGGGCCTACTATTGTTAGGGGCTCAGCATTGGGGACCTCTAAAAATAGAAAATGGGGCCAAAACACTGTGCTCTGGGGCCCCTCTATTTTTAAATGGTGGGCCCCAGAATGCAGCTTTCCAGCTCTGTTTTCTATTTTTAGGGGCCCAGGAACACTGAGCGCCTAAAAATAGTGGGCCCCAGAATGCCATTCCTGTGCGGTCTGGCCTACTTTAACCCCTGCTGCAGAGAATATTGTAAATTAGTCCAACTCAAGTGGCAAAATTCTAAGCAGTGGATCTTAAGATCATTATCCTAGTGATGATTCATTTGGGTGTCAATATGATGTCACATGATGGAATTTTTTTCAGTTTGCATTTTTAAGAACACATTAGAACATCATGTTCCCAATTATATAAGTCACAAAAAGCCTCATGCTCAAAAGTTAGGAAATGCCACAGCAAAAGTTACCCATGCAACCTAAAATTTGTCCCCTGGTGCATACACATTATGATATTGTGGACCATCACAGTGATGGGGTGCACACCCCATATGAGACCTGAAAGGGTTAAGGTGTCTTTGTAGGACAATGAAATTCAGTGGCTGCATCTGGAAGGAGCTAATTCCCAGAGCCAACAGGAAGAGTGCCCTATCAATGAATGGACCCATTACAATCACATAGTACTTTTTCCCATAGAATCCTTATGTCATTCGATTCACAGGATGGACAGTGTGCATTTAATGAACAGCTTTGTTTTCTTCTCCATTTTCAGTGTTTGGCTCCATTCTTTATTGTACAAACTCAGCTCTCTCCATATAAAATACATTTAAGATAAAGTTACATTATGCTACAGTTAGATTATGACAAACATTTGTTTTATTTTTACACTAAATGGATCATTTATTAGCTTCAGTTTCTAATCACACATTTTTCAGTCATTGTGTCTAACAGCACTCACAGGAGTTTAATTTTTCCATTTGTGACTTATTTTCTGCAGAGTTTATGAATCTCCCCTTCAAACAAAGCATGCAGCAGGGAGCTGCAATCAGCTCACTACCAAATATGCAGAGCTCCCCATGTCTTTCATGTTAGGGCTCACTGATGAGTTTCCAGCACTCCATGGGAAACTTCCATCTTGGAAAGAGATTCAACATTTCAGGACCTGGAACAGCAGAGGCAGAATACAAAAGAAGAAGTGTGTTGGCCCCTGCCCCACTTTTGCTCTGATACCCCCTGCTGTTTGATTCACAACCTGACATTTGCTGTCTATCTGAGGAAGCTATTTGCAAACCCTCCTGGTTGGAAGCAATGTAAACAGGACAGTAGGGAAGAACACTGAAGGGAAATGAAGTAAAGAACACATTGCTTTCATATTTGTTTATTTGCAGTTGTGAATAATGCAGCTCTAGCACTATAGCAAACAAGAATAATTCAGCCTTGGCACTCAGCTGCAAATCTTTTTGTCAATGAAACAGTTTTTCTCTTCAAACACTTATAACTCCTTGTGTCCCAGGCTTCAGTACACAAACACAAAATTAAGGAAGGAAATGCCAATTTAAAATGACCCTGATGTGAATTAAAGTTGCAGTGTTAGAGTAGAAATGTTATACTTACGGTTCAGAATTCACTTTCATGGTTTCTATATCTTTTAAAGACACTGTGCTTACAAATACCATTTTTTATGTTACCCTATACACCTGCAGCCAAAGCTTTCTTCACACTGGGACAAATCACATTAGTTGTACCTAACACAAGAGATAAAGCATGTGCTGGGACTAACTGCTCTCTAGAGGCAGGCTGTTCTCCCCTGAATCTGAGTGAGACATTCTCTCCCTAGCTTCTCTCAAGCAGACTTCTCCCCAGCAAGTTTTTTACCTTATCAGTTGAATGTTGGTTAGGTGAGCTTCTGATCAATGACTGTCTGAAGGTGAGAAAGGCTAATATTGCAGGGAAGTGCTAAAAGCAAATGTACGTATGGATTTCTGGCTGTGTTCTGTGTATTACCCTTATCTTGGAATCTATTATTCCAGTATGTCTTTCATCATAATCCTCCTGCCTTCCATCAATAATCAGAGCCCCCCTCCCAAAGATGCCTGGAATTCAACATATTCTTCTAGTGTGGTAATATTAGGAACTTTCGGGGAAGAAGCAAAGGCAGTATCATGTTAGGCTGTAGTCTGTGAGGCTGTCTACACCTAAAATCTTAGTTCAGACTTGATTAGCCCAAACTAAGTAGTTCAAAAGCTAGTTCAAACTAAGTGGTTTTGTTTTAGTTTGAACTAACTTTTTAGTTTGAACTTAAAAAGTGAGATTAGTTCAAACTAAAAGTTAGTTTGAACTAAAAAATGCTCAATGCTTGAACTAACCACTAGTTTGAACTTATTTAGTTTGAACTAGCATGTCTCCATAGTGCTAGTTCAAACTTAATATGCAACTTAATTCAAACTAACTAGTTTGAATTACTGTATATACTTGTATATAAGCTCAGATTTTTATGCCTGAAAATTGCCTTTAACACATGCGCTCAGTTTATACACGGGTCAGACAGCAGCTCCAGCCCAGGAGTTTTACGTCTCCAGTCCTGAGCATGCACTGAGTATGCTCAGAGCTGGAACCCCAGCGTGTGGCCGGACCAGCCATGTTGGGGAGTCAGCCCAGGCTGGGGTTAAAGTAAGGAGCAGGACCCCAGTGTCTGGAGCAGCCAAATAAGGGGGCTCTGGGGAGGAGTCAGCTTGGGGGAGCCAGTCTCAGGGCCCAGGGGTTGGGTGGTGTTCTGCAGGCTGAGAAAAAGAAGTGGCAGGGGTTGGAGGGAGTGGGGAAAAGTGGCTGTAGGGAAAAAGAGGTGGCAGGGGTGTTGGGGAAAATGGAGGCAGGGGAAAAACGGCAGCAGGTGTGTTTGGGAAAAGCAGCAGCAGGGGAAAAGCAGTGGCAGTGGAAAATCAGTGGCAGTGGTTGGGGCATTAGGAAGGGTGTTGGGGACGGTAGGGGAAGCCGGCAGTGCAGGGTGGGGCGGGTAGGGGCTGAGGCCATGGGTGGACCTCTGCTTATATGCAGGTCACCATTATTTTACCATTTTTTGGACTCAGAACTGGGGATCAGCTTACACATGGATCGGCTTATCTGCAAGTATATATGGTAAGCTTGCTTAGTTCAAACTAAAAAAAAATTTAGTTCAAACTAGGCAAAGCCTAGTGTTGACAGGGTCCAAAATAGTTTAGATTAAGTCTCCTTTATTCAAACTAATTTGCTGGTGAAGACATAGCCTGAGGCATGAAACTAGTGTTATTAACTATAAAAACTGGGGCCATTACTGAAGCCTGCTGCTCCAAAAGAGGGGATTTCAACATGCTGATTCCCAATCAAATAATCTAGATTAGGGGAGGAGGCTGGAGCTCTAAAAAGTCATTTCCAAAGATAGCAAACGAGGAAGCTGGCCCATCAGGCCATTTTATACAAATATCAGAAGATAACAGGATGCCAAATTCACCTTCATGAACACAACAGTAGATATAGAGAATATACTTGTATGGGAAGGGAGGGCTGTAGGTTTATTGGAGAACAATATGAATGGGTACTGCAGTGCAGAAAAAAAAGAGGGCTGATAGTTTTGGTGAGCAGTTTACAAAGGCTAGATTATTTTGACTGAAGAACTGAAATGAATCTGAACTCTGAATCTGTAAAAGTTCACCTATTATTGATGCAAAAAGAGCTCTATTGTATGCAGCTGGTATTCTGGTTTCACCTAATTGTATTCAGAAGCATTAAGAAAGACTCAGATTTTCTTCAGCATTCCACATAGCTGTAATGATCTGAACTGAATTCAAAATACCTTGGAGGCCCCATGTGAATTGTTGAGCTCAGAATTCTTACTCAAATAACCTCTTTTTTATTTCTTTGAAGTGTCATCGTTCATTGGTAAAGTTTTGTCTATCCTCTATTCTGCAGGTTATGCTCTACTTAGTCCAGGCACTTTATAAGTGTAGAATAGATACATTTAAGGATACTCAAAAAAACTTCATTTAGTAATTTTTCCAGAAAAAAAAGTTGAAGAATATTGTTTTCAATTATGAGAAAAACATTGTCTTTTGACATAGATATAATTTCTGCTAATTACTGGAAAAATACTGTTGCCTTGAGTGGTTTTTCTTCATGCATACAGAAGTAGACATTTTCTTCACAAGAGAATAATTGTTTCATGCCTTCATTTCTAAACCATATTACAGTCTTTTTCTCCCCATCTTTCGATTTCTATTCTCCCTTTAATTCTTTATAGAAATGCAGAAGGAAGCTTCGAAGTTTTCCATATCTTACATGTCACAATATTTGAATTAATGGATTAAGAGGCATACATTCTAAAATCCTTTGTTACATTTCAGAGTGTTAAAACTGATTAGACTTTATTCAGGTAGGTGGGAGTAAATATATCATTTTGGGGAATTTAAAACTTACTTGTTTGAAACAGACTGTATATACTTCTAAAACAAATTTAAAAAAATCTTTGGTAGACTTTCATTTCAGAAACATCTGTGAAATCTCAAATTTCAAGAGAATGGGATATTTAGAATAGGGCTTTTGAAGAACATTAAGTGAATTATGTGTCCAAATCCCATTACAATTCAATGGGGTCGTGTGCCTAATTCCCTTATGACTATTTGAAATTCCCAGCCTTAACATTCATCTCATTTAAACATCAGAATAGACACAGACAATGGGTTTGCAGTTCAGAAAGATGAAAGGCATGAACAACAACTGGGCACTTTGCAGAAAAGAAAAAACGATAAAATTAAGCTGTTTCCTCCATGTACTAATGCGTAGCAATTCCCATTAAAGTTCACAGGAGCGGTCATATACAGACACATTGAAAGCAGACATCCACCCTTGAGACAGATATATCTCAGGTAGTCTTTTGATTTTCTTTTCCTCATATTTAATTAACTTTAACCCCAAATGGTGCTGTGGCACTATACCTCTTCTTTCAGAAAGGATAAATTAGTGTTTTTTGAAGTAAATGGCAATGCACAAAGGCTAAGAAAATAGGTATGGAGAGGGGAATGTAGCCAACATTGTTAATGTAAACAGAGGAGGAATGTAGCAAGAAAATCAAAGAGCAAACATGTATGTTAATCTAGGCCAGCCCTTTGTATCCTTTTTTCCCATTTCTTTCACATTTAAGTTATACAAGCTTGGATTCCCTTATAATAATATTATATATATATATATATATATATATATATATATATATATATTAGTAAGTAGGTTGCAGTAGTTAAAGCAATCCGAGTCAATGTGTGGAAGTCTAACAATTTACCACTTTACTTACTGCCATGTTTTGACCTAATGTTTTATTTGTGGAGGTACACCTGAGAAAGTTGACATGGGGTAAATCCAGTTTTCCCAATTTTCATTGGCACGTTGGGATAGGTTTTGCTTTTTATTCTGAGTTTGTTCACCTCCTAACACAAAAGGGCCCTGGCCTATGGGATCTCACACTACAGATCCCAAACTAAGACTATGTCTACTCTATAGGCCTTACAGCTGTACCACTGCAACTACCATAAGGTCTCTCATATAGCTGTCTTTGCTGACGGGAAAGAGTTCTCTTCTGGGTATAATTAAATCACCCCCATCAAGCAAAGTGAGCTATGTCAATACAAGAGTATCTCACACCAACACAGTGCTGTTCTTGCTGGTGCTTTTGTCAGTGAAATTTATGTCAGTCGGGGTGCTTTTTTTCCACTCTCTTGATGGACATAAGTTTTACCAATAAATGTGCTAGTGTAGACAAAGTCTAAGGCAGATGGAAGAGCAGTATTGGGACAGGAAATCTCTGCTCCTTAAGCATTGCTGAGTATGAGACTGAGGAAAAGTTCCAGAAACAGAGATAAGGGAGAGGCTGGACTTGGCTCTTTCTTGGAGGAGTGTCACTTTGCAGATGCATAAGAAGAAACTGTTATTGAGGGGGGTCCAGCTTTTAGTGTTTTCACTTGCCCCTTGACACTACCAAAGAGAGAGGCAGAAGCAGGGAAAGGCTACTAGGAGGTTCTGTGCTTCAGCCTTAGACTGGGAAGGGGGTTGAGTCAAGGACTGTAACTGACCTGTGCCCACATCCAAACTGAGACACAATATGTGGTAGGACATGCCCTGGGGAACATGAGCTTGGGGTAGGCTGAACCCAGGCCATCCCACATAGCTACACTTTCAGGGCTCCTAGGCCAAGACCCAGCAGAAGAGATGGGCCTGGGCCCATTATCCCTCCCTAGAATCTTGACTTAGGGCCCTGGGAAGGGGTTTGTTGCTTGATTTCTGGTTATTTAGTGATTTAGATAGGATTATAGCTCACCAATGGATCTTATCAGAAGTTAATAAGATTCTAGTCATTGAATCAGGCTATAGAGGTTTCCTGAAGGACCTTTGGGGTGCATGATGGCAATATTCATGCTAATGAGTCAATATGCATATTTTTACTGACTTGATTAAGATAACATATAATGATGAACAGATAAGTAATTAAAGTCAAATGAAGAAATGGATAAGTTAACTTAAATGGACAGATGGATAACACAATGGACAATGATTCAACTTACATTCTTATTCTAAGACTCATTTGCTGTGGTTTATATTATATGCTCTGGATTAATATGCTCACCTATGATTCTATATCCTTCCCTACTGACCTGGTCAAGAGGGATGTCTGGTCCCTCAACTCCAGGCTAGGGCTAACTGCTATAAATCTAACAAGGATTCCTGTGGCACTTAAAGTCTTTAAGAGTCATAGGACTCCTTGTCTGTTTTCCTGTACTAGACTAACATGACTGCCCCTTTGGAATTTGCTGTAAATCTTTGTAAGACTAAAACTATGGATAATTTACTTAAATATCTTGAATACTACTTAAACACCTTACAATAAAAGAGCCTAGCAAACAAAAGAAAAGAAACAGCAGCAGAAGCTGTAAGAAAGAGTAATGATGAACATACCCTGGCAACACTGTTTACCCTTTCTATAATCTAAGCAACATGGATACTCCTGCCAAGTCTAAACTTAGCTACATCACCCACAGATTCTCAGGGTACACTGCTCCTATAATCTGGCAGGTTTGTGTGTTTTAATGACATATTACAGATATATCTGCTTCCTTTCCAGATGGATCCAGAAAGTATGCTTTTCACACTTATTGTTCTTTCTGGCCCTTTTGGTGGATTTTGTGGTATACTTGTAAAGTTGTCTGAGCATGAACTTGGCTACCTCCCCAACTCATTTTGATACCTCATGACTATCTGAGGTAATGGAGTCATAATCATATATGTAAACTTCTAATTCCTTCTCTGGGCCAAGGGTCCTAAACATATGTATGCTTAGCATTCATTCAGGATGTGTCCTGCAAACTCTTGAGTTCCAGCATTACACTCTCTCTCTCTCTCTCTCTCTCTCTCTCTCTCATTCTCTTTCTGAATTTATGATTTTGTTATTAAAAAAATTCTTAAACCTAAAAGGAAACAAATCTGTACTTAAATATTTGAGAAAAAGTATATGTGCAAGCAAGCAGGCTAGATCTATAGGATACTGATTACTAGCAAAATGATCTCATCCAAAGGCCCAATACATAGTAAACTGAAAGCAGGACTAAGGTCAGAAGCCCAGACCAGTAGGTCTGACTGACCCTGATAAAATAAAAGAAGGGAAAAAAAGGATCTGGACAAGCTACTGAAGTGGATGATGGGACAGCAGCAATAACAGCAGCAGCAAATCCATCTGCTTCAGCAGTTGGCCGAACACCAGCAACAACAAGCCCTACAGCAGCAACAGTGATAGCAATTAGTGTGAAAATTAGCTGTCAAGCTAAGCCACAACTGGTCAACAGATGGCTACTCTGTGACAGTCACAGTCCTCTTGATTCTTATCCTCTACATATTCCCTTAAGCTGACAAAAACGGGATATGATCACTGGCCCACCAATATCTGGGCTATGATAATGCCCCACATCTAACAGGGAAAATCAATTTCCAAAGGGATAGCTGTGTTAGTCTAGTCCAGCAAAAAAAACCAAGGAGTTGTGTGGCACTTTAAGACTAACAGATTTATTTTTCGCATGAGCTTTCATGGGAGAAAATCCCACTTCGTCAGATGCTTCAAAGATGGGTGAACTTACAGAATGGAAAAATCAAGCAGTAGAAAGTGGCCTGGTACAACATTACATCCAGTTCAAAGCTGCTATCCTGGATATGTTTGAGATCATGGAGGAGATTCATCAACAGTGCTTCTAGGAAGAAACTTTCCTGAATGGAGGCTGGCCAAAAATTATGGCCCAGTACTCGAGTAAGCTCATTTGATAATGGTTCCAGTCAGAGGAGAAGATAGGGCCCAAGTCGCTAAGAAGGTGGACCTTGAATAATTTCTTCACATTCTATTGGCTGGTGGTTGGGAAAAGATCACACAGCACTGCTCCAAGATACTGAAGGAAACTATGATAGTGGCTGAAAACTATTTGTTGCCTACTTGTCTGGTAGCAGAGACCCCATGAGGCAGCCCTTCCACTGTATGACCCATACAAGAAATGGAGAAAAAAGCCCCAAGAGGCAGCTTGACAGGTACAGAGCCACCTGGTTCCAGGGCACCTGATGAGTCCCCTATGAAGAAATAAGGGTGGATTATCAGGAGGGCAGCCAAGATGGGAAAAGAGAGACCAGAAATAGTTCCCCTCTGCTGACATGACATATAAGAGACGGAGTGAACCCCACCAGGCATATAGTTAGAGTGGGGGCTTGTTTTGTCCATAGACAAAACTGGCCATTTCCAGCATGGTTGACCTTATATGGAATATAAAAAATGGACTCAAAGAAATTAGTAGTCTACTGATAGGTCATGTCAGGACTCTAATAGATTCAGGGTACAGCCAGATCCTGGTAAAGGAAGACTTTCTTGGTGCGGAAAACATGCTTATGTTGTACCCACAGAGATGTGTGGCCTTACCCAACAAGGAATGAAGCGTTGAGGTTGTGATGTTCCTCTCTGTAATATGGATATGTGTATTGCTGTCACACCAATCCTTCATTCCTGGAGCCTGTCTTATTCTGCTGTGCTGTGTGAACCCCCACTCCAGTGTCAGCCCCCACACAGCCTACAGCAAGCAAGCTGCTCTCAACTAAGTGAGTGAGTGCTTCTAGCCAGCCAGTTTCAAGATTAAGCACTGGTATAATTCCAGCTAGTACTACCACCTGTTCCAGCTGCAGCCCTAGGAACTGACACCTTCAATGCTCAGTTTTACACATTTCACACTAGAAATTCATGTTTGTCAACTTACCAAAGAAATTCATATGCACCAGCTTTGATATACCACTTCAGATGGAATCCCTAACACACTTTAAACCAGAGGCATTGCTTTAGATAATACCAAACAAACAGATTTATTAAGTACAGAAAGATTTTACCTTATTGCAAGTCAGAGGAAAACAAGTCAGATTTGATCAAGCTAAACAAAAGCCAAACACAGTCTAAATTAAAATTAACACTTTCAGCAACCTTACCTATTCAGATGATTCTCATCTCCAGCCAGGCCCTCCCCCTGCAATCAGCATTTCAGTTGCTTACTGGTATTTGCAGATGGAGGTAGAAGAGAGGGAAAATGCAACAAAATAGCTCTCCTTTAAAAAAGTTTCTTCTTACCCCAGGGGATTCACCCCCCCCCTCAGGGTCAGGGTTTTTGGAGGTGTTTAAGGCCCAGCTGGACAAAACCATGACTGGGATGATTTAGTGTGAGTGGTCCTGCCTCTGGCAGGGGGTTGGACTAGATGACCTACGAGGTCTCATCCAACCCTATGATTCTATGAGGTAAACAGTGTCATTGCATACTTAAACTAGTGAGCATTCCTTTATTGATGTGTAAATTAGTCCATTATTTTGAAGAAATCTGGTTTGTTTTATGCTTGCCCTAGTAGGGCATGAATTGCCCCTCTGCTCTCAAAGGCTTTTGCCTGAATTTGCTTCAATCTATGAAAAACACATATAGGGAAGCCTCATAAACTTACATACAACATTGCAGCAAACATTATTATAGCAATCAGTACTCCATGAACATTACAAAAACATCTTACATACCATATTTTTCATTAAACAGTACACAATCACACTAGAAGGGTGAACATGGGGGTATGGTATGTCACAGAGGAAAAGAATGAATATATCTGCATGCGGATAACCACTTGTCTATATGGTAATAGTAGCATAGAACTGGAAGTTCTTTAAATACCTCTTACAGTCCACAGACGTCTGTGAAGGAAAGAGGCGTAAGTCTTCTCCAAGCTTCTTGCAGCAAATACACCAAATTTTAGAATGGTGCACCTGACTCCCCTCAGGGTACATGGAACATGCTCTTAGATGGTCCACAAGTGGAATGGATGTAGGACCCTACCAGTGATTAATGGTTTGGGGTACATCATTGCATACGATTCCTGCACCAATGTAATTTACCAGCATGCCACAAATCTACATCAAGTTTGGCAAAGACTTACTTGATTTAGGTTTGATTGATATTATTCAATAGGTTATATAATGAAAGATGCACTCAGCTATGGGTCTGTCTTCATTCCATGGCCTATTACCTGATATCGGCAGGGAAATGTGTAGAAACTACAATGAGAAAATATTTTGCAATTAAATAAAAAAAGACTACAGTTTTCAGATCCATTGCTTCAGCAACTTACCCCAGCTATATCTTGGTAATTCCTGTTAAATTACCACTAAATGATTTCCTTTGCAACCAACAAAACACAAAGGAGTTTAACTTCTGCTATTTGAAAGTCTTGCTGCCAGCAACATATTTCTTCATTCTGTGTTTTTAACATTTGAATCCAACTATAATATTACATCCCAAGACAGAAAGGAATGTGCATTGATCACAGGCAGAAACATTTCTGGGCTATGATACACCCAGGGTAAAGTCATTTATGTGACAATGAAACAAACCCTAACCAAACCCTAAGACCTGTAGATATGTTTCTATAGTATTTTTTTAATTCCAAAACACAGCAGCGTACTACTACTTCATGAGACTCTGAAAGCGAAAGTGAAGCTGATTAGCTTATTTGCATAGTCCTTTCTGAGAGAATTACAAAAATATATAAATAGAAATATTAACATAATTTACCTCTATATTTCTATAGTGTTATTGGGATCCTAGAAGGATTTTAAAAAATGATTACTCTTACAATGTCCCTTTAACAGCTGACCTTTATTTGTATGATTCACTTCTTTATTTGTAATATGTGCTGAAAAGTTGAATTTAGACTTGCTCTTAATAGGAATTTTGATTTTTTTCATGACTATGTCAGTAATTTAATGATATATAAAATATTGATTTTTAAGAATGATTTGCTGTACTCTCTCCTGTCAGACTTTAGCATTTAAAATAAAGAAAAACAAAAAAGCTTTGTGTCTTCTTCTAATAATAGAACTTCTCTAAATTTTCAGGCAACACTACTATCCCAGCATTTTGATTCTTTTGTTGCTCCGTTAACTTCTTTTACATTTTGTTTTGGCCTTTACAACACCCACTGACACTGTGTTCCACAGGTTGACTGTGTGTTGTATGCAGTAGTACTTCCATTTGTTTGCTTTAAGCCTGCTGTCTATTAATTTCACTGGATGACATGTTTCTTGTGTTATGTGAAGGACTAAACAACATTTGCTTTTTCATTTTCTCTAAACCATTCATGATTTTATAGGTTTCTATCATATCACTCCCTTAGTCAAATAAATATGACAGGGGCAAGTATTTCAGGATTGAATTTCATTTGCCATTTTGTTAGTCATCCAGTTTTGTGAGATCCCTTTATAACTCTGCAATTTGCTCTGGACTTAACTATGTTAAGTAATTTTGCATCATTTGCAAATTTTACCACCTCACTGTTCATCCTTTTTTCCAGATTATTTTTTCATGAACACAGACTAACTCAGGTTTTTGCTCCCATTTGCAGATGGGCACAGCCACTTTCTCCCTGAGCTCTGCTACAATCTGTACACTGCTTCTTGGGCAGAGTCCCTCCCAAACAAAACTTTCTGCTGCTTGCAGTCTCAAATAGTCTCCCCTCTGAACCTCCTGTGGCCTTTGCACCTGAGACCACTTGATTCCTCTCAGGTGGGACTCCTCATGTAATCAGGGCTGGCTTAGTCCCAGGTTTTTCAGCTCAGGGGGAATCCACTCTGTGGCAAGCATCTTTTGCAGAAAAAGGGAGTGTCTAAGCTAGAGATTAACATTTGAAGACATTTCCAGTGAAAAGTTCCTTGAATGTCTTATAAAATTGTACAGGGTTCTATGAAGGTGTTTACACTCCTCACTAAACAACTCACAGATTTCTGCTATATCATACTATACTGTAAAACATCCAAATGATATCTGTGGAGCATATGAAGAATATCATAGCAGTCTGTTCATTTCTGAACTAGGAATAATATGCTGTCCTGAATTCCTTTAAGTTTTCTCACCAACTATTTTCACATTTATTGCTTTTTTTCATAAGCCTTTTGTGTTGAGGAAGGCAGACCTTTTCCAGATTAAGTGTGTCACCAAGCATTTAGTTTTTCTATTGTCTTTACCAAATGTTTAAAAGCCTCACCCCTGCCCCCCTTTTTTTAACTGGAAGATTTATAAATTTATTCCAATCTTTGAGTTTCTAGCCCCAACTTTAATTATATCAGCTCCTCTCTATTTTTTTCAAGTAAGTGGCTTTAATATTTAGTTGTCCTATAATCACCGCTTACTATTCATTTAACAATATGTTGATTTCAATGTCATTTTTGTAGTACATTAGGAATGATGTAGTTCTGCAGCATACTTGAATGATGTTCTTACATTTGTGCAGCATCCTGTAAAAGCTGTTTAATTCCCTGCCTCTATTTTCACCTTCCAGGCTTCATAAGCAGCTCTAAGGGTACAGTACTATACCAGGTACAAAACTTTATTTTAACAAAATCTATGCTTCTGCACTGAGCTAATTGTTAAAAACTTATGTGTATGAGAATATAATTTGTGCATCTGGGACTGAAATTAGTCACTTTAATTGAGATGTCAGATTACAGGTTTGATTTAGGTCCAAAAGCACATTTTAAGCTTCTTTCACTATATTTCTTTCTGTATCAGTCCTATCTAAATAAGGTATAGGATGATAATTAATCAATATTTTCCCTATCTCTTCCAATTCCCTGATATCAGTTTTCTATAACATCCATTTATCCCCAACTGGAAGTATATTTGAATCCAGTTATAATGACCATTACTGTGATGTTAATCTACCATTGCACTCTTTGAACTGATCCTTTATTTGAAATGGTGCATTTACAGTCAGGCCAGGGGGGGGGTGAGAGCTCAAGGGAGTGGCCTCTGGCTTCAGCACCCCATCCCATGTATGCCGGCAGGGGTGCTCCCAGTGATCCCTAAGATCTGCCAGCATTGTGGAGGCAGAGCAGGGCATTGGTGGGGGCAGCCCAGATCATGTGTGGGCCATAAGGGCTGGAGCCTGGACCCCCCTTCAGGCAGGACTCAAGGCTTCAGTCCCTATAGCCCCTGCATTGATCCAGCCCTGCAAGGAGGAGGGAGAAAAAAATTTTTCTGCTGCACCACTAATGATAGGACAAGAAGCAAAGGACTTAAATTACGGCAAGGGAGGTTTAGCTTGGATATTAGGAGGAAATTCCTGTCAGGTTGTATGTCTATACTGGAGGCTTAAGTTGACTTAAGTACCTCCCGGACTCTATTTAGAATTTATTAAGTCGACTTAAGTATTTGCTTAAATTGACTTAATAACTCCTGCCTGGAAGTTGACTTAAGCTTTTAAGTCAACTTTTGAAGGCGGGAAGGATTGGGCCTAGGCCTGGCCTTGCTCCCCACCCCAACATGAGTCCCAATCAAGTCCTGGGGCCCAATCAGTCTCCGAGACCCATTTCAGACCAAGCCACCACTGGCAAGTGACTCGGAGCCTGATCCAGCTCCCAGCCCCTTGCCCCATGTGGCAGAGTTTGGGAGCTGGCTCCTGCTGCCGGTGGCAAGCGATTCAGAGCCTGACCCAGCTCTGAGCCCCTCGTCACAGGTGGCAGGGGCTGGGAGCCAGCTCCTGCTGCTGGCAGCAAGTGGCATGGAGCTGGATCCAGCCCTGGGTCACTTGTCACAAGCAGCTCAGAGCCCAATCCAGCTCTGAGCTGCTTGCCACCACTGATGGCAAGATCAGAAGTAGCCTGTGAAGTTGACCAGGCTCTGTCACTGGGCTATCTCACTGGTGGCAAAAACACCGCCACTGGGGAGACAGCCAAGTCAGCCTGGTCAATTTCACAGGCTGCTCCATAGCTACTCTGTAGCTATTTCAAAGATTCTCCCCAATGTAGACATAGCCAAGGTTATTAACCACTAGAATAAGTTGCCTAGGAAGACTGTGGAATCTCCATCACTGGAAATTTTTAAGAGAAGACTAGAAAAACACCTATCAGGGGTGGTCTAAATGATACTTGGTCCTGCCATGAGTGTAGGAGACTGGACTTAACTCGCATGGTCCACTCCAGTTTTATGATTTTATGAGTCTATGAAAGAATATTTAGGTAAGTTAGATGTATACAAATCAGCAGGGCCTGATGAAATTCCTCTTAGGGTACACAAGACATTACCTGAAGCAATCTAGAGCCAATAGCAAATGTTTCTGAGATTTCATCAAGGATGGGAAATGAGCCAGGACACCGGAGAAGGGAAAACATAGTATCGATCTTTAAAAAGAGGAATAAGCAGAAGCTGGGAAATTATATCAGTTAACCTAACTTCCATACCTGGAAAGATACTGGAGCAAATTACTAAACAATTAATTTAAGCACTTGAAGGATAGTAGGGTTATAAGGAATGGTGAGCATGGACTTTTTTAGAACAAATTATGCCAAACCAACTTAATTTCCTTCTCTGACAGGATTATTGACCTAGTAGATTAGTGGCTGAGGGCAGTGGACGGCAATGGAGGAGTAGACATGATATATGTGCATATCAGTAAGGCTTTTGAAACAGTTCTGCTAAGCAATCTCTTGAAATGTGTCCTAGATTAAATGATGTTCGGGTGGGTTCACAAATGGTTGAAAGATTGCACAGAAAGGGTAGATACCAAATGCTTGATGAAAAATTAGGAGCTTGCATCTACCGGTATCCTGCAGGGGCCAGTCTTGAATCTAGTATTATTCAATATTTTCATGAATGTCTTGAAAATGGAATAGAATGTATGCTTATAAAATCTGTAGATAAAATCAAGTTGTGAGAAGTGGCAAGTACCTTGGAGCACTGGTTTAAAATTCAAAATGACCTTGACAAATTGGAGAACTGGTCTGAATTCAAGAAGGTGAAATTCAATAAAGACAAATCCAAAGTATTTCACTTAGAATGGAAAAATCAAATGCATACTTAGAACATAGGGAGTAAATGTTAAGGTGCTAGTACTACTGAAAAGTATCTGGGATTCTAGTGGGTCACAAAATGAATATGAGTTGTCACTGTGATATAACAGAGAAAAAAGCTAATATGATTCTGAGGTGTAGTAACAGGGTATTGTAAAGTCACAGGACATAATTGTACTATCTCCTTGGTACTGGTGTGGCCCCAGCTCAGGTACTGTGGACAATTCTAAGCCTTAAAATTTGGAAAGGATCCAGAGGAGAGCAACAAAAATGACAAAATGTTAGGAAATCGGACCCAGGAAATGTTAAGGAAACCGGGCATGTTTAGTTTTGAGAAAATAAGACTGAGGTGGGGAGCTGACAACAGTCTTCAAATAGGCTAAGGACTGCTATAAAGCAGTGGTTTTCAAACTTTTTTTCTCAGAACCCAGCTGAAAAAAAATCATTTATGCCCATGACCCAACAATTACATCTTTGAGCAATGCATTCTAGTGTTTTGGCAGCAGCATTGGGGGTGTTGTGACCCAATGCCTGTGTGTGACTGAGTACTGGGTCCAGACCCTAAGTTTGAAAACCACTTCTATAAAGAGGATGGGGATTGATTATTCTTCCTGTCCACAGAAGGTAGCATAAGAAGTAATAGGATTAATCTGCAGCAAGAGAGATTTAGGGTCAATATTAAGAAACACTTTCTGACTATAAGGGCAGTTAAACAGAGGAATATGCTTCCAAGGGACTCCCTATCTTTGAAAGCTTTTAAAAACAAGTTGGACAAACACATGAAGTGTGATCTAGGTGTATGCGGTCCTGCCATATCACAGAGAGTTGGACTTGATGACCTTCTGAGTCCTTTCCAGTCCTACATTTCTATGATTCTATGATCTGCAGAGCATGAAGACCACGGATATGAGAAACATGCAGAATGTCCACCTGGACTGTCTCTAGTATGACTTCACATGCATCAACTCATTGAGCCATCTTGTCTGACCTCCTGATGCACCACCCACACACTAAACCCAACAATGTAAATGAAAGCAAAGCAAATAAGATCCTGAGAAGACTAGATTTTTATGTGCCACAGGCAGAGAATAGAAAGGACCAAAGTGTACCACACCAAGTCACAGTACTTGAGGCCCCTGCAATAGCAGAGAAATGATTAAATGAAATATACTCAGATAATCCAGGCAAGGGACCTACATCCATATACTGTAGAGGAAACCCCCTCCAAGGTCACTGCCAAATTCCTTTGTGACCCCTTCTATAGTGATTGGTTAGAATTTGAGCAGATGAACAAGAACTAGGTAGCCAAGTGCCTGAGAAGGAGAATACTCAATGCCACCTCAGAGCCCCAGACCTCCGTTTCCAGTGTCCCATCTTAAACTATGGCCACGCCTGTTGCTCTAGAAGAAGGAGATTTTTTTTAAAAAAGCCCACCTTGGTACACTAGGGGAATACTTCCCTTCCCATGCAGGTGGATGGCTTAAGCCCTGAAGCATGAGTTTGAGGGATGTAAGACAAACTAGAAGTGAGCCTTAGAGCTATTGAGCCCATCATGAGCAATCCTATCATACAACTGCATTCATAAATTTGTCCAGGTCTCTCTTTAAAAAAGTTTAAGTTGCTTGCTCCTAAAAATCCTGTTGAGAGGCCATTCCACAATCTTGCTGTTCTAATGGTTAGAAGCTTCCTGTTAATGTTCAGCCTGTATTTGCTACAGCCAGTTTGCATTCATTTGTTGTTGTACTAACATTGTTCTTTAGTTTAAATATCCCTTCATCGTCCTTGGTATTTTGCCTCCTAATATATTCATAAAGAAGACATCTATCCATCACCTCATATTTCCCCACTCCATAGCATGTAGGTGCTGTGCAGATCTGCAGACACTGCTGTAGGTAAATTTAGACTTTTCTTTACAAACTTGATTTCTTTGACCAATTTAACTTGCCCCTTGTTTTATCACAACTGACCCTTATTATAATTCATTTTGTAGTTCCCTCCTTAATTAAATTTAATATATTTTTACAAGCACAGAACTAATTAGCTGCCTTTCTTGCATTAGCGCTTTTGATGAGAGTCCATCCTTATGCCCCTGTATTTTCCTCAGCCTCAATTCTGTCAGTCTGTTACAGTAAATGTTTATTTTTCATTTCTTTATCTTTAAGGATTCTGCTTCTTTTGAGTTTTGCTGCTTGCAAAATTTCTGCTTCCTGTTCTTCTTTCGTTTTTATTCCTTGATCTTCTTTAATGCCCTGTCTTCTGATTCCAAGTATAAAGAGGAGCTTTTGTCCTTTCTTCATAGCTGTAAGAACATAAACTATGTCCTTGATAGCTGAAGAGGGGCTTAAAGGGAAAGCCCCATCTATACCATGTCCTTTTGTCAGAACTCTTCAGTTACTTGTCTCTCAGCATAGCTTCAGCATTAAAGCAGAGAGATCTTGAAATATTTGTATTTTCTGATTTTGAGCAAGTTCCTTTTGATCACCTGCCTTCCTTAACAGCACTTCTTTTTGCTGAAAGTAATGTGGCTTAGCTGTTATGACAACTTTGGATGACTGCCTGCATTTGAAGGGTGGAAAGAGCTCTATAGGCTCTCTCTACCAGAGTTGTTTCTACTATATGAATCCAAGTCAAAATTTCCCTGGAGTGTATTTTGAACAGTGAGTACAATGTTCCATTCTCTTACATTTCCTGGCATGCTCCTATTTCAGTTCCTTGTTCTTTATGTAGATTTTTTCCCCTGTTTTCTCTGCCTCCACTCAAGAACATAAGAATAGCTAGAATGGATCAGATCAATGGTCCACATAGCCCATAGCCTGTCTTTTGGCAGTGGCCAATGCCAGGTGTTTTAGAGGGAATCAACAGAACAGATAATCATCAAGTGATCCATCCTCTGTAGCCCATTCCCAGTTTCTAGCAAAGGCTAGGGGCACTTCAGAGCAAGGTTTTGCATTTCTGCTCTCTCTGGCTTATACCCATGGATGGATCTGTCCTCTAGGAGCTTAATTCTTTTTTAAACAGTGAACCCATTTGGAATCCTAAACACACACATTCTGAAATAGTCACATTTTGAACCCTCTTTCCGTATGCTTTATTCTCACTTGAAATCAGGCAACTTGATCTGAGTTTTCAACAACCTATTTGAAATGTTCCTTTTCATTTTCTTTTTTAAAATCGCATTCTGTTTTGCTTGGGAATCAACTGTAAAGCCTTGAACTCAAAGTAGTTAGTATAGTGATAAGCACATTATATAAACCTATAGGATATGTCTATACTTAAAATTTAATTTCAATTAATGAGGATTAATTCAAATTATATTAAAGCATGGCCACACTGGCTTTCATTAATTCGAACTAAGGAATTCCTTAGTTCAAATTAATGAAAGCTTATTTCGAAGTTATAAAACCTTGCTTAATTTCAAAGTAAGGATTAATTTGAATTTATTAGTTCAAATTAACCCAGTGTAGCCATGCTAATTCGAACTATTAGTTCAAATTAACACGGTTTCAATTTATTCACCCCAAGGTGCCTTCCTCTTTCTATATATTGGTTGGAGGCACAGCCCTTCTTGGGGGCCATCTTGCCACACGTCCCATGATGCCTGACTCCAAATTTGAACTAGCAAGTTCTGTTCATGGACATGCTAGTTCAAATTGGTTTTCCTAGTGGAGCCATGTTAGTTTGAATTAACTTAATTTGAACTAATCATTATTAGTTCAAATTAATTTGTTTGGATTAAGTTAATTCAAACTAAGCTTCTAAGTGTAGACAGAGCCATATAGAATAATTCCCAACAGGGCAATACCACTTACCTCCTTGAGGCGTGATTTTGAAGTTCAAGAGAGCAGTAAAAGCTAAGCAGGTGGTAGAGGGCATCAGAATTCATGCTCCATGTTAAATTTCTTCAAAGGGAGGCAGTAGAAAAACAGTCTCACTGGAATGGGATGCTGCTGCAGAAGAGTTTGGGAACCACTCCAGTAAACTCTGGACCCCTTGCTTTACCAGGATATTGTCATGTTCTCTTCTCCTAAACGTATAGGGTATGTCCACAACATGTATCTTTTAAATCAAAATAACACTGGTTATTTCGATTTAAAAAAGATTAGGTCCACACGATGTTTTCTTGTTTCGAAATGACGAGTGCTGCCATTTTGAAACAAGAGACGTTGTTCTGAAATAGCTTAAACCTCCTTTAATTTGAAATGGCTATTATTTCAAAATGGTTATTTTGAAATAACGCTGTTTGGAAATGTTATTTTGAAAAAAGATTATTTTGAAATAACACTTTTGCCCTTCTCTTTCCCAGCGTGCCTTCCTTTTTGTATATATTGGGTGGGGGCATGGCCCAGTGAGGGGGCCATGTTGCCACACCTCCCATGGTGCCCCTCTCCTGATTTGAAATAGCAAGTCCTGTGTCTGGACTTGCTATTTTGATTTGAGGTTTTTCCTTATTTCAATTTAAGTTAATTTGAATTAAGGATTTTATTTTGAATTAACTTATTTTGATTTAACTTAAATCGAAATAAGCATCTACACGTGGACATAGCCATAGGGTATCTCTACACTGAAAAGATTTTTTTTTTCAAAATAAGGGGCTTATTTTGAAAAAGACTTTTTAACTGTCCATGCAGGCATTTTGTTATTTCTAAATAAACACTTTGCTATTTAGAAAAAACAAAGTGCTATTTCAAAATAACTAAACCTGCTTTTATTTCAAAAGAGGAATTCTTTTGAAATAGTTATTTTGAAAAAAGCCATTCCAAGCTGCAGAATAGGCTTTTTTTTTAAATAATGACCCTATACTTTTCCCTGCCTTCTCTATTTTGAAATAGAGAGCCTCATGAAGACTCTCTATTTCGAAATACTTCCTACCTTGTTTCAAAATTGAGTCTTCACTAGACTCCTATTCCAAAGTAATAAATTTGAAATAATGCTATTTCAAAATTATTTTAAAATAAATTTGAAATAGTTATTTCAAAATAACTCTGTTGCGATATTTTTGGTAGTGTTGACATAGCCATAGAGCCATCTGAGTTCTTTTTGCAAATGTAAGGATTTATGTTGGAGGGCTTCTCATAGTTAAGCTTGAACATGCAGAAAATGCTTTACTTGTGGAAAATATGGAAAGGGAAATGACTGCATCAGGTACATCCCAGGAGCTAGAAGGCTGAAAAGGCCAAAGTAAGGTTGCTGCAGAAAGAATAATCAAAGTGTTCTGTGGCACTTTCAAAGACTAAGAAATCTATTTATCACGAGAGTTTTCATAAGAGAAAATCCAATGCCATAGGACTCCTTGTTTGTTTTGGTGAACTAAACTAACACAGGTACCCCTTTGGAACTTGCAGAAAGAACAGCTTCTCTGCCAGGCCCAAACTCAAAAGTAATAGTATATATAAAAGTGTACATACATGTAAAGTCAATTAATATATTATTCAAATAAAATTGGTTATATTTTATCCTGTGTCTCAGTTTCTGTCACAGATCTTACCTTCTTGAAATATGGTGCCTTTTCCACTACTGTGTTAACCTTCATTTGCTATATCAAATGTTATAGGCCAGTTCTGCAGAGATTTCAGTGGGTTTACCTGAAATACGGATTATCAAATAATCTAATTTTTTAGAGTTGTTTTCATGAACACAAGGTTTGAAACAATCTCATCTGAAAGAGCAAGCCTGAAATCAGTATCCTCTCCAAGTGCCACAAGGGAATATGTAGGACACCAGCTTGCTATAATCTTTCAACAAACAGAGGGACAGTTAATGCCACCATTTATAGGCACCATGCAACTGAACACTTACAGGGCACGTCTACACAGACAGTTTTATTTCGAAAGGACTCCTTTTGAAATAAGGAAAACTGTGGGATCACAAAGGTCATTATTTCGAAATGGATATTTCGAAATAACGCCAATCAGACCGCTGTTTCAAACAATTGTTTTGAAACAACAGTGTTGTTTCGAAACAACTGGTCTAAAGGCGTTATTTTGAAATATCCGTTTCGAAATAATGGCTGTTTTGAGGGGGGGGGAGGTTTTACTTTTTCGAAAGGACAATCCTTATTTCGAAAGGACGGACCTCGTCCTAAGATGAGTGATTACACTCCAATCACAACTTATACTGGAATATTATAGTATAAATTATAGTAGTTCCATCTAGATTATGCTTCCCCAATTCGTTAATGAGAAGTTGATGTGAGATCATGCCAAAAGTCTTACTAAAGTTTAGATATACCATATCTACCACTTTCCTCTAGTCACAAGGCTTGTTGCCTCATCATTGAACGCTATCAGGGTGGTTTGATATGATTTGTTCTTGACAAATCCATGCTATCACTTAACACTTTATTCTCTTCTGATGTTTGCAAATTGATTCCTTAATTATTTGCTCCATTCTCTTTCCTCATATGGAAGTTAAGCTAACTGGTCTGTAATTCTGTGGGTTGTCCTTATTTCCCTTTTTACAGATAAGCATTATATTTGCCCTTTTGCATTCCTCTGGGATCTCTCCCGTCTTTCATGGCCTTTCAAAAATAATAGCCAATGGCTCAGATATCTCCTGAGTCAGTTCCTTGGGTATTCTAGAGTGCATATCACCAGGCCCTGGCGACTTAAAGACACTAACTTCTTTAAGCAATTTGTAACTTGTTCTTTCCTTATTTTAGCTTCTTGTCCTATCCAATTTTTACTGCCCTTCACTGCATCAGGTGTCCAATCACCATCAATCTTCATGGTGAAAACCAAAACAAATCATTTAATTCCTCTGTCATTTCTACTTTTCCTGTTACTGTTTTTTCATGTTTATTGAGTAATGGTTTTATGCTTTCAATCTTTCTAATGTATTAGAAGAATGTTTTCTTGTTACTATTTATGCCTTCAGCTTGTTTGATCTTGGTTTGTGCCTTGGCCTTTCAAATTTTTCCCCTTTAAAATTATGTTGTTTATAATCATCCTTGGTAATTCAACCTGGTTTTCATTTTTTATATGACTTTGTTTATTTTTAGATTATTGAAAATCTCCTGGTTAAGCCAGGGTGCTCTTTTGCTGTACTTCCAAGTTCCTTACACAGTAAAATAGTTTGCTCTTTTGCCCTTAATTATGTCTTTTTGGAAAACTGCCAACTGTTTTCAATTGTTTTTCCTCTAAGACATGCTTCACATGGGGCCCTACCTACCAACTACCTGAGTGACTTAAAGTCTGCCTCCTTGAAAGCCATTGTCTTCATTTTGTTCTCTCTCCTACCATTTCATAATCACTTATCTAAGTTGACTTCCACTTTCCAGTTTTCAGCCAGTTCCTCTCAGTTTGTCAAAATCAAATTGAGAATGGCCTCTCCCCTAGTATCCTTCTCCACCTTCTGAAATAATAATAATAATAATAATAATAATAATAATAATAATAATAATAATAATAA
>ML681963.1:74586743-74611975 GCA_007922195.1 Podocnemis expansa | reverse complement strand
AATAATAATAATAATAATAATAATAATAATAATAATAATAATAATAAATTCTCCAACACATTCCAAAAACTTGTTAGATGAATCTGTGCCTTTCTGTGTTCTTTTCCCAACAGATGTCTGGGTAATTGAAGTACTCCATCGCCACCAAGTCCTGTGCTTTAGGTGATTTTGTTAGTTTTTTTTTAAAAAAGCCTCACCTTGCTCTTCTTCCTAGTTAGGTGGTTTGTAGACCTCCTACCATGACAGCATCTTTGTTTTTTACTTTTTTTATCATTATCCAGAGACTTTCAACATGCTTGTCTCTTATTTCCACATCAACCTCACTCCAACTATATACCTTTTTAATATATAAGGCAACACCTCCTCCCTTTTCCCCTGCTTATGCTTCCTAAGCAATCTGTACTCAGCTATATTAATATTCCAGTCATGTGTATTATCCCACCAAGTCTTTCTGATGCCAACTATGTCATAGTTGTGTTTACCTCAGGGTTATAGGTGGGGATGGGGCCCTGGACAAATTGGCTTATGGGCCCTCCCACACCCCTGTGCTGCTAGGCGGGGTGAGCCAACCCAAAGGCCAGGCCCCATGTTCCTGTTCCTCCCTTGGGCCAGCCACTCTGTCCTGTGGAACTGGGGTGGGCCAGCCCTGAGGCTGGGCTTCACTTTCCTGCCTCACCTCTGGGCCAGGTCTCCCTGCTCCCAGGGTGGAACAGCCAGCCCGGGGTGGGGCAGGAGAGTACAGCACAGCCTTTTGGCCAGCCCACCCAGCTCTTGGGATGGCTATTCTGTTTTAGGGGTGGGGAGGGCTGGCCCAGAGACTGGGTTCTGTGCTCCTGCTCTGCCCCACTGCCTTTGGCTTTGGAGCAGGGATGGAGGACAGTGTGGAAGTAATGGTGGTGGTGGGGAAGCATCAGCATGGGACTCACGGAACCATGAGGCTCAGGGATGTGACCCCTCTTTCTTGCCCCCCCACTCACTCGATGGCTCTGGTTTAGCTACTCGCATTCCAAGTTCTTCCTGCTTATTTTCCATACTTCCCACATTTATATACAGACACTTAAGATACTGATTTGATTCCCCCCACCCAGTTCTGTCTTATCTTTCTTTTATCTCTGCTATTACAACTCAGGGTCTCCACAAGTTCTGACCCTTTCATCAATCTCTACATTTTTACTTACTGTGGGCTGTGGTCACCTGCCCCTCTTTGAACCTAGTTTAAAGCCCTCCTCACTAGATTAGCCAGTCTATATGCAGATATGCTTTTCTGCCCACCCTCTTTAATTGGTGGACTTCATCTGTGCCTAGTAGTCCTTTTATTCTGGAACAGGATCCCAAGGGAGCCAAAGCCCTCCTGGCAGCACCATCTTTGCAGCCATTAACCTCCAGGATGTATCTATCTTTGCCCAGGCCTCTGCCCTTGACCAGAATGAGCAAAGAGAACACCACCTGCCATTGAACTCCTTCACCCATACTCCCAGAGTCCTGTAGTCACTTTTGATCTGCTGAGGAACATATCTTGCAGCATCATTAGTGCCCATATGGATGAGCAGCATGGGGTAGTAGTCAGAGGGCTGGATGATTCTTGACTATTCCTCCATAATATCTTGGATATGGTCCCCCTGTAGGCAGTATACCTACCAGGATGCTGTGACAGGCGGATGCCTCTGTCCCCCTCAAAAGAGAGCTCCCAACCAACACTACCCTACATTTCCTCCTGGCTGTGGTGGTTGTGATTCTCCCAGCCTTGGGAGCACATGGCTTCTTCTCTGCACCTCATCTCTCATTGCTAGGGCTACGTAATGGATTTTCATCACCACAGTGAGTGGTTTATGGGTAGAGGGGACCATCATCTGCTGCCAAAAGTAATCAGCTGCCAGTGTCTCACTGTGATGAGCCATCTCCTCCTCCTCCCCCCAATGGTGTGATAGGACTCCTCTGTTTCTGGATAGCTTCCTTAGCCTTTGACATGACTTCATGAATGCTCTTGAGAAATTACTCATGGGCACTTGTCACCTCCTCCTATAGGTCTCCTACCTGCTTCCTGAGAGTTTTCTTGTGAAGGCACCTTTCATGGATGATCCACCCTGCCTAGTTTCCTGTAAGTGGAAATGCAGGCCACAGTCTCTGCAAATCTGCACCAGGATCTGGGCAGAGGTATCTATAGTCAGGTTGTCTGTCTGGATACAGGCACTGGTGGAGGAGACAGAAGCAGTGCTGACACAGGTGATACAGATCTTCTTAACCATAACCGTTTTGCAAATTCACAACCTTCTCTCAAACTCTCCTGTTTGCAGTCCCCTGTTCACTAGCTCCCTTGGTTGCTTTGCCCCTGTCTTTTAAGGCCTTTTTCCTCCTAGGTCAGCCCTTTCCCCCTTGTTAATTGCACTGGGGAAGGATGACAAGGTTGGATTGAGGCTGATCAAGGATGATCTATGGAACAGTGATTCAAAACAGTTCCCAAACAAAATTCAAATTGACATAGTAATTGAAATAACTGAAATCAGCTGACAAACACAAACACACAGTCAAGCAATTCGTTCACCCCATTTCACTCTTTCCTTGCTCTTTCAGCAGGGGGATTTCCTTGTCATCCTTCTCCTCCTCCTTTCAGACTCCCCTGTTTGCAGTCCCTTGTTCACTAACTTGTTTATTTGCTTTTGCATCTGAGAGACCTCTGTGTGTAGTCATTTTCAACTTTTCACCACATAATTAATCATCTTTGATTAGTTTGCTAGTTTTATCAGACTTGCACTTATATATTGCATATCTTAGTTTTAGAAAGCCCCAAAAGAACATTGGGAATTCATAGTGGGAATGAGAATTATTGCACTGCAACTGAATATCACCGAAAGACCTAATGGACCACAGTTTGATGACTCAGTCAGCCAGCCAAATACATATTAATGAGCATGTTTTCAAGTAGTCTAAAACAATTATGCCATTAATTAATTGCTATTAGTGTCCTTTAATACCCACTTTTTCGAAGTATTAGTAAAGGAACTTAGTTGTCTTCTGTAGTGAAGGAAACAATTGGAATTAGGGATCAGTTAAAAAGCAAGTATAAAGTGAAACTTATTCCTTAACCTTTTAAAAAATGCATCTCCTTTTCCAGCATGGTAGACCTTCATTGGGACAGACATTTCTGACACAGGGGAAAACTGTATTTATTTTTTTGTATCAACTATAGTGCTCACCATGAAACAGGAAACATTAAATAAATAACAAACAACATACAGGAGGGGCATTCTGAACAGGGTCTAAATGTCTGGAGTGTGTCTATGAATTTGTCCAGTTATATCCTCTGACCAGACAATAAAAAAAGATGCTTTTATTTATGCTTACAGTCCAGGGGGGTGTGCATGATTCAGCTATTGCTGGTCATAATTTAATGTAATGAATTTACACTACTTCTTCATGTTCTCATTCAACTTACTAACTGGCTCATATCCTGATTTTGTACAGACAAACAAGAGTAGAAACAGGTAATGAATTGTACTGTCGATCCAGATTCTGTTTTGTTAGCAATCAGAGATTTTTGCAGACATAGCTTTGGGTAGACTCTAGGTTTAGGTGTAAGCTGCCATAGCCTGCATTGAATTCCTGAACTCCTTGGTTTAACACCAAAGCTAGTCCCTCCTAAAACCTAATCCTTTTATTTTCAAGTGCCACCTAGCGTGCTATAGATTCTAGTGTTGATTTCAATTATTTGCAGGGCAAGATGTTACTTTGTATGAGTAGTAATGACAGAGTCTGGACAATTAGTATTACAATCTAATATTTTTATAAAAAGGAAGAACGTAGGGCAAGAATAATGATGAAATGTTTATTCTCTTCCTCATTTGCTTTGCAAGTCAGTAGTTAAGCAGTTTTGTCAACAATAATAAAACAATGAAGAGGCAAACCAAACATGTTGAAGAATAGGCTAGGGAGAGTGATTGTCCAAACTGAAAAGAGCATGGTTAAGAAATGAAGATTGCCTATCAGTTGGTTTCTTCCTTTGTTTACACTAATTATCAATAGTAAAATCAATTAAGAATAATTTATCATCAGTGATGAATGTTTTCTTACCCTCTTAATTATATTCTTTTTTGGTTACATTGCAAATAAAGCATTATTTACCTTCCAAATAAATGTTGTGTTAAGGTATTTTAATTGGTCTGGAGTGAGAAAAGTAGTGTTTTTGGCAGTGTTATGGGGACATTAATGTGAGGAGAGTAACAACAACAAAAACAAACAACAAAAAATTAAACCCAGTGTTGACATGGGGAAGCATTGCATAATATCCTGTTTTAAACCATAGCAAAGTGCATCAACACCTTTTGATGGGGAATCTAAAAAAGGTTTAGAATCAGGCATGGCCAAACTATGGCTCAGGAGCTGCATGCAGCTTGTGAAAAGAAAAGTGTGGCTCACGCAGCCTTCCCTCCTGCGGGCCCCAGAAGAGCCAGAATTCAGGGTTTTGTTCCCCTGGCTGGTTTTTGAAGTGGCTCACTGTGCCACTGCTGGCTGGGAGCCAGAAGCCACCTGCCTTCCTCCTGGGGTCCTGCCACCAACTGTGCTGCACTACCCACCCCACTTACCCCCCCAGGCTTGGCACTGGCAAATGCCCTGCCAGACATCCGGGGAGGTGATGAAGCCTGCTGCATCTGAGAGTCATGCTGCAGGCAGAGCCCTGAAGGACCATCCTTTGAGGGGGAAGACCTAGGTGGGGCCCCCATGCCCTCCCCATGTTGGAGGGGGGTGTGGTGGGCCAGCCCGCTCATTTCCCCAGGGACCCCTGTTGTCCCCCTGGGACTGGGAGACGGCACTGACGAAGGCCACGCCACTGGCAGGGACGGGACCATCGCACTGCCCTTGAGCCACCGTTCTTTCTTTCTTTCTTTCTTTCTTTCTTTCTTTCTTTCTTTCTTTCTTTCCATGTATATTTTTCTCTTTTTTCTTTCTTTCTCTTCCTTCTCTCTTTTCTTTTCTCTTTCTGTCTTTCTCTTCCTTCTACCTCTTTCTTTTTATCTTTCTTTTTCTTTCTTTCTGCTCCTTCTCTCTTTCCTTCCTTCTCTTCTTTTCTCTTCCTTCCTGGTTTCCTTCCTTCTTTATTTAAAAAAAAACTTTATATGTTCACACACAGGGGGTTATTTCGATACAAGTTGTTTCGATACAAGTTGTATTGAAATAACGCCTTATTTCGAAATAATTTAATTCGAATTAACAGTCTGTTAATTCAAATTAAGGAAAAAAGCTCAAAGCGAAATAGCAAGTTCAGACAATAGTTATTTCAAAACAAGTCACCGTTGTTTCGAAACAACATGTTCAGACGGCATTGTTTCGAAACAATAGTTTCGAAACAACGTTGTTTCGTCCCCACGTGGGGTTTAAGTTGTTTCAAAACAATGCCATTGTTTCGAAACAACAGAACCCGTTGTTTTGAAACAACGGTGCATCGTGTGAACCTGGCCTTTCTTATTTCGAAACAACCTCTGTTGTTTCGAAATAAGACTGCTGTGTGAACACACCTTAAGATATTTAATTTTAATTAAAACCTTTTAAAATTCAATTAAAACCAATTAATTATTTTATTTACAATCACTTGAATTCTATTAATTTTTTTTAATTTAATTTTAATTAAATAAACTGGTGGCACTTCAGAGTTTTAAAAACTGTTGTCTGAAAGGGTTTTAGTGATGTGGCCCTCAGGCCAATATCCTAGCCATCACGTGGTCCTTGTGGTGATTTGAGTTTGATATCCAGGAGTTAAGGAGACTGCGCTGGGGAAGCAGGCAGCAGGGGCTCAAGAGCTGTTAGAAGGAGGTAGAAGGGATGGTGGTCGGGCCTGAGCAGAGAGGCAGAAGCCAAGGCCTCAGTGTGGCTCTCGTAGGCTTAATAATCAACTTGTGTGGCTCTTGAGTTCCATAAGTTTGGCCACCCCTGATATAGTATGAAAAGATGTATATATTTTAATTTGTCAAGCAAAAGCTAATATTATACCATTTTCCCCTTCACTGTCTACAGCACTTTACTGTGATAAATACCATTCAATTCTTCAAAGGGGCAGCCGTGTTCCATTTCTAAAGTATGTGAATGCTCTTCAGACCACATTCTCATTGACCTTCAGTGAGACTTGGGTTCCTAAATTACTCAACTTGTTTAGAAAATTGTATCCATTATCCATTATTGCATACTGAGCCACAGCCTCATTCTTTAGGCTCAGTTATCAAATGCCCTATTTGAAAGTATTTTCTTTGTAGTTTCCCAACAGAATGATTCTCAACAGTGTACCTAAAAGAGATCGCATGTATCTAACTCTCCTTGTAATCCTCTGCTGTGCTAGTTTGGATATTTTGGTCTAGATATCCCCTCCTGTGCTAGTCAGTGGAAATAAGACTCTTGAGTTCTTGTATGCTACCTCTGAGTCCCCCTCTTTCTGTGTAAAAAAGAGTGACCTCATAGGCTATGTCTATGTTAGGAAAAGTTAGTTCAAATTTGTTAATTCAAACTAATAAGTTTGAGTTTAGTTCAAACTAAACTCAAACTTATTACTTTAAATTAAGAAAGTGGACTAGGTCGACTTAACATTAAGTCAAATTAGTCCACCTTGTTAATTCCAACGAACTATCCTTAATTCGAATTTATTAAATTTGAACTAAAGGTTAATCTTAGTCTACACAGTCCTTAGTTCGAATTAAGGATCAAAGAGCTTAGTTTGAGCTAAACAGCAGGTCTTACTAATTTGAACTAAGCTTTCATTAGTTCAAATTTAGGAAAACCTTAATTCAAACTAATAAAAGCCTGATGTAGACAGGTACTAAGTTAGTTTGAATTAAGCCCCTTTAATTTGAACTAATTTACAAATTTAGACATACGCATAGTGTATGGAATAATTAAGCGTTGCTAATTAAGCAAGATAAAAGTTTAGAATATACAACTCAAGCAAAAACATTTTCTTAAAAGCTATTAAAAAATAATGAGACTCAGAACTACTAGCATTTGTAATAAGTATGCCATCTGCACATTTTGGTCTCTTCTTCATCACAATCACTCTAATTCCTAAAAGCAGCTACAATAGCTAGTTTGAGTTTGTTTTGGGAGCATGAGAAATAGTAGAAAGGGGGGAATCATTTTTCTGCCTACCTCTCAATCATCCATTGTTAATATGAACTGAAAAAAGAAGTCAAACTCCACTCTCAGTTCATTTATTACACCTATTTAATGCAAAAGGATGAATCATATATAATGCAACTGTATAAAATTGAACTGTTATTATGGCCCTGAGAAATATCAAGGCACAAAGGGACAGATGTTAAGAAGAGAGCTGCTGCATAAAGTTTCTGTTTTCTGGCTTTTGTTGGTGTAAGATAGACCCTTGACATTATTTAAAACTGTTTATTGTATTTAATTAGATTCTAATTTCTGGAGAGAGAAACATTTATTTTCAGTGCTAAATTGGTAATACAGGGAGAAGGAAATTCAAATCAGCTGTGTGCTTTATTCATGATGTATTCTACTTTAGAGGTAATTGTTTCTGTTCCATTTTAAGTCATAGTTTTATGAATAAAATATATTTGGAAAACAGGAGACACAATTTAGAAATATAGACCACTAAAAATTCTTATAAACTCACAACATATACTTTAATTACATTGGATGACTGTAAATCATGAATGTAGAACAGCTGGATGCTATGAAAATGTAAATGTAGACTAATCTCTGGACATAGAATGAAGCTAAAAAGGTGTAAATCAAAATATCCTATTAGAAAAAAATACAAGGGCTGACATCTGCCGCTTTGACATTTTTTCATAAGTCCCTGCTGAACTTCATCATCCATACAAATGTATGTGAGAGTACTGGAACTCTCAATTACGAAAATACAGCCACATTAAAAAATTACTTTGTGCATTGTGATTTCCAAAACTGGCTCTTTCAAAGTGTGTGCTGAAGTCTCAGTTATGCAGCCCACTAAGCTATTCTTCTTACTTAATTATTTGAAAGTACATAGAACTAAAAGTTTCTGAGTGGAGATTAATAAGGTCAATAGTAAGAACAACTTTTTATTAGGGTAAGAAAAAGGGAAATAGTGTATGTTCTTGAAAAGGGTTCCAAAATATTGTCTCTTGCTTTTACAGAATGAACACAGCTCACAAGATCTCTTCTTATGCCCAACTTAAGCAACAATAAATGCTTTATTTATTTATTTATTTATTTATTTATTTATTTATCGACGGGGTCTTCTATAAAAGCTTTGTCAGTGTTTCTATTTTAGCACCTCACCTACATTAGTGAATTTATCCTCACAACACCTCTGTGTAGTAGGGAAGTGTTACCATTCTCATTTTATAATTGTGGACTGAGGCACAGAAAAATTTCACTGTGGAATTTTCATATGTGGTTGAGAAACAAGTATAGGTGACAGTAACATTCAATGTACTGCAAATCAATGGGACTTGTGCATCTAATTCAGGCATTTCTTATGAAATTCAGTCCTTATGAAAAAAAACAAACAAATAAACCAAACCTACTCTAGGTAACATACAAAAGGTAGCATAGAAAGTCTTTGACAGTTAGGAAGAAAGTCTGGATGATCCCTGGATTCCTGGCCAGTGCCTATGAGTCTCAAGATGATCTTTCCTCACTCATGAATTCCTTTTGATCTCAGAGATGCAAAAAGTAAACAAATTAATAAGTGTAAAAAAGATAGATCAGGGACTTCCGTTTTTTTTGGTTCATACCAGAATGGAATATTCAATTAAACTGAAAAGTGGCAGATTCAAAATTGATAAAAAGAAATATATATTTTGCCAAGCCTGAATTTAGACTGTAGATCTCTTTGCAACAGGATACCCCTGGCCAAGAATTTAGCAAGATTCTCTACTACATTGGTGGGTCCCATGCTTCCCTCTAGTGGTAGGTCTCTTTCCCTCCAGCCTCCAGGCCTGGGAAAGGTTTTTTGCCCACCTGAAGGCATGGGATTTTTCCTTTCTCCAGTCTTTGTACCTGTATGGCTGTGTTCACACAGCACTCTTATTTTGAAACAACAGAGGTTGTTTCGAAATAAGAAATACCCTGTTCACACGACGCACGGTTGTTTCAAAACAACGGGAACCGTTGTTTTGAAACAACAGCATTGTTTCGAAACAAGTTAAACCCCATGTGGGGATGAAACAATGCCGTGCGAACATGTTGTTTCGAAACAAACGGTGACTTGTTTCGAAATAACTGTTGCCTGAACCTGCTATTTTGCTTTGAGCTTTATTCCTTAATTTGAATTAACAAACTGTTAATTCGAATTAAGTTATTTCAAAATAAGGTGTTATTTCAATACAAGTTGTTTCAAAACAACCATATCGAAATAACCCCCTGTGTGTGAACACAGCCTATGGCTCTTCCTGACCAGAATTTTGCTCCTTCTCCAGATCTGTCTGCCTTCCAACCACACCTTGCCTTCTCTCACACAGTCCCCTAGTTCTCCTTGTTCTCACAATCTAGTTACACCCTTTCTCTGGAGGGAAGGCTTTTTAACAAATCCTTGGTGGGACTTCACTTTAGCTCCAGGTGTGATAATTAACCTGAAGTAACCACTGCTCAGCTACAAGGGGAACAGGGACTTGCTGAGCCGTGGGGCTAATATATTGGCTTTCTACAACTCTCCAGAAACCCTCCAGTGTCACCCTGTCACACAATATTCCTGCATTCCTAAAACGAAGAATGACTTTATACTGGGAATTAAATGTAATATTCAGCAATCAACCTACTATAGTGGTGGCATCATATAATTTTGGTTTAGTTTTTCAGCAGAATTGAAAGCATGGAGATGCTCAAGTATAAAATGGGGTTGCATATGTATCCAAATTTTTGCTGGCTCTGCACCAAGATGTGAGTGGTAAAGGACACAGGAGGGAAAGGGAATAATCTGAAAAAACAAAAAGTGAATATATTTTAGTTGATATAACATGTCATAAAATAAACTCAACTAAAACGAGAAACAGGTTGTTTTTTTTTGTTTGGTTAGTTGATTTTTATTTTAATTATTACAGTTGGAATCCAATTCTATCCTTGAATATGCCTAACATTTGAACATAATAGTTGATCATTGCCCAGCAATGAGAATGACAACTTTTTGTGTTGCTTTTTCCAGTATAGTATAAGACAAATAATATTGTGAGATACGTTAGATAAGATACTGTAGCATGTCTATTCAGCATAAGGATGGACCTGCCTGTTTTCATGAAATTAAAGGGCGAGTGTATGTAATATTTTGCATGGGCTATCTCTTTTGGGTGCTAAGAGACAGGTAGAAAAAAGGGTATGCAACAACAGCAGGACAAACATGACCTCCAACATAACCAAAATATTTCAGTGTATGGGCCTGATTCAAAGCCCAGTGAAATTCAACAAAGTCTTTCCTTTGTTTTCAGCAACATTTGGCTCCTTCTCTAAAGGCATACATGTATGAACATGCTGTTATCCCAGAAAAATGTTTTTGCCATATCCACTTCCTGAATAAGTATTCCTCTTATCAACTTTTTCATTTCTGTACAATATTGATGCATATGTTAATATGTATAAATTTTGTAGTTTTTTTCCTGAGTGTTAATAACATTCATTGTTATTCTATATAGGCTAGATATTATAAACTATTAGTCATGGAATTAATCCAACTGACTGCAGAGTTGTACCCAGGATCTTTCTTTGCTCATGCATTCTTCAAAGCATTGGTTTATAATTGTCTTACACAGAGCACATAAGCACTGATTCTGTGTCTCAGGCAGTCAGTGATTACACTAGTCATAAGAAACAGTATTTAGATGACCAGGCAGTGATTACATAAAGAATGCACTGAAATGGAAGTCCCTATTTTCTCTGGCTCATGATCACTGCTCCTGCAAGAAAGGAAATTGTGGCTTATATTACCAAATCAAAGAGATCTATATTATTTCACTCTCAAAAGTTCTTGCCCTTGTGAGGTTGTAATGGATTAGTATTATTAGTAAGTGTTTAATCCCATTGTTATTTAAAATATATTACAGGATCCAATTTTAATTATTGTGAAAATGTACACCATACACTCTCCCCATGCAGACCGGTAAAGAAAACAAGTGAAAATCAGTGATTTTATCAGATGGTTGTGGGGGGAAGGGAGGTGAAGGTGAGAAAAAGACAATAATACAAAGAGATGTTAATGTAGCTGTTTCTTTCACTTCCTTTCTCTCTGCATACACATGCTATATCTAGCTATATATTAACAAACAATGAGACTAATAGACTAGGTTTTTAAATATTCCAGGAAGAGCTCCACAACATGCACAGCATTTTAAACTCATGCAAAAATTGTCTAATCACAAAGATACTGAACTTTCAATGCCTAAGTGCATGTCCAATACCTATGGAAATTGCACATTTTGGAGAAATGTACTTAAATTGTCTTGGACTAGGCAAAATACAATGAAAATGGTAGTTGAAGAAGCATAATTATATTAAAATGTTTCAAAGAGAGTGACAGTCATGATGTCTAATCAGCACCTTGGATGTATGTATGGGCATAGAATGGTCAGAAACAATCTACTAAAGTGCTGGTCCTCAATTACAATAATCTTTGGCTCATTACTCATCTAAGTGCATGCCATATTTCAGGATCGACGCTTAAGCAGTCTGGACTTTTCTTTGAAACGTTTGAAGGCTTTAAAATAACATTTTCTTAGGATTTTTTCTCTCCCTTTTAAAGTGATTTTTACTTACAGTATGAATAATAGAGAAGTACAAAATATCATGCCATAGGGCAGTTTGTGAAGTATCTAGCATCATCACAAACTATGGGAGTACTCAAGTATATAAGTCCAAGGTCTTTCTTCCAGCTATGACCCAAATGTTTCAGGGGAAGGAAAACACCCATTGTTTGGTTTCACTTAAAAGCATTTTTTTTTTAATTTCTAAGTTGTGTATGTTAAGGAGGTTTATAGTTCAGATTTTAAGAGCAAAACCATTTTAAATCAGTGTTTGGAAGATTGTTTCCTTGAAATTTGAAGCTTCACACAGAAAACAATGAACTCTTATCTGGGGAATAGAACACCTTGATGTAGGTCATTCTACTAAGAGGGGAGTGCAAGTTACAGAAGTTCTGTGTATTTCAGCTCTGCTCCTTGGTGGTTGCAGGTTTCCCTTTTCTGTGGGAATATCTGTACCCCTTGAATAATAATTTAACAAAAATAAGATATATTAAAGACAGAGAAAATGGAACTTCCAAAGAAATGGTTTACTTATAATAGTTTCTTCTTTTATTTTACTTTCCATAAGATAAACTAGGCAAGTATTTTCAGTATAGTTACAGGGGAAAAAAAAGAAAAGCAAATAGCTTACATATCTTGAAAGCTATCTTCTTGCTATGACTTTTTCAGATAGTCTGTTAGCTTCTTCTGCGGACTAGATGCAAACCACTTTTGTATCTAGAGAACGCTCTTAGCAAAAGCAACATAGAGGTCCTGACATGTTTCCCTTGACGTAGGGCAGGGATTCCCATTTCCCGAAAAGCTTCCTTCAGTTTTCTGGGTCTTGCGTTTATTGGGATGGGTTACTGAGGACACACCTCTTAGTAAGAATTAACAGACAGTTTTCAAAGTTCTTTGCTATAAATCCCAGAAACTGCATTTCTCAAACAAGTGTTTTTGTGTGCTCTTCAGATGGGCAATTTGGCATTTTCCTCAACACAAATGCCACTTTTTCCCTGTTGTGACAAATCATAGATTAGGAACAGAGGTCCAGACCTTCTATTACAGGAATGAATTTGGGGTATCCTAATACTGGGGTGACCATTTTGGGACACATGAGGGTTCAGGACTTTCCTCTAAAGTAGGCTCCTGAGCATACATCTTGATGAGCCAAGGTCAAATACAGAACTCTGCAGTGTCCTCAAGACTCAAAATGAGGGACACAGCTAATATATTTATCCAGGAACCATAAAATGCTGTGGGAGTTACTCCATTGCTTTAAATAATGTGTTTACCTTAGTTCCATGACTCCTTTCCTGCTAAAGAATCATATATAAAACATCAATGGGAAAGGATACTAAAGTTGGACAACATATAGGACTATGGCTATGTACACACATACATCATTATTTTGAAATAAGGTCTTTTGAAATGAGTTATTTCAAAATAAAGTCCTTATTTCAAAATAAGTTAATTCAAATTAAGAAAATGTTAATTCAAATTAAGGGAAAGCCTGCTTTCAAAACAGCTGTTATTTCGAAATGGTTATTTCAAAATAAGGCCATTTGGACATGTTGTTTCAAAACAGTTGTTTCGAAACAATGGTGTTGTTTCAAAACAACATGTCCAAACGGTGTCATTTTGAAATAACCATTTCAAAATAACAGCCGTTTCAAAATGAATGGGGTTTAAGCTGTTTTGAAATGATGGTTCTTATTTTGAAATGACAGAGCCTGTCATTTCGAAATAAGAAAACATCGTGTGGACATTCAGTTTTTTATTTTGAAACAACCAGTTTTGTTTTGAAATAAAAGACTCATGTGGACATACCCTACGTTCCTTGAAGTGAGAGATATCTGAGAGCTATACTCCCAGGCTGCTGTGTCCAGAACTTATTATTATACGTACAGCATCTTAGGCTTTCTCTTTGAACAATGATCTCTGTTCGCCTTAGATGTCATTTTCTTTTCCTATTCATTGAACAACATTGAACCCTCTATCTCTGTGTGCCATATTAGGACTCTATTCTCCTGAGAATGTGCTGCAGCCCAGTTGTTTCCCTCCACCTCATTCTGCATGGCTGTACCTGTTAATAAGCCAGCAGGTTAATTACAATAATTGAAGAGTCATTTGGGTACTGTATCTATGGAGCCTTGAGGAACTAGACTGGTATCTGCTTTTGGATTATCCTCTAGAATCATAGTTTAGGAATTCTTTGCTTTCCTTTGGTAATTAGTCTTTAAAATTATGTCTATACTGTAAGAAAACACACATGACTGGCTCATATCAACTGACAATCTAATGGGGCTCAAACTGAGAAGCTATAAAATTGAAGCATAGATGTTTGGGCTTGGGTTAGATCCTGAGCTCTGGTACCCTACCCCAGGCTCCAGTCCTAAGATGAACATTCACACTGTAATTTTGAGGCTTGGTGGCCCTAGCCCCATGAATCTGAGTCAGTTGACACAAGCTCGCAATGGATATTTTATTGCATTGTGGTCATACCTTAACATTTGTACCTTTAGGCATGTTTTTAAGTTCCTTTCATGCCAGCTCTGCCCTAATGTCCTTGAATATATATTGCAAACTCCAAAAGGGACAGAGAAAGCAGAGTCTGGGAACTCTGAGCTCCTGGTACATATAAAAGATTAGGAACAACAATATTCAGGTGATAATCTTCAGTGGGGTATAGTTATAGTGGTTATTTAATTAGGAACAAGTTCTGATGCCATTGAAATCTATAGCAAAATTCATCTGGACCATAGTTGGTGATGAATTTGAACATTAACTATTTGAAATGTTAACAGTTACTAGATATTTAAATGAAAACTCTTATTATTTAACCCAGTAAGACTATTCTTGATTAAACCCTTGTGATATCTGTATATAAAACTAACGGTGTTGTCCAAAGGTATATTTCTCAAAAAGACAATAATTTTATTCTAATGAGATGCAATTAATTTACTGTGTGTTACAGTTGGATGCAAAAATGCTTAAATTGGCTGACAATGCATTGGAATTATTCACATTTTGCTAAGAGAAGTCATGTAACTTTTACAAGAAAAACTGTTTTTGAAAATCTTCTTCAAGCAAAACCCAATTTTCAACAACAAGAAGTACCTTCTCTTTCCCACATGTTTGCTGTTTGGCCACAGTTTACACCCAGCATCCTCACTCTGAGAGAAGTCCCCCATCCATTTCAATGAGTGTTGCCTTGGTCAAGTGAACACTTCTGAACAGGATCCATCAAGAAGATTCGGCTAAGCCGTATAGGGCCCTATGCTTCTCCATTCTGAGGTATAAAATAAAAGTTAAGTTTGGTGAAGAGACTCATAAGCAATAAAAAGGTACATGGAACCAACATGAAAGGAGTCTCTACTGAATTGTCCCAGAGTCTTCAGGGTTGAACTTCCTCATTGCTTATCACTGAATAAAGCTAAGGGTGGAAGAGTGAAGCAAAAGCTGCTATGTGTGATATATCCGTATTCAGACAGTACACATATCCAAGTGGATCTGAAGGCACAAATTAACGGTGCTCAAACTTGCACCTGCATCTCCATTAACTCCACCCTTATGCCTGCAGTTTTCTTGGGGGATGAAGGGACATCAGGCAGGCACCAGCTGAAGGCTCAAGAGAAGGTATACTGAACCATGCTGCCTTGAGATCTGTGAGAAAATAGCTGGACATCTGCATACATCTGAGATTCTGCCAAGATTGTGGGTCAGGACTTCTGCAAAGCTAAAAACTTCCTGGAGGAAGAATGAAGACAAATTTCCAAAAGTTCAAATTGTCAGAGCTCTTCATGTACTTTCTCCTTAAGGGAGGGGAGCATATAGGTCATAATAACTGACCTATGGAATTCACTGCCATGTGAGATGATATAAATAAATATTATGTCTATATTTTGAAAAGTCAGATACTTAAAATCTTTTAAAACTACTGCTAATTTTTACAGTTATAGTAAGACAAAAGCATACACACACCCACACTCTCACAGATGTTTAATATTACCATTGTTGTGTATTTTCCTCTGATTCAACATGTGTTGGTCACAGCTGGAAAAAAAAACATAAACCTGATTGGCCAGTAAGGGAAATATTATGTTTATACATTTCAGTTAAACTTACCAGGTAGATCTCAGTACTGGAAATGTGAGAATAAATCTGGTCAGGAGTGAGAGTTTATGAATTAGCAAAACATAGATATTGAAACTGTGACATGATTTGTGTGGCATAATAGCTTTGTCAAATTGTAAAACAAATGAATAAAAATTACAGTGAGTGATATGTCCCTGCTTAACAATTACATGTAGTGCAAGTAGGAGAAAAACTTTCCAGGTATTTTTTGTGACATACATTGAAAAAAAAACATTGTTGTCTCAAAATTGCACAGGGCTGCACAAAGCAGAAAGAGAGAGAAGGGCTTACAAGGTACCACACCACCACTTCTATGGTAGCAGATAGAGACAGTTTGTAGTGAGCAAAAGAAAATGAAGAAAACCCAAAGGGGGCTTAAAATATAAAACAGGCTAGAGTAGAAATATATTGTAAAGTTTGTTGAATTAAAAAAGCAAAGCAGGCAGTGGGTCTGATTCTTTATTTATACAAATATAAATCGGGAGTAAATCCACTGAGGTGAATGGAACTACATTCGTGTAAAGGCACAATAAGTGAGATCAGAATCAGACACAGATTTCAAAACATTACTTTGTAGGCAAATTCAAGCATAGGTGGAGAAAAGAGAGTTGAAAGGTAGTTGTGTTACACACATCTGTGTGCTCAAATCGGCTTGAGCTGAGGCAATAAAGTTATTCACAAATTTTTGGTTCCAGATAATACCTGAGACTGCATTAACATTTCAGTAAGCTGTCTGTACTGTGGAACACACTGTTAAAGAGGATCCCAGGGCAGCAGCAGACAAGAAAGCCCCAATATAGTATATGAAACCATATGTAAAACAAGGGGAGATGTTATAGTTCTGTTTGCTGGCACCTGCCCCTTCAAAAGTTTAGAAGACCATTTTGCCTGTCAGTCACTTCAAGACATGAGGAGAAACACAGAGTGTGCTTTCTCAGAGGTATGCAATACTTACTGTTTTTCTTCATCTGAAAGTAATAAGGTTCAGAAAGTTTGTTCTTTATGTATGAAAACATTAGTGCCTAGCAATGTGATTTCACTAGAATGCAACTTCCAGGGAGTTGGTGTAGGTACAAGGGACAGCTTGACTTACGTTAAATCTTGGGGCAGCCTATGTTCAAAACCTTGATGGAATCATCTGTCTAGTATTCTGTGAAAAGAGCTTGTGGAGATTTCCTCTCTCCCCTAGTCTCTTCTCAAAGGGATGATCTATCCTAAAGTCAGTAAGCCAGAGAATTAAAAATAACTAAAGTTTTCACAGGTATAACTAAGGATAGAATTTGGCCCTTAAAATACTGGGTGACTGTACATTTCCTGCAGTTTGAGGAACTGTCTTAACATCATTTTAAGATAATTCTTCCTAATAAAATAGAAAAAAACAGATTTAAATCTGGAAAATTAATTTAATTCCAATAAATTAGCAGCATTGTATTCCTCCCCCTTCTTTTTTGGGCACTTACTAGCTGAATGTTGACAATGTTCTACCTACCTCCAAAAGCAGAGTGACTAAAGGATGATTGGAGGCTACTGACATTGTAAATAATCCTTTTAGGTAAATGCTAAGTGAAACTTTGCCAGGTGAGAATAAATTATGCAATAAATCCAGCTATTTGTTTTTTTCTTCTACAACTATGCTGTTTTGTTTCTTTAAAAGTACAATGGATCAGATTTACTATTAATTGTAAAATACAAGGTGGAAAAAAACAGAGCTGTATTGTCTCTTTTCATGGGGAGAAAAACAGTTTGTGGAAGGAATAAAAGTTATATAGGAAATTATCCATTTTGGGATATTATGCCCTAACAAAGCAAGCCTGGGGATTCAGCCTTCTAAATCTGTGGTCACTACAGGATCCTCTGGAAAAGCAGAGCAGCTTCAAGGAGGACTTCATTCCCTGATCATTCCTATCCCTATGGCAGCCTGACACCCTCAGAGGCATTGCTCCTATGCAGTTTCAGTCTCACAGCGTCCTCCAAACTGCCAAATGCATGCAGATGGAGGACACCATACAAAATAATGTGGATAGGGCCAGTAATATTTTATGTGGAAAAATACCCACAGGTTTGTGTTGGAGTACTGCCATGGTGCACTAATATCTACACAGCTGATCACACAGTGCACCCTTGGAGATGCTTCCACATAATTAGAGGAAGAAAGAGTATGCAGTGGAAATGGTTGTATTCCTTTCTGCATGTAAGGTCCATTTCTCCTCAGTTTGACTTCTTTCTGCGCATGCCACTGTGCATACACAAACTTTTCTTATCTTTGCGTCTCTGCACTTTGTTTCCAAACAATTAGTAAATTACAAAGCATAGCCATGTTAGTCTAATTGAGCAAAACAAACAAGGGCTATGTCTACACTGGAGGGCCATTTTAGTTGACTTCACAAGGTCAACTTTAAGTCGACCTTGTGAAGTTGACTTAGGGGTATGTCTACATTAATAGACATATGCCAGGCCCGGGCTCAGCCCCCACTCCCTTCCCCTTCCTGGGTTGTGATCTGGCTCCAGAGCCACGATTCATCCCCAGGGGCCCGATCTGGCTCCAGCCATGCAACAAGGAGCTGGGAGCTGGATCTGACTCCCCCAGCTCCTCTCTGCCAGTGGTGGGGGTTAGCAGCCAGTTCCTGCAGCCTGCAGAGAGGGGCTCGTAGCCCGTGAAACTGACTAGGCTCTGAGCTGCTTGCCTACAGTGGCAAGCAGCTCAGGGCAAGATTGGGCTCACAGCCCCTCTCCACATGAGTTTTTGTGGGAGAAAATCTTCAAAGCCTCTTATGAAGTGGGATATTCTCCCATGAAAGCTCATGAGATAAAACAGTCAGTAATTTCAGTTGAGGTGTTTCTTTCCTACAATCCCTCTGGCAGTGAGGTCAGTAAGCCATGAGCTGTCCAGAAGGTTAAGGGATTAAGGTACAATATTTCTCAAATTTACACTGAGGCCTTTAGAAAGATTAATTATAGCATGGAGAAGGTCACATTAAATAGAATATTTCACTCATCTTTTTTCATAGCTTTCCCGAAAGGAAAATAAACATGAAACTAATTTAGCCTGCAGTAAGGAAAACACCAGGCAGAAAAGAGATTTTACTTTTGTAATTTGTTCTCATGGCAGATCTTATACGTATAATCAGGACACACAAATTCTTTTTGGTAGGTATATCGTCCATGATCTCCCCTGTAGTTCATCCAGCTATTCTAGCAATAAAGTTTTATGTCACATATAAATTCAACAGCAGTACTGTAATTACATTTCAAGCTAGTGTATTAAAAGTAGAAAGAGCACCCAAATATATAAATAGCTAAATTCTCAGTTGTCCAATGTATATTTACTTTCAGCGTGACTTCTCTCCTCAGATTTAAGAGACTGACATTAACAAAATTTCTGCTTCATGCACAAAAGGCCTGCTTTTCCAAGCTCCTGGGAAATGTTTTGAGAATGGAACTGATGAAAAAGATAACTAAGGAAGGCTGGGAATTTTGTTTTGTTTACTAGAATGTTCTTAAAGACATTTGGTGTCAGTCAGTCGGGCGAAGAATAGCATTACTTCAATTTTATTTTTCTCATCTTTGTTTTGTTTGCTCTGCATCTGTCCATTTCTGTGCTCTCCAAGCCCATGCTGTAATGAGTATAAGCCTTTTTGAACCTCAGGACACAATGTTTCTTAGATTTAGCTATGTGCCCTAGATCATTAGTTGGACTTTGTCTTAACCCTGCTTTATATGTCTTCATATGGCCTGGGAATAAGTCTTGCTGAGGAAAGAATTGTGACTCCAGCATGAAGTTGACAGCAAGTATTGGCATAATGACCAGGCCACTAAAAGAAGCTCCTATTCTTTTTGCTTCTCCCATCACCTCTAAGAACGTTTCATTGCAACTCAGTTAATATTGCCACTATTAAGTAATGGCTAGGGAAGGAAAGATGATTTTTTTTGTCTGACATTTTTCTTATAGGCTTAAATTAATAAAGCTTAAATGTTTGTTTCATGTGTGTGATTATTAAGGAGTTAAATGCTTAGCCTGTTAGGCTAAATTCTAGTATTTTAGCACTATCCATGTATACATCAAATAGCATTTAATTAAACTGCAAACACTGCCAGAAACTTGAACCCCAAATCTGAGCTCAGATAAGAATATTATGATCATAAAACAGAGATGATTGATGAGTATGTCAAGCACAAGTTATAAGAAATGTTTAGTTGAATTTCTAATGAGCTATGCTATACAATATTTCAGAAAAATCTAGCAAGAGCTATAAATTTATGTGGAAGGTCTACTAGCACATTTTATATTTCACTTATGTCCTTCATCTTCTGTGTAAAAGTTTTCTTATATAAAGTGTAGCCATTATTAATCCTTTGGTTAATGATCCTCCAAGGCAAGTACTATTGTTTATGACTGACCTTCCATTAAGATAATATATGAGAGTGGAATCATCCTTGCCCAGTGGGGTCTATGAACTTCTGTGGTACATAAATCCTTTTGAGATACTGTACTTGGCAGTGTGCCAAGTGCACCATGACTTAGAGATAACCTATAAAGGCTATGTTACCTTTGAAACCTGGTGGGTTCCAGTATGCCTTGTAACACTTAGTTCCTAGGACAAAGTGGTTTATCTGAGCTGGCAGAAAAGGTTACAAATACCAGGGCTCATTTATTGAAAGTCAGTAATGTAGCAGTCCCTAGTTTGGCCCACAGATGGCATTGAAAAAGTTAAGTCTTTCTCAGACCTAGGAGCTGGGGTTCCCCCTTCTAGTCTATGTCTCCACTAGACCGTATCAAGTATGATAAAGAAAAACCCTGGCTAGGGGACATATGCCTAAAGCGATAGCTTCCCCACAACTCCCGCCAGCCAGCTGCTCCAATTCTGCACAGCAAGCAGGACATCACAGAGTCCCTGTTTGTATATATTATGACATAGAACTGCCCTCAAACACCATATTTATCCCATTGTCCACAGACACTCTGCTAGACTAACTAAACTTTTGAACAGTTGACCTATCAACTGCTATGGAACCTTCCCCACACTGGCTGACTTCAAACCATTCAACACATTTCTTCCAGTACGTTCAACAGCACAACAGGTGGACTTGTTCAACTTTCCTCCAAGTTATGGGGTTAAAATATAAAGAAATGGGACCAACTAAAACAGATTTCTATGTCTAGGAATCGCTGTTGGGATTCCTAGCCTACAGTTGCAAAGAGAGTTATTTAACACACTGGAGAGATGAGAATGGTCCATCTGTTTGTGACAGATTTTATTACAGTCATAGTAATGAAAGTTTCATATGAGTCATTTTTTGAATGGTGGTCAGGTTGGATTATTTGTTTAAAATATATTATTTATATTTTAAAGGTTTTAGATCTATTAATCTTATACTGTTAAAAAAACAAGTTCCCTATTTTACAATGGTAATGTATAATAAAAAACCCCATAAATACTATCTTATTTCCATGTCCTCAGATATATTTATAAGACAGGCTAATAAGACAAAAGAATTGTATCTGGGTGTATATAGAATTAAAGATGTAACATAAAACTAAATCAAAATTCTATTTTTTTAAACAGACTACAGTTAAAATCAGTCCAATATAAAAAACTGCAAGGTTTATATTTAGTGTCACTAATAAGATTGTAAGTGGATACAAACATATTACACTTCAGATCATAGAATTTTAATATTAAAAAATCAATAAAGAGCTAAATAAAAACTGCTTTTTATATTTCCCAGATTATTCAGTAGAAAAGCCAACCAAATTAATCCCCTATTGATATGATAATAAGTAAAAACAAACACATTGCTTTCCAGATAACAAAATTTTAACACAGAAATCAACTGAAAATTGATTTTTATATCAATCAAATTCCAAATAAATAAGACTAGTTTATTCAACAAGACATTTTACAAAATGAAGTACATACTGAGATATTGATAAGTAAACACAAGCACCACATATTACTGTCTAGATATTAAGGTTTTAAATCTAAAAAGCATACTTAAATAAAAATAATTTCATTCCCTTCCCAGTGATATCAGATCAAGTAACTAATCCTTATCGGAATCATTGAACTGTTCATGGATAGATTTAGTTTACCCCAATTTTTTCTTAATTTGAGGATTCAGGTATGCCATTTTCATCATAGTTACTAGAATATTACATCCAAATGAAGCAAATGAAAATCTTGTTGTATAGGTATGCCTTTTTCCTCCTTGCTTAGGTAAATCTGGCAATATCTTAATTTATGTACCATTGTTATTAATATTTATTATTTTATTTCCAAAGCACAAACTTTTCTGATGTAAAGAAGACCAAATTCCAATGAGTTCAGTTCAGTGGATAACCCATATTAGTGTAAACAGGGCAAATACAGTTGCATAAATGAATAGTTGGCTTCCAGTATGGAGAGTCTGCATCTGTATGTTCAAACTGGGGAAGGTTACTTTGAATCCACAGAAGGGGGGGAAGAGGAGAAGGAAAAGAAAATAAAGCTGGCTTAGAGCTCCTGTTACCCAATGGAAGAGTGCTACTTTCAGGAGGACCTAGGTGTCCTATGACAGATGGGTGTGTTAGTTTCAGAAACTTCCAACTCGTGTTGTTCCTTCATGGCTGACCTTAGTGCTCCATTCTTGGTTTAGGCAGATGTCTACCTTGCGGTCCAAGGATCATCCCCTACCCTCACACTTTGGAGTCCAACTATTAAGCCACTTGCCTATCTTCAGATGCCAACTATTAACCTACCCCACTGTCTGCTGAAGCTTTACAAGCAAGCCTTCCTATATGGCACCTGCATGTCTGGCAGGTCATGGGAACAATACTGACAGGTCACTAATCAGCATTGTGTATGGTCAGAATCAGGATAGTATCTGATTTTCTTCAAGTCTCTGACTTTCATTTCTGATTAATAAAAACATTTTTGGCAAATGCTTTCACTTGCTTTTGATTCATCTTGTTACAAGCCCAGAATTTCACACAGCAGCATTATATGAATGCCTCTAGTTGTCCCTCTTAATCATGGTCCTGGTTCTGAAAACCAAAAAATAGCAGAGTCCAATTCTATTATTCCAAGCTGGAGTATTCCAGCAATTGGCCTGATCTGAACACTCTAATTTTTTAAAAGAAGTCACATTGAACTCCCAGGGTGTCCAGTTAAAAGCATCAAGGAAGATCTTAGAGGCAAAGGCTGCGACTGGTAGTAGATCTTCTCACGGCAGATTGCCAACTTGAGCCCAAGATCCAATCATGAACTTTTTAACTGCAACAATTTTAGTATACATTATTGGAGCTGGAATTACCACAGCTGCTGGCACCAGACTTGCCCGCCGATGAATCCTTATTAAAGGATTTATAGTGTAATCATTCCAATTATAAGGCTATTTCAAAGGGGCAATATTGTTATTTGTCATCACTACCTCCCTGACTCAGAAATGGGTAATTTGCATACCTGTTACCTTCCTTGGATGTGGTAGTTGTTTCTCAGGCTCCCTTTGTGGAATTGACACTGATTCCCCATTACCAGTGGTGACCATGGTAGGCACAGGAATTTGAATGCATCATTGCTGCCATGAAAATATGCTAGTGACCCAGGACTATCTAGAATCAACAAAGCAGTCAGGCTAACCTGGAGTGGTTTTGGTGTGATAAATGCATGTGTTTGTAGAGGTCAGCACTTGTCAATATGTATTAGCTCTAGAGCAGGGGGGTCTCAAACACGTGGCCCACGGGCTGCATGCAGCCCCTAAAGCTATTTGCTGCAGCTCACAATGGCACTATTGTTACCAGTATCTGCAATATCATTGGCTATGTCAACACTACAGGGCTTGGTTAAGACAGCTTAATAAAGTCTACTTAAAGTAGACCTTATTAAACCAGCTTAGCACATCCACATTCAAAATGCCACGTCCACACTGGCAGCTTCTAGGTTGACCTAGGAGTGGTGCATTGTGGATACCTAGCCCACGGTGCACAACAGCAGAGGTGCCCCTCTCTTCCAGCTACTCCTTTACTATGGGACGTGAGTGACCACACCACCCTCCATACTTTGTGTGCCAACAGGGAGGCCAGGGAGACCAGGGAGTCTGATGTAGCCCAGTGATGTGCCAGCGCAGCACTCCACCCCCTTCCTGTGTTGCCCAGACTCCTCTGGCTCTGGAACAGGTGCTGCAGGGCTACTGCCAGTGCAGGGGCAGGGCACAATGGTTGTTTAGACTCAAACACCGGGAAACAGCACATAGAGGAAGGTGAAGTCAAACCACCTGTTATAATGGGGAAAAAAATCCATAGTCAGGATTTAACCCTGCTTTCACACAATCTAATCTAAAAGAAATAGCAACTTTCTTTCTGGCTGTGCCAACACAAGAGTTTTATTCTGAAACAACAGCCATTGTTTTGAAAAAAAAACTTGACAGGTCCAGATGATGTTTCCTCATTTTGAAATAAGGAGCTCCCTTATTTTGAAATAAGGAAAATCATTTTGATACAATAAAACCTAATTTTGTATTGAAATGAGGGTTATTTCAAAACTGTGGTTTCGAAATAACCCCGTCTGGCTGTGTTATATTGATGTGTCACTATACTGATATAACACTTGACCTTCACTCCAGCACCCTGGGAGGAAGTCCCCCCCCGCACCCTGGCCAGGGCCCCACCGCCCCCCCTGCTCCCAGCAATGGGAAGCGGCGGGCGAAGACCGCTGTTCCCCCTTGCCTGGCACAGGGGGAGTGGTGGGCACCCCAGCCAGCTTGGGCGGATGCTCCCCTCCTTAGTGGCATGCACCCAGCCCCGGTCGGGGAGCGATTGGGGGTGCTAGCAGAGGGAGCTGGGTGCCTCACTCCCCCAGCCCCTGGCCACCTGGAAGCAGCCAGGGAACATGCTGCCTGGGGCTCCCCTAGCCGCTTGTGAGTGGCAGGGGGTGCTAGTTCCCCAGCCCCTCACAGTCTCCTTCTGCCAACGCCCCCACTCGCTCCCCAGCTGGGGCTGTGTGCATGCCACCCCAGTGGGTAGGGGCTGTGGGCACAGGCTCTGCCCCCCCCAGGCCTCGGGGGTAGTTGCCAGCCCCGTGGAAGCTGTGGGTGCCGGCTCAGCCCCCCGCTGGGGCTCAGCGGAGGGCTGAGCCAGTGCCTGCGGCTTCTGTGGGGCTGGCAGGTATCCCCAGCCCCAGCAGGGTGCTAAGCCAGTGCCCACAGCTCGTGACCGCCTCGCAGCCACTCCGGAGCCTGGGCTGTGAAGCAGAGCCTGATTTCAAATTAATGTTTTTTTCATTTAAAATAAGTCATTTCAAAATAAGGTATTTATTTTGAAATAAGTCATTTCAAAACAACTTATTTTGAAATAATATTTTGCATGTGGACATAGCCTTTCTTTCTTTCTTTCTTTCTTTCTTTCTTTCTTTCTTTCTTTCTTTC
>ML681963.1:74380741-74586733 GCA_007922195.1 Podocnemis expansa | reverse complement strand
TTCTTTCTTTCTTTCTTTCTTTCTTTCTTTCTTTCTTTCTTTCTTTCCATGTGCTTTTACCAGTGTTTTGAATCTTAACAACTGCTTTGATTTGCTGTTAGAGTGTGGCCTGATCCTATGCCATACACTTCCCTGCATTTATTTCCTACCATTCTGTAAACTCACCCATCTTCAAACTGTCTGATGAAGTGGAATTTTTCTCCCACGAAAGCTCATCCAATAAATAAATTTATTAGTCTTAAACAGTGCCTCTGGTCTCCTTGTTTGTTTCACAACACTATCAGGGGGGTCCTTTGAGAAGGGGAGACACACAGGGTTGGTCAGAGAGGGGGAGAGACAGGTAGTGTCAGGCTGAAAAGGGCAAGGGTGGAGACACAGGGGTTTGGGCAGAGAAAAAGCGAGGGAGGCAGGGTCAGGCTAAGAATGGGGGAGGCATGCATAGCAGGCTAAGAATAGGGAAGACATGTGGGGGCAGGCTAAGAACAGGGGGAGATGCTAGGGTTGGGCTGCGATATGGTGAAGTGCCAGGTCAGGCTGAGATGCTAGAGTCAGGCTGTCATATGGGTGGATGCTGAGGCTGGGCTGAGATGCTGGGTCAGGCTTAGATGTTGGGGTTGGGCTGCAATGCAGGTAGATGCTGGGTTGGGCTGAGATGCTGAGGTCTGGCTGCGATGAGGGGAGATGCTGGGGTTCAGCTGAGATGCTGGGGTCAAGCTGAGAATGGGGAGAATGCTGAGGTGGTCTGTGATGCCCGGTCAGGCTCAGAACGGGGGAGATGCTGATCACTCAGAGAAAATGTGGAGTTTGGCTATGGTCCACACAGCTGGGAATGCTCCCAGCTGTGTTGTACCTTCTAGCCAGCTCCTATCCCCATATTTTCCATGGTTGGGAGGCCAATTAAGTTGACTTAAGGCAACTCCCCCTGCACATTGCCTTAAGTCGACTTGATAAAGTTGACTTAACTGTAAAGTCGACTTTATAAGTGGAAGTTATAAAGTTGACTTTACCTGATGCTAAAGTTGACTTCATTGTCCTGTAATGTAGACAGGGCTTTGTTTAAATGGACTTAAGGGCCCTTAAGTCGACTTAAACACACAGTGTAGACATACCCATTGCATGGAAAGGTTTCAGTGGCACGGCCCTCAGGTTAATGTCCTAGTCCTCATGCAGCACTTGCGGTGATTTGAGTTTGAGACCCCTGCTCTAGAATTATCACAGCTATTCAGGTAATGATTGGAGTGTCCAGAGGAACCCTAAATGACTTAGTGAGCTACCCTCAATGTGTATTTAGACTTGCATGAATACATCTTTGAGATAAATATATACTGCTGGTTGGATCAATCAGGTAGCCATGCTCACAAGGAAGAGAGGGCCCATATTGAGAATGAGTGGCATCCAGCAACCCCTATGAACTTTCCTCAGGAGGAAGGAAAAGAGTTTACATCATAGCAAGTAGACTGATGGGGGTGGCAATCCCCATCCCTGGTCTGGATCACAACAGGGAAACAGAGTGGTAGACAGGGGGCACTTCAAAACCCCTTTTTCCCCACTCTCCCCACAATCCCAGAAGAGGTCAGAAGATAGGGTACCCTTTTACAATCTAGCCTCATGGCTTAACTGTTATTTGTGCCTTTGGAAAATCTCTTCCTGTATTTCTTATGTGCTATACTTCTTTGCATCCACATTCATATGCATCAGTGGGCAGCCAATTGCAATTTAGCACTGTATTTGAATTACAAGTGCAATGTTTTTTACTTGTAGAATTCTGAGATCAGAACTTTTCCAGAGGAGAAGCAAGGTTGCTCAGATGAAGTATTTTAAGTAGCTACTGAACCAGTTTCAGCTTAATATTATAGTGTAGTTTTATTTCTGCTTGACAAGTTTTTCTTAATTAACGTAGCAGACACTTGTTCAGGAAGAAAGATGTCTCTTTGCAAAGACTTCTGAGACAAGGAGAAAACCTTCAGCTAATATAATCTTCTCTGAAAGATCCCTGAACAGAGTTAATTATCCTTAATGCTGAATTTTAGAAACTTTACTGGAATTCCTTTAAACTGTGAAGATTGAAAACCTACAAACTGAGTCTCAGCTACATTAACCACTAAGGGACACTTGCAATTTTTACAAATTTGTGGCCTTATTTTCATCTCACTGACCCTGTAATCAGTGTATTTACACCAGTAAAACAGATCTAACTGAGATCATAGAATCCTAGAAGATTAGAGTTGGAAGGGACCTCAAGGAGGTCATCTAATCCAATCCCCAGCTCAAAGCAGGACCAACCCCAACTAAATAATCACAACCAGGGCTTTGTCAAGCCACACCTTAAAAACCTCTAAGGTTGAACGTTCCAGTTCTTCTCTAGGTAACCCATTCCAGTGCTTTGCCATACTCATAGTGAAAAAGTTTGTCCTCATATCCAGTCTAGACCTCCCTCACTGCAACTTGAGACCTTTGCTCCTATTTCTTTCATTTACTATCACTGAGAACAGCCTAGCTCTATCCTCCCTGGAACCTCCTTTCATATAGTTAAAGGCTGTTAGCAAATCCCGCCGACCCACTCTTCTCTTCAGCAGACTAAACAAGCTTAGTTCCCTCATCCTCGCCATATAAACCATGTGCTCCAGCCCCCTAATAATTTTTGTTGCCCTCTGTTGGACTCTATCCAATTTGCCAATGTCCTTTTTTTAGTGAGGGCCCAAAACTGGACACAGTACTCCAAACATGGTTGCAACAGTGCTGAATAGAGGGGAATAATCACTTCCTTCAATCTACTGGCAAAACTCCAACTAATACAACCCAATATGCCGTTAGCATTATTGGCAATAAGGGAACACTGTTTACTCATATCTAGCTTCTTGTCTACTGTTATCCCCAGATCCTTTTCTGCCTATTACCCAGTTTGTAGCAGTGCATCAGATTTTTCTGTCCTAAATTCAGGCCTCTGCTCTTGTCCTTGTTGAATCTTATCAGATTATTTTGGCCCAGTCCTTCAGTTTTAGCCCAGTCTATTCAACTCTGTATCTTATCCTTACTCTCCAGCTTGTGTACCACTCCTCTCAACTTAGTGTCACCCACAAACTTGCTGATGGTGCAATCCACCCTATCCTGCAGCTCATTAATTAAGATATTGAACAAAACTGACCCCAACACCAATCCTTAGGGCACTCTGCTTGTTATTGACTCCCAACTAGATGTTGAGTTGTTGATCCTTATCCATTGAGCTTGATGATAGCTGGCTTCCTATCCATCTTCAAGTCCATTCATAACCCATACCTCTTTAACATGCAAATAAGAATATTGTGGCAAACCATATCAAAAGCTTTGCTAATGTCAAGGTATAACACGTCCACTGCTTTCCCCACATCCACAGAGCTAGTAATCTCACCATAGAAGGCAATCAAATTGGTGAGACATTACTTGCCCTTGTTGAATCCATGCTGAGTGCTCATGATCATCTTTCTCTCTTCCATTAGCCTTGAAATGAATTCCTTGAGGACCTGCTCCATAAGTTTTCCAGGGATGGAGTTCAGGCTGACTAGTCTGTAACTCCCCAGTTCCTCTTTCTTCCCCTTTTTGAAGATGATCACTATATGTGCCTTTTTCCAACCATTCAGGCACCTCCCTTAGTCATCATGACTCTTCAAAAATAGTGAGCAATGATTGTGCAATCACATCAGTCAACTGCCTCAGCACCCCCTGATACAATGCATCCAGCCCTATGGACTTATGTGTGTTCAGCCTTTCTTAATAGTACTAAACCTGTTCTTTCAGCACCAAGGGCTGCTCACCACCTCTCCATTCTGTACTACTCAAGTCAGAAGTCTGGGAGCTGACCTTGTCCACAAACACAAAGGCATAAAAGCATTGAATGTCTCAGCTTTTTCCACACCTGTCGCCAACTAACCTCCCCCATTATGTAAGGGGCCCACACTTTCCCTGAGGTTATTCTTGTTGCTAACATACCTGTAGAAATATTTTTGTTACCCTTCATCTTCTTTGCTAACTGCAATTACAGTTGTGCTTTGGCCTTCTTGATTTCACTGCTGTGTACTCAAGCAGTATTTTTATACTATTCCCTAGCCATCTGACCAAGCATCCATTTCTTCTAAGTTTCCTTTTTGTGCTTAAACTCATTGAAGACTTCTTTGTTTAGCCAAGATGGGCATCTGCCAAAAATGCTATTCTTTCTACACATCAGGATGGTTTGCTGCTGTACAATCAAGAAGGGCTCTTTAAAATACAAGCAACTCTCTTGGACTCCATTCCCCTTCATATTACCCTCCCAGGGGATTCTGCCCATCAGCTCCCTGAGGGATTTCAAGTTTTCTTTTCTGCAGTCCAGAGTCCACATTCTGATGTTTACTGTTCTTCTTCTTGTCAGGATCCTGAACTCAAACATTTAATTAATGGTCATTGCTGCACAGGTTACCACCCACTTCTACATCTCCTACCAAATCCTGTTTGTGAGCAGAAGGTCAAGAGGAACATAGCCCTTAAGAGATTCCTTCAGCATTTGCACCAGGAAATTGTCCACAACACTCTCTAAAATCTTCCTGGATTGCCTGTGCTCTACTATATGACGCTCCCAGAAGATGTCAGGATGATTAAAATGAAATGCCCACAGCAACATCACCTTTGTTGCTCTTACCTCTAAAGTTAACCTAGAGACTCTCAATAGGCTTTAGTCCAATTTCACAGTGAAGCTTTGATCAATCATATTGCTCTCATACCTCTTCTCCTTGCCTGTTCTTCCTGAGCACTTTATACCCATCCATGACAGTGCTCCTATTGTGTTAGTTACCTCACCAAAACTTGGTTATTGCAATCATACCATAGTTCCTAACTGTCCTGGGACTTCCAGTTCCTTCTGCCTGTTTCTCCATCTTCTTGCATTTGTGCGCAGGCACTGAAGATAACTAGATAAGAGCTCAGAATAGGATTGTATTGCACAGTTATTTTGCATCTTTCCAATGCTGCAATTATTCTTTACTGTCAACAGATTATTTCTATGCAGAGCACAAATTAGTAAAGATGACAGTCAATAAGCTTAGGAAAATCTATATCTAACCCATTGTAATGCAATACTCATCTGTGTGATATAAGCAATAATTTTATTAACAGAGTCGATTTACTATTAAATGATTTAGGCATTATGGACAGAGATGGCTTTTACTGGGATCTGTAGCAGTTACCAATAAACTTGTGGAAACAGGTGATTCTCTAGGTCACAGGAGACACCCTGCCCTTTAGAAACAAGAATAAGGACTGTCCTTTGACAAGTGAATTATGCAGTATAAATAAAACTGTGGCATCTCAGCCTCAAACTATTCCATTACATCTGTGTATTAGTTAAACTCCTGGTTAAGCATGTGTTGAGAAAGCTACCTCTATTTTTATTTCTTAACAGTAATACATATTCTAGTTTATCATGTTTATATAGTTTGTATGTCTAATACTGGTTTGTTATTTTTGTTTAGATTACAAATGTAGATACTGCTCGTCACATGTTCCAATTAAATTTCATATAGGAAATATATAATATATTATGTCCTTGGAGTTCACCAAAATAAAATTTCAGGTGGCTTAAATATATGTAATTTTTTCCTACAGTGAAACTAAATAGGATCAAGCTGAAACAGTAATGTATTAGTTCAGACAATCAGAGTAAAGAAACCATACCGTGTGACTTAAATATGCCATCTTACAACTTGAATATTAAATCATTAATATTGAACACTCCTGGAATATTCACAGTGAAAATAGTGTACATGCTTTACACAGACTAAAATTTGTTTACATAAAATATTGCAAAGCAACATGAGATCCTGATTTTAATGTCACAGGCCCAATGGCTTGAATGTGATTCAGAATAGGTATTAGGTGACCGTCTTAGACCACATTGCAGAACAGGAGCCATAAGTAAAACTCTAATGTTTAAACAACTTGTTCCTGAACAATTCACAAACAGGGAAAAGGGCTAAATTCTTTGTCTTAGGCCTGAAAGATTTTGGTTTGCCCACCAAGAAACAGTTTCAGACAAACAAAGTCATTAATTCATTATAAGGTATTCTTTTTCTTCCATTCAGGCAACGCATCTCAGTCTGAGATAGTTTTACTATTTTCAGTCAAAAGATTATGTGGACAGAAATCTGAAAATAGTACAGTACTGTTTGAATAATACTAGTCAGTTTGTATGTCATATTTCAGTATTTTCCATCTATTAAATAAAGTCATTTACTACAAAAGCTTATCCTTTGCATGTTTATGTTCACTGAAATAGTTGATCTGCATTATGTAAATTTTCCTAACAGCAATGATGATAGATTACTTTTTTCACATTTTTTAAGTGAAAAAGTCTATCTTTACTAATATACAGTTGGATGAATAAAACATTGGAATTTTTATGAGTTTTCTCTCCAATTTGTTTTATTACAAACTTTAGATAAATTTTTTTCAGTATTTTTCCTCTTTTTTTGTTCTCAGGAACTTATATTTCTGCTTTGAGGAATAACAGACTGTGAGGACTGTATAAGCTCTGCACTAAAACGGAACCGAGCTGGCTCCACCCATTTCCACCTACAGAGCATACTCCAGATCATGGTCGAGCTTAAAAGGGAAGCCAGACAGCTCAGAAGGGGACACGAAGTCCTACTGTGACTAGTGAAAATCCCAGTAAAACTCTTGAAAATGGGGCGAGCAATGACGCTTTCCTGGTCCTTTTCCAGAGGATTGCTTGTGGCAGCTTCATGACCATCTGAACACTGATCTGTTTGCTCTTGACATATTACAAGACCAGGTCAAGCTACATATCAGAAACTTGACACCAGAATGACCAGGACTATGCCAGGGTCAAGACAGCCATCTTGAACACCTTCAATATCATGGTAGAAACCCACTGACAGCATTTTCATCAGGAAAGACTTCGCAATAGGGCTCAGTCCTAAGCAGTGGCCTAGAGGCAAAAGGAACTTTGTTGATAGTAGCTCCGGCCCAGAAAAAACAGACTGGGGAACAGCTGGCTGAATAAGTGGTGCTAGAACAATATATGCAGGTTCTTCCAACTGTGAGATGAAAGCAAGTGTGGGGAAACCAATCTGAGATGCTGTCTGAGGCAATCATAGTGTCATAAAATTATTTAGTGGCTGCAAATCTGATGGCAGAGTCATCAAAGACAAAAGATGCCCACCCCAAGAGACCTCTGGGCCTGCCAAGGAGAATGACATCCAAGAAACTAGGTCCAGCCCCTTGGATTATCCGCAGCTATGACAAAACCATAGTAGCTTGGTTTCAAGGGGAAGAAAGGGTGGGAGGAGAGACTGGTCCTGAAGATAGACCACTGCTTTCACCTAGTGTCCCCCAGAGAAGTCAAGAGCAGGAAAAATAACTCTCAGCCAGGAGCTGCTCTTTCTGAGGGGAATAGAGTCATTTCTACTGTGACTGATCCTTCCTGGATTGCTTCTATGAATGGGCATGAATGATAAATAAAAAGAGAAATAGGCCTAGCCAAGTTGTTTGGTTTTGTGTGACTCAATGGAATACAAGTGCCAGCCCTAAAAGAATTGGGGTATAAACAAACACTCATGAGAGAACCATAGCAGGACTCAAAGACGATCAGGGAAAACCATTTGCCTCCAGTACATGTATGGCACTTTATGCCCATCTCCCATGAGAAACATACCAGTCATTGTAGGGAGTCACACAGGAAAGTACAGGTGGTATGAGCTATTCACTAATCTACTTGTTGATTTTGGACTGAAATTGGGAATTCTTCAGGTATGTCATAAAATCATGAATGGCCCTCAAGGATGGGACCTCAAACCACAAGCTGAAAAGCTAGCACAAGCGAGAGAGAGGGAAGATGCTGGTGAAAGGACCTTCTTACAGGAAAAACTTCTTTTCTCCTCCCTTCCTGGACAAACAGGGGAAACGGAAGACCTCATCCTCACAGGACTTGGATTTATGCAATCTATGTCAACTGTTGATAAATGAACAAAGGGATGCCCTGTCACTGAGCTAGGTATATAAGCAACCCACCCGCACAGATGGGAGGTGGTAGATCAGTAACTGGTAAAGCAGTGGCCTCTTTTGAACTCAGGGACGAGAAACTATACTAGATGGCAAAAGATTCCTAAACCAGAGAAAAATACAACTTCTAGTTGTCAAGAAATGTCACTGTAGAGCATTACAGCTGGCATAGGCAGTATACTGTAAGGGACACTTAGGGTAAAAGAAAACTCTCAAAGTAGTAACCACAAGGTTTTACTGATTGAGAGTATACAGCAATGTCTGCTTTGCATTGTGCCAGAGTATTAATGGACTGGACCCCAAATGATCCCAAAGGGACTTCTCTTTGTATTCAAAATATCCTTTGAGAAGATTTGAATGGACCTGGTGGGACCCTTGGAAAACAGTGTGCCAGCTTTAAATACGTTTTGGTGAGATCACAGATCTATGAGGCACCCAGAGGCCACCATTATTCTTTCGACCACTGCACCTAAAATTGCCACTGAACTGATGAAGGTCTCTGCGTAATTAAGGAAACTGGTAGAGGTACTGACCGACCAGGGGGGTCAACTTTGTGTCAAATTAAAGGGATAGTAATGTGACCTATTAAAAATCAAGGCTTTATAGATGTCCATCTATCATCCTGGCTATGTCTACACTTACATGTGAATTCAAATTGATTGTCATCAATTCAAATTCAAATAAGTGCATGGACATGCCCACTTTCCTCAATTCAAACTGAGGCACTCCTCAGTTCGAATTGAGGAAAGCAGAGTTCAAATTGGTCAAACCTGCTTTTCCGTCGAAGTCAGGGTCAATTCCAAGTGAGTAATTCAAAGTGATTTTTCCCTATACAATAGCGCCCCCTACTGAATTCGAACTAGCAAGTCCTGTTCACGGACATGCCAATTTGAATTGGATTTTCTAGTGTGGCCATGTCAGTTTGAATTGACTGAATTTGAATTAGATTCGAATTGATCAATTCGAATTCAATAATTCGAATTGAAATGCTCAGTGTAGACATAGCCCCTCAGACTGATGGGCTCATAGAGTGTTTCACTAAAACACAGAAAGAAAGACTTAGAAAATTTGTGACCTCAAACCCCCATTGCTGAGATACATTACTCTCACCTTTCCTTTTTGCTACCTATGAAGTGCCTCAACCATCAGCAGGGTTCTCCCTATTCCAGCTATCATATAGGAATCAACCACCTGGGATCCTTGACCTCCTTAATGAGACATAGGAAGAATGGAACTCCCAGAAATCAAAGTACTGAAGTATGTATCTGCTTGAGGGAAAATGTAGAGACACTGGGTCTTTTGCAAATAAAATTTGCTGAAGGCTAAAGCAGAACCAGGAACAGGCTTACAACTGAAGGGCCAGGATGTGAGAGTTTGGATCTAGGGATAGGGTCTTTTTGTACTGCCAGTCTCAGAATGAAAGCTACTGGCCACATGGCAAGGTCCCTTGAAAGAAGTGAGGAATTTGGGAACCATTGATTATGAAAATCAGCAGCAAACACAAATAATAAATGCAGAGTTATCACTTGAACCTACCAAAAGCCTGACAGGAAGGATGTACCCTCCTGGCCTACCACCACATATTCATAGAACCACAGAAAATGGTGTGAGAGAGCCCACAAACCCTGCCATCAAAGATGTGGAAGACAGTCCACTAAGAACTGCAGCCATGTTAGGCTTAGGAGTGGTAAAGATGGTCAATACTGAGCTGCAGACCCCCATCATAATTGTGCCAAAACCAGACAGGTCAAATCAACTCTATATCAACTTCCAGACTATAAACACAATATCAAAATTCAATGCATACGTTGTCCCTTGAGTAGATGACTTGCTAGACAAGCATGAAACCTTCAGGTACATATCTTTTCCTGACCTTATGAAAATTTATGATCAGATAGTTCTGACAATGGAAGCATGGGAGAAGACCACAGTCTCTAAATCATTTGGTCTTTACCCATTTAAGATCATACCCTTCAACCTTCACAGAGCTATGGCCATCTTTCACTGACTCATGAATTGTGAATTATGACCACCCTGGCAGCACACCATGGCATTCAATTGACGATATTGTCATTTACATTTATGATTGGAACTATCGCAGACATCTTGCCATGCTACTGCAATCCCAAAAGAGGAAGGACTAAAGACAACCTGGTCAACTGTAGATTGGCCAGCCTAGACGTCACTTATCTCTGTTATATGGTAAGGGGTAGGTGTGTGAAGTCACTACTTTGTAAGATCTTGGAGCTATGCCTATGCCAATCATAAAAATCTAGTGCATTTCTTCCTGGCCTTGCTGGGCACTACAGGTGCTTTGCCACTACTGCAGCTCAACTGATGGACCTGATAAAAAAAAAAAAGAGCCCCAAGAAAATTTAATGTCCTGAAGCCTGAGGCATGATATTTAAGATGATCTGCATCTTAAAAAGAGGAGACTGAGAGGGCTTATGATAACAGTTTTCAAGTATCTAAGAGGTTGCCATGAAAAGGAGAGAGAAAAACTGTTCTCGTTAACTTACCATGATAGGACAAGAAGCAATGGGTTTAAATTACAACAAGGGAGGTTTAGATTGGGCATTAGGAAAAAAATTCCTAACTGTTAGGGTGATTAACCACTGGAATAAGTTGCCTAGGCAGGTTGTGGAATCTCCATCATTGGAAGTATTTAAGAGGAGATTAGACAAACACTTGTCTGGGACGGCTTAAGAGGGTACTTGGTCTCACTATCAGTGCAGGGGAGTAGACTCGATGACCTCTCATTGTTCCCTGCAGTTTCTATGATTCTATGCTGAAACAGCTGCTAATTAGGGAACCAAGGCTCTTGCACTCAGGCTGATTCACATTGTACACAGATGCCTCAGATATGGGTCCTGGGGATTTTTTTCACAAGACATTGACAGAGAAGACCCCATTCAAGTCAGAAATTAAAGCTGGAATGTTGAGTTCTGTAACTCAGTTATTTTACAGTACCATAAATGTGTCTCTGCCATATGTATTCTTTGGACTGCTTTTATTAGTTGTGCAAGTTACTACTGTCTGACATGACTGGATGAATTACAGTATGGAAAATGGTATTAATTTTAAATTTTGCAAGAAGTGGTGACATTTGGTTACATAGAAATGTCATTCAGTAAACAAGTTGGTGAGACCAAATGTCAGAAGAGTGGGACATAATGTAGAGATGTACTGTACTTATAGTTAATTGAAATAGCAGCTAGCATTTCAGAAGACAATTTGCCCCACTGATATGATGCCACTCACAGAAATATTCTAGAATGACTCATCTTGGAAATACTAAATTTTTTAATATGTGAAGAGATGGATATTACCTGTGTTATTAGGAACCTGACACCATTTGGAACCTGTCAGTATAGTGGAGTAAAGGGGCTTGGCTTCCCTTCAAGATAGATGGATGGGGATCCACTCCCCTCTCCCCGCCCCCGGTCAGCAGAACTAGGCAAGACATATCCACCCCACTGAAAGAAGGGGGACAGGACAGGAATTTGAAAAGACAAGCTTTGGAGTTCAGTTGTATAAGAGGAGAAAGAAGCAGAGATCTCTTGCCAGGGGTTAAAGTATAATTTGGCAGGCCCCAGAACCCTCTTAAATTGGCAGACCCCCTTCATGCTAATCTGGGCCCCCGCTGTGCCTGTGCGGGCTGCCCTCAATATGGTGTAGGCCCCCTTCATGCTGGTGTGGGCCCCCCCATGAACCTCAGCTACTGCTCCCCATACTCCTATCCCCAACCCAGCTACTGCCCCCACATGCCTGTCCCACCATCCCAGCTACTGCCCCCCCCACATAGGCCCTCCACCTCAACGGGGGCCCCCCCCACCACCCCCACTCCTGCCCCCCCCACCTACCCCCCACCTCAGCTACTGCCCCAGCCCCTGTCTTGCCGCTGGTCCCCCAACCCTTCCACAGCCCCCACCATGCCATACTGTCTTCCCCTACTGGCCTGGACTGACCCCCTCCTCCATACCCTTTACCCACCGGGCTGGCTCATCTGTCCCTGAACCCCTCCCCATCCTCAGAGACCCCTTACCTGGCCACTATGTCACTGCAGAGCAGCCCCGGCCCAGGCTGAGGCTCCTGCCTGAACCTGCTCTGACTGAGCATGCTCAGAGGCTCTGAACATGCTTAGTCAGAGCAGGCTCAGACCAGAGCCTCAGCCCAGGCTGCAGCAACTCCCTGCCTCCTGAAATGCAGTGGAATGGCATTTCAGGGCCTGCTATTTTTAGAGTCTCAGCATCAGGGGCCCTTAATAGAAAATGGAGCCAGAAAGCTGCATTCTGGGGCCCACTATTTTAAAATGGTGGGCCCAGGCACACAGTGTTCCAGCTCCATTTTCTGTTTTTTAGCTCTGTGCTGGAGCAGTGGGAAGGAGCTAGGAGGCAGCATAGCCAGGGAGGCAGTCATACCAGCCCCGCACTGTCTCCCGCTCCCTCCCTACTGCTCCAGCACAGAGCCCAGAGCAGTGACGTGGCGGGGAGGAGGGCTGGCCAGACCAGCAGTGCTGAACCAGGCCTCCCTTTTGGCTGGCTCGCATGGTCCCCAGCATGGGGGGGGCAGCAGTGCGGCCCCAAGGGGCCCCCCAAAGTGCAGGGCCCTGGGCGGCTGCCCTTTTTGCCCTACCCTAAGGACGGCTTTGGTTCCAGCTTACTTTAACACCTGTCTCTTGCCCACTGCTGATCCCTGTCCTCAAGACTGAGCTCTATAGGACCAAGGAACAAGAGGAGTGGTTAGTACTGCCAAATGATCAGTACCCAGAGATGCTATTGGGATCTCCCCTGGGTATCCCAACAAGATGCAGGAACCCCAGGAGACAAAGGTACACTTGGAAGGGTTACTAGCAAGTAGCCTGAGAAAACCAGACAATAGTCCAGTTGTGTTGCCTGAGTCTAGATCAGCATGTTTTGGTGGGACCCTACTGACTCACTGGTAGAACCTTCCATCACTGTCAGGACGCCCCTGCCAACACCATGCTTGGGGTTGCAGCCTACCTGCCTTAGGCCAGATGGCCTTCATTTGCTTATGTCTTTGCCCTGCTAGGGGCCAGAGCCTTAGATCGCCAATTCAAGCTTGCATTTACAGGCCGAATGTAGCAAAGGGGTAAGGTCTCCCTCAAGATTGGTCTTTGCATATACTCATTGCCAAGAATCTACATGTTTGACTACTATTGTTCAGTGACTACCTTCATCTATTAAAGGACACAAAGCATTTATCTGATTTTTTTCATCAATAAAACAGCCTATGGGAAAACAATACAATTGTGAAACAGGCTGTAAGTAAAGTGCACTGTGAAGTGCACATAAAATGGCTCCCTTTCTCTACCAAGATCGGAATAGAAAGGTGCAATACAGATTAAACAAAAAAAAAAATAAGAATGCTTAAATATATCTGGCACACACACATCTAATAAAGTTGCTGCCTGATAACAAACACATCAAAACCAATTCTAATGAGCTCTACTCCAACATCACAGGCTATGTCTACACACAGGCAGTTAAATCGATTTAACTTGAATTGATTTAACAAAATCACTATAAAATCATTAAATCAATTTAACAGGTCAACACTAAAAAATTGAAATCGAACTAGCATGTCCAAGGACGGGACTTGCTAGTTCGATTCAGAAGAGGTGCACCATGGGAGGTGTGGCAATATGGCCCCCTGGCAGGGCCACTCCACCCACCCAGTCCTCTACCTGGCTTTTGCCCAGTCAGCCCAGAGGCAGGGAAAAGAATCCCTCCCGCCCGGCTCTGGGTGCTCTGAGCCTGGCAGAGAAGAAGGGACCCCTGCACCCTGCTCCCCCTCATGTTAGCTGGGCAGCTGGGAGGGAACTCCGCATGCCCAGCTCCCCCTGTGTGCAGGCCAGGCAGCAGGGAAAGGACCCTGCACACTTGGCACTTGTGGGTAACTATAGTGGGGATGTTGGGGAAGGGATGCCAGTGCTGAGCAAGACAAGGGTGGGTCCCGCATACCCCTCTGCCCTGGCCATGGTCCTGACACCCTTTGTGGCCAGGGCGCTGAAGGAAGTCTTCCTTCCAGGGTCCCATGCACCTTGGGAGGAAGAAGGTCAAACCGGGTTATATTGATATAACCCTATATTGATATAACACATCCACACTGCATTATATCAATATAACGGTTTTGCTTTAACTGTTATAGTGATATAATACTAGGTTTTATTACATCGCTTTAACATTCCTTATATTGCAATGAGGGAGCTCCCCATTTCGATATAAGGAAATGTCATGTGGACCTACCATTTTTTAAATTGAAGTAACAAGTGTTATTTTGATTTAAACACTGTGTGTGGACATACCAACACAGTGCTTAGCTCCTAAAGTATATTTTACTGTGCCTATTTTCTGATTAGTGGATGCTCTGTTACCTTTAAGGATGCTGTAAATTCAACACTACAAATTAGAGCATGAAAGAGGAGAGGAGTGGCTGAACGACTTCTGTTTCTAAACAAACAATTCTCACCACTAGAAACATTTGAACCGTCATCATCAGCTGAAAGAGGAATTGAAAATCAGAGATGTGGGTCTACATGCACATGTCTCAAGTGGCAAGACAAATTTGCTTGCTATCATGTTAACATGGACATCTGCCACCTCCATCAAATCTCATCTTATCCCCTCAGGCACCTCATAGAAGATACAGTATAATAATGGTTAAGATTACTTAAGCAGCCAATGCTATTTTGTAGTTGGTTGAGGATCAATTTTTCATTTTTTAAAATAGCTGAACCTTTGTGCCTCTGACTTGTTATTTTTCCTCTGAACATTCAAGAACTTCAGCTGTCTCAAGCTTTCCATGCCTCCCATCAGTCACTTATGATGAAAGAAAAAGAAAAAAAACTCAAAAGAATGGGTTATAAATACTGCAGTTCCATCATCTTTTAAGTCTTTTCACTAATAATCAACCCTACAGATATCTCTGCTTTGAAGTTTGCTATTTCTTGCTAAATGCATGGCTACATGGTTCATACATATGAAGGAACTGCCTTAGTATCTGTTGTTTTTTTATTGCAGAAGATATTTTTCCCAGGGGAGAGAAGAGTTAAAAATCCAAGTAATTAAATATAATTACTATTCCAGTTGGTCTTAGAAGTTGAAATACATTCAAATAAAGTCAGAATACCACTGATACGCCTATTAGTACAATAATAATACTGCAAATAATTGAGCTTTTGATAGTATCCAATTGCTTTGGTCTGCTGCAGTGTCATAAATAATAGAATGTAGTATGGGAAAGAGGATTGCTTCTTAGTGCCTGAAAAATAACTGTTTTCTGGTTTTCCTGAAGACTCCAAGTGAAAGCCTGTGAAATACACAGACTTTCAGTTTTATATAGGTTTGCCAATACACTTCTGAGTTTATTCTCAGAGTCTTCAGAAAATGAAATATTTGTTTGCTACCTCAAAGAAAAAGTAGCTGTGATGCTGTTACATTCTACTCTCTAGAATAAAGATTTAGAAAATTTCCCTAGCTTCACTGTTGTCTGCATTGATGTTTTAGCAATGTTGGTCCCAGGGTATGATAGACAAGGTAGATAAGGTAATATTTTTTATTGGACCAACTTCTGTTAGTGTGAGAAACAAGCTTTTCATTTTCTTGAGGTCCTGAAGAAGCATCACTGTCTTTTCAGCAATAAGTTTCAAACCTGCAAGCGTTTGTGTAGTGAGCTCAACTACCTAATCAGGCACTAATTTGACTGGCATCACCATAATGAATGTATTCTTATAACATCTCTATTATCCCATTGTACACATGGAGAACTGAGACAGAGTTAAAATGATTTATTGAAGTCACACAGGAAGTCTATCACAGATCCAGGAACTGAACTCTCATCCTTTGTGTCACAATCCAGCACCTAATCACAATATCATCCTTCAGTTTAATTCATTACAGCAGTGGTTCCCAACCTGTGGTCCATGGGCTACTGGTGGTCTGTGAGGGTACTGCGGGTGGTCTGTGGAGGAGAAAATGATAATTACTGCAGGAACATGTACTGTGAAGAGTGCAATATGTTTGTGAGCGAGCAAAATAAATTATTAAAAATAGCTGCATTTTTAATACCTCTTGTTATACAAGTTTGACTACCATCAGCCATAGAAAAGTTTTAAACTGCTTGCTTACATGGTGGGCTGCAAAAGCTTTTTATGATGATGTAATGGTACACATAAAGGAAAAGGTTGGGAACCAGTGCATTACAGCATCACTTTCATACAATAAGACTCTCTAATTACATTACTTGGATAATTTACACTGATACTGTTGATTTAAGTTTTTAAATCCTATTTAATCAGACAGGTCCTGATCCTAACCCCAGATGTGTATGTGTCTCCTGGATGATGCTTATTCTCTGCAGATTACATTGACTTCTATAGGAGTTATCTGTGCTTTAGTATCAGATTTTTTGTGAACATTTGTGTAATATATGGATCTATGTTTTCCTAATCAGTTTTTATGTAAGCAATTAACCTCATCTTCATAATTTTATAAAACTGTATGTCGGGGTACTCTATTTTCTGTTCAGATAAAACTGACATTTGTTTATATGTGCCCACTTCTAATACAAAGTTACATATAGCATATAGATAATTTCCCCAAGTATTTTTTGAGAGTTATTTGGTTAAATGGCTAGCCAGTGAGGCCATGAACCTAATCTTACTTTAGATTTTTTTGTGTGAAAGTGGCAATATATTAAGTATATTTTTCATAAAGCTGATTAAAAAAGATTGTTAGTTCAAGCGTGTTGTCACATGCTCTAGGTTAAATTCATATAGGTTGTCATACAAACTAAAGAACTGTTGTAACATAGAGACATTGTTAGACCTGCAAAAACATTTCACTTTTTTGTGCCAATAATGACCTGACTGAGAAATATGCTGCCCAAAGAAATATCATCTCCCATATATACCTACGTTATGATACATGCAACCCACACACTTCTGTGATCTGATGTACTGTATCTGAATTTCTGTTCAAGCATTTGATTCATTATTTATTCTTTATTCTTTTCCACAGGCACCCTAATTGTTAATGACAAACAGCAGAATAAATATGTAACAGATGACTGAAAGTAATGAAATCACTCTACTTTCTTCCAATGATCTGTACAGAGCATTATTTCTGCAGAACCTTACAGTGACTGAACTTTTAAACTGGCAGGATGTTCAGTACTTAAGCTCTTTAAAGACAGCTGTCTCACCTCAGAAAAGTGGAAGCCAGACATCTAAGACCAACATATTTGTCTGTGAATCAAACTGTCTTTTTTTTTTCTTGGTTCTGATAGTGTCTGTTATCACTTCTGGACAAGCAATTATTCTCTAGGTTGCATTTCTACAACCTTGAATTTTTAGGAAAGTCCTTGAGAGTTAATGCAGCCACTTTATACAGCCATAGTTAATGTATATAAGTGAATTATACAGAATCCTGGCAGCAAGTGCTGCTAAAAAACATTTAATATGCAACCCATACAATTCTTTTAACTTTACAAAATGCTTCAGATATCCATCTATTTCTTCTGATTTATTAAAAGCTTTATTTAGCTGTCATTGCATTTAGGCAAATGACTTTCCACTGTTGTCACTGTACAGAGTTCAGTCCTGACCAGAGAGGACTTGTCACTTCCTACACTGAAACTTTGGGTGCCTCACAATTCTTTGCTGTTGAGGCTCCCAAAGTGGGCCACTCACAAATGTCATGCAAGTCAAATTGTCATTCAGGTCACACAATGAACGTCTTTGTGTATAGCTGAAACACTGCTCCAGAAACTCTGACCTCAGCAGTCTGTGAGCACATTCCAGTTATACTGTAGTTTCCACAAGACTGGGTTACTATTTGAAGGACAACATCAACATACTTCCAATTCTGAATTTTCCCAAAAGATGTATTCTTCACTGTCCAGCCCCCTCCTGAACAGTTCAGATATTAAGTCTGTTATACCTGTAAAAGGTCAATATTCAGCAGTTTGCTACTTTAACTGGAGTAACCTAACAATTTGATTTAAACACACTGCATTAGTTTAGATTAAAAGTAAAACAAGTTTTTTAACCACAAAGAAAGATTTTAAGCATCAGGTATTAAAGCCACAAATTGTTACATAAGAAATAAAAATAAAACACTGTGTATTTGCTAAAACTTAACAAGCTAGACTTGGTTCAAAGTAAAATCCTTACAACATGCTCCCAGCAACATGCCTGACCAAATTTTCAGATTAGACCCTCCCTGCAAAGTCAAAGGACTGGTTCCCTTGTCTTCTAAGAAAGAAGAAAGAAATGTTTAGACAGATTGCATTTCTGTGAGCCTGAGGTGTTTTGGACCCTCATTTTTAAGGGACAGAAACAGTGGTTAAAGTATAATTTGATGGGCCTCAGAACCCTCCTAATCTCTCTTCCTGTATTGTCTGGGCCCCCCTCATGCATGTGCAGGCCCCAGCCCAGGTAGGCATTGCAACCACTTCCCAGTACCATATGCATTGGTTATTGCTCGGTAGAAATATGGTTATCGTGCCATAAAAATACTAGCCCTGATCCTGGCCTCACACACGACCCCCTCCAACCCCCTGCACCTCCCTGACCTTAATTCCAGTTTCACACTGTGCCTCCGTCACTCCACTGGGCCTGATCCTGGCCTCACACTACCCCATCACACTGATTATGTATTTTTATATTTTCTCTACCATTTCTGTTATAATGCAATATACTTTTCCCTCATTTTTTTTATGGTATGAGGCCTCTGAATCTTGACACAGTTTATGGCCTCAGCATGTCTTAAACTGGCCCTTCCAGGGCTGGCCCAAGGTTTTTTGGTGCCCTAGGAACCTGTGATTTTGGCACTCACCCTGCCCCCAGCCTGGCCAAGCAGCAAGCAGGAGCCACAAGGGCTGCCAGGCTGAATCCTGCCCACAGCCAAATGCCAGCAGCAGTGCTGCACACCCAGCTGAGGCCGGCTCCTTACCTGTGGCCCAATGCCAGCAAAGCAGGGTGGGAGGCTTGCTGGCCCCAGCTCCAGCCCTGCCCTTGGTGCCGCCTACCAGTTGGCACCCTAGATGACCACCTAGGTTGCCTCTATGGACAACCTGGCCTTGGGGCCTCCTAATATGACCTCCTATTAATGTTCAGCCACACTTTTCCACCATTCCTTGTAGGCCTTGCCAGAGCCCCAGGCATAACTAACAATGTGAACCAAAGGCTGGCTCCATGGCCTACCCTGGTTCACAGTCTGCTAGTACCATGCTGCATCTACATTAAAAAAGTGCCTTTGCCCCTGAACTGAGTCTCTGGTCTTTCTTTTTGAGTATCATCAAGGTCTGCTGAATCACCATACTGCACTCTCTGCTTGTGCAATGAATACAGGAGCTCCAAGAGCAGCAGCACTGAGCAGCCATAAGAACTTAGCAGCCTTAACAATGCTGTAGCATTAACAATTCTCTAGGGCACGGGTATCAAGCATGCAGCCCATGAGCCAAATGTGGCTCGCAAACCTCTTCCATCCAGCCAATGACTGTGCTCTGTAAGACCACTGCCTCCCTAACAGAGACAGAGAGAGTGGTCTCATGGAGGGAAGTCTTGCATACACAGTGCTACATGATGCCACAAGTGTGCCCTGCTATTTTGATGTTTGGTGTCTACAGACCACTTGAAGTACATTTAAGTAAAATCTGGACCTCCATAGCAAATGAATTTGACAACCCTACTCTAGGGCACTTAACAGCATTTCTGACTGATGCTTGACAAGTTTTCCTACAGAAGAAACCCTAGATGGTCTGTGGCAGTAGTTCTCAACCAGAGGTACACAGAGGTCTTTCAGGGACTACATCAACTCATCTAAATAGTTGCCTAACTTTATAGCAGGCTACATCAAAAACACTAGCAGTCAGGACAAACTTAAATTTCATGCGGACAATGACTTGTTTATATTGCTCTTTGTCAAGTGTCCTGTAGGGTTGTGACTCACCACCAAACATGTTGCAACTCACCAGAAGCTGAAACCCACTGCTGTAAAACACAGGAAATAATTAAGAAATACATCCAAGCTTATCTCCAAGTGTAGACAGACTGTTTTCAGATCCTTGGATGAAGAATCCTAGATAAATGTAACATTATTAATTACAGTTAGTAGTAGTTATTAAATTCCACAGGATGCAACTCTTCAGATGTAATATGTCTGGAAGAACCCAGCTTACAGCCCAGGAATGATTTAAAAGGGCTCCCACACACAAACACTTAGAAGCTAAGTCTTCAAGCATCCCATCCCCTCCTCTTTACCTCATCTCCCGTAAAAGCCTTGTCCTGCACCACCCCTCTGGCCCAGCTCTCCTTCCCATCCATATACCCCAGGACTAAAAGACACTCCTAGATCCCAAGGATGTGCATGCCAGCTCTCCCCTACTCTGTGGGTCAGGGGCATGTCTCTGCAGCCCAGGTCTGAGGCTGGGTTCTTTCCAGTTTCCAAAGGGATAGCCGTGTTAGTCTAGTCCAGTAAAAAAACAACAAGCAGTTGTTAGTCTTAAAGTGCCACACAACTGCTTGTTGGGTTCTTTCCCTCTGTCTGACCTCTGCATGGAGCTGGAGGGCCCTGAGCCAACCCCTTCCTTCTACCCAGGGGTTTCCTGTGTCCCACAGGACTCCTGGGTGCAGTCTCCATCCTCCCATGTAGAGACTGGGGTAAGGCCCCAAGTGGCCTTGGAACTGACCAGGTGAGTGCTCAGGTGAGCCTGATGCTGCCAGTCCTGGTCCCGCTCCCAGCCCGGTACTCACAGCAGGTCAAGCCAGTGCCAGTGCAGGATGGTGCAGAAGGCCAGGCTGTCACGGAAAGAGCTGCTGAGCTTGCAGATCTCCATGCTGGGGTAGACCTTGCATTGGTGGTAGCACCAGGCCTGCAGGGTGCCTCTGGAACTTGACATGGGGCTGATGGATGAGGGGCTCAGGGCGCCATTGCTGAGGGGAGATGCATGGGGGGGGGGGCAGTGCTCTGCAGCTCTGCCCTGAGCAGCTCCCAGGAGCTCCTGTCCCTGTGCTTGGCTCCAGGCATGGGACTCCACCTCCGGGATGGGGATCTCAGGGCTTGGGTGATGCTGTAGCTCCCTGCTCCCTCCTTCTCTACCCCATGGGCTCCTCCTTCCCTCTCTGTGCCGGGCTCTGCTCAGACCTGTTCCCACCACCCCTCCATCCTGCCCTGCAGCTGGCTCATCCTGGGCTGGAGATAGATGGTACCAGCCTGTGGTGGGGCCATGGGATACTGGGTGTCCTGCATTGTGAACCAGTGCCAGTCTCCAGCTGGCCCTGGTCTGAGCATGCCAGGGCCCTGCCCAGCCACAGATGGAGCCTGTATTCTGCCCAATTTTTCTACTTTAGGGACCCTGGAACTCTGACCCTAAAATTTGTGCTGTTCCGAGGCATTCTGCCATACTTTAACCCCAGCCAACAATCCTTTGAAATATGTTTTCCTGAGGATTACCACTGGATAAAGTTCATTTTGCAGTGAGGAAGGACACATGGAATCTCAAAGTGAAAGAAGCTCTGTGCTGTTGTTTGCTCAAATACAGATTAATCTGTTCCTATCCCCTTTGTTACCAAAACTGATCATTGACAGATGATTGCCAATCAATTTGGATGACACCTGGCTGAAGATGTCAGGTTGTCCTTTGTCTTTGAGAAACCAGTTTACCCACTCCTCAGACTTGCCTTGTAAACATGATGTAGTCATAATTTCACCTTACATTTGTAACTCTTAATATATATTTCATACATATGTTATTTAAGAATATTGATGATCAATGTTGTATTAGTTTTTAAATGATACCACAAGATATATTTTATATGAAGGTTATTGTAATAGCATATATGGTGTGAACATAGAGGTACTTTTGGTCACAACTCTACAGTACATGAGTATGAGTAGAGTATGTAGAAAACCTACATATACTTGAAAACATGTACACAGACATCTAACATCTGCATTACAAGTGAGCTGAAAAGCATTTGTCTTTCCAGATCCTAAGTTTAGGACTCCATGTTTTTCTTAGAACAGTGATTAATAAGTAAAGCAAGCTATTGGGCTTTCTACATTGTTCAATAAGTTGGTAATGTCATCAAAGGTTGTAGGAAAACATGGTAGCCTGGATGGTCCTGACATCTATGTAAAATAATCACTTTAAAATGTGTGTGTGTGACATAAGCTGTTGATTTAATGAGTATATTTGATGACAGGGTACAAAGATTTAGCTCCTGGCATTGCCAAGCTCCTATCTTCTCCCCACCCTCATTGGCATAGGTTGATTTTTTTAATATTTCTTTTATTTTGGGGGAATTTCATGTTATTTTGTTTTATACATTCCCTTCAGAGGTTCTGAATTGCCCCTAATTGTTGGGAGGTACTGGAAGGGGGAATTGCCCATAGGTGGTGCAGGAGAAAAGGCGATGGTATGAGATGTGTAGAGTGAGCCTACCCAGTATTTACTCTTCATTGGTAGCTTTTCACTCCAGAGCTGGATGGAGGGGTGGTCAGGCCAAGCTATGCTGTGTACAATTTTTCAGTGCCCAGATTGTGTAGCTCAGCACAGCCATGCAGGACAGAAACCTTCACCGTGGGCTCAGTTACCTATTCTACATCATTCTATTTGTCTTTTTTTTGGATTTTATTTTGTATTATTTCACATTAACCAACAATATAGGGCTTGGACTGGGTGTCTTGATTCCTGTCCTTATCTTGCTCTCTTCCACACCACCTCAGCTCTTAATTTTGACCTTGCTCCCCTGAAGTTGCTCCTACCCCTAATCTTAAAACATGCTCTCTACTCCAGCTACCTTTTCCTCTCTGTAGCTCCCCCACAACTCTGCTTCTATCTACCCCAAATTTTTATGCTCCCCTACTCCTTCCCATCTGTCTTCTGCTCCTTTCCTTCTGCTCCTGTGTCTATGAAGCCCATCCCAACTCATATATCTAATCTTAGAATCATAGAATCATAGAAACTGGAAGGAACCATGACAGGTCGTCGAGTCCAGTCCCCTGTCCTCATTGCAGGACCAAGTGCCCTTAAGCACCCTGACAGTTAGGAATTTTTTCCTAATGTCTAACCTAAACCTCCTTTATTCTAATTTAAATCCATTGCTTCTTGTCCTATCATTGACAGTTAAGGAAAACAATTTTTCTCCCTCCTCTTCATAATAACCTTTTAGGTACCTGAAAATTGTTATCATGTCCCCTCTCAGTCTTCTCTTTTCCAGACTAAACAAACCCAGGTCTTTCAATCTTCCCTCATAAATCAAGTGTTCTATACCTCAAATTATTCTTGTTTCTCTTGTCTGGGCTTTCTCCAATTTTCCACATCATTCTTGAAATGAGGAGCCCAGAACTGGCCACAGTACTCTAGCTGAGGCCTAATCAGGGCCGAGTAGAGCAGAAGAATTACTTCTTGTGTGCCTTACTTACAATGCTCCGGTTAATACACCCCAGAATGTGTGTGGATTCTTTTTTTTTTTTTTGCAAAGGTGTTACACTGTTGACTCATATTTAGCTTGTGGTCCCCTATGAATCTCAGATCACTGCAGAAAGCACAAAAGAAACTCTCTCTTTTCTCATTTTCTGTGCTTGATACCAGAGCAACCAGCCATAGGCAGGAAAGTCAATCACAGAAAAAGTCCTGCTCAGCAGATCCAAGATGGTGTGAACCCAGTTACTCTGGGGGGAGTGTACGCATAGGGCAGCCTGGTTGCTAGAGCTGCTTCAAGTCTGAGTTTCTTCAAGATCCCTTTTCTGAGACAGCAGACCCATAAAGTCTTTGAGAATGCTCAATACTAACTATCTAATACTAACTGTCTCAGAAAATCTTTAAGACTGCTCAGTACCCACTGCAAATTGTTCAATTTTATAAATGCAGGAATATTTCAGGTGTCTGACTTTTCTGTACCTCAGGCACTCAATGTACTGGTAGCCCATAGGTAGATGTGACGGGCTAAAGCATGCTCAGAACAGATAGAATTGGCTGCCAAATTCTACCAAGTCTCTAATCAACATATGTCAACTAAGATTTGTCTGTGTTATAATTTTTTTTCCTATTTGTATAAGTGTGCTAAAAGGTACATATCTGACACTAGGGTAACTGTACTGCCTAATTTCAAGCTTTTGCTCTAAAGTGTAAAACTACCACTTATTGTTCAATTATATGAAGATATTTTACCTGGAAAAAACAACATATTTCTCCAAACCATATTCTAGGAAATGGTTGAACTATTAATTGAATCTTCAAAATAAAATAAAATAAAAAAGATCACACACAGAAAATTTCAGCCCAAATGGTTAAACCTTTCCAAAACTATATGTAACTGAAAACAGAATTCTGGAATGGGAAGTATCAGGCAGCCTTAACTTTTACCTGCATTTGCCAATAATTAAATAAGCCAAGAGAAAGCTGTGCAAAGGATTAAAAAAAAAAGTCTAATTTCCCTCTATGAATGAATGTCAAAATAATGTTTATTATATCTCTATCATTTCCCTCCTGTCTTCAAAACAGGCCACATACTCTACCTAGTATTGTTCTCAATGGAGTACTTTCTTTACCTTCAATCCCTTATATCATAGACAGTTTCCTAGACTAATTAGGGCTAAATGAATCTCTCTTTATATCCTTCCAATGCTACTTTATGCTCTGCTACAAAGATCACTGGAGAGTATTTTTTCTGCCTACACAGCACACTCAGTCCTACGGGAAGGTTATCCTATAACTGCCTACTTAACAGTTTCATATACTTTCCTCTGAAGAGCTGGAACTGGTAACTGTCAGAGACAGGATACAGGACTACATGTGCCATTGGCTCACTCCATATGACAATTCCTAAGTAATACAAATGAATTAATGTCTGATTACCTCAAATGCTATAGCTAACATGGGCAATTAAAAAAAAAACCTGGCTGATGTCCTGGATATTAAAAATCTTCATGGATACTAATAGCTACAGACCACTTGTTAAGTATGAAGATTAACGACATTCATCAGCACATATTATAATATTATTTTAGAAATAATGCTGTATTCTACTTTGAGCGGCATTCCTGTATGCACATTAATGAATGTTAACATCTAATATGAATATAGCTGTATCACAAAGCATCATACTAAAAACTGATGCAGAATCAACAGTGTCCTTGTAATACGCTTTCAATCATTCAGAAGTTTTTAAAAGCTGCTCTTTCAGCTGCTGCTGGAACTTTAAATGTTTTTTTTTTTTTTTTTTTTTTTTTAATTTAAGAGAGAAATCTGTCCTCAAGGTTATTCCAGTTTTAGTGTTGCCACAGTAGCAAAAGAATGTATCATCTCAAGGACTCATAGATGTTCTGTTTACTATTATCACTTTGTAACTGTTGTTCTTGCTGTGCATCATGTGACATGTAAAGGAATATAAAGCTTCCTGATGTCCCAGATCAAACATGTTCTAGACATGAATAACTACAGCCTTTAAATTCAGCAGGAAAAGAAATAGGGAAAGTATCAGGTGAAACAATGTTTCAGATTGAAAAATCACACCCTTTCCACAAATATAAATGCTTCTCTATTTGTCATATGTATGCTTCAAAATGCAGGAGCTTAACAGAAACACATGATAGAATTTTCCAATAAAATAATATTTTTCTTTAATAAAGGGATGAAACATATTGGAAAACCTATTAGAATCACCACTATCTGAAATGAGACTAAAACATTTATTAAAATTAATATAAAATGTGATTTTTACTTGTTCTTGTAATCTTAAAAAAATCAAGCGCCTACAATGGGGGTTGGCAACCTTTGCTGACCCCTGTGCCAGCCCCACCCCCCAACCCTCATCAGGTGCTGGGTGGGCTCAGCAGTTGCCAGGGGCAGGGCTAGCAGAGGGGACAGGTGCCATGGTGCACACATGACTCTTACAGCCCCAAGTCCCACGTGGGGGGGGGAGCGGCAGCTGGGAGAGCAGCCATGGCACCACAGGGCCAGGAGCCCTGCATGCCACTGTGAATAGGCACACATGCTACTTTGGCACATCTACCAGGGTTTGCTGACCCCTGACTTTTGACATTTGAATGTTTTTAATTAGTTGATCTCAGTACTGACAATTCCTGTTGCTACATGTACAAATTAACTAAGGCTTAACCATGGATAGAAACTAGCATCAGAACTTTGGTCCTAAAGGTCCAGATCTAAAGAGGAGAAGAGATGAAGAAACCTAGAGCACACTTCCTGGTGCTCGCTCCTCAGATAAACATAAAGCCCATCAAGATCTAAATTCTGCAGTTTTCAAATTGACTATCAAATCAAATCATAGGGCTGGAAGGGACCTCATGAGATCATCAAGTCCAACCCCCTGGGAACTGAACCCAGGACCTTCTGCATGTTTGTAACAGTATTCCCAGGGAAATGTACGGAAGTACTCGTGGGAATAAAATAATCAGAATTTGGCCACTGGACCCGAATCTCAGATAAAGGAGGCAGTTAACAAGTATAGCAAGAGGCAGAAATGATGAGACTGTCAATTAATCACAGTTAATGCATGCAATTAATGCAGAATTAATTAACTAGATTTAAAAATAGTTTTGATCACTCACACCATACAGAGATTAACAAACAAAACAGTATTTTTCAATTTACTTCATACCAGTCCACTAAGTCCTACTGTTCGTTTTGTCAATCACTAAAACAAACAAGTTTGTTCACATTTATGGGAAATAATGCTGCCACTTTTTATTAGCAATGTCACCTCTATTCCATTTTGTTTAGGTGATCCTGTGGAGAGCAAGACAAGATCTGTACAAAAATCAGCTGCAATCCATTAAAGATTTACAAGGTTTTCAACCACCAAATTCAAATCTAACAAACAAGTTCTAAATCATGGATTCTATGAGTTCTCCCTGTGGTATGTTTATGACAGGGAAACAAGCATCACATTAAACCTTTTATTATGAACAGAACTATATAAAGAATAAAATAACAAACTTTCTATTATTCTGTGTAGCTGTAGTCTGTGCCTGCAGTGTTATGGAGTTTCTTGTTTCTCGTCTCAGCAGGAAGCGCATTAAGGGCAACCAAAAAGTGCAACTAAAGTTTACATGAAGTGTGGCATCTCTATCTATCCTGGAGGACTTATGTGTAAAAGCCTTAGGAATCTATATGTCAGACTTAGCACCTGCTTTTCAGTTTGTGTGTACATCTTCTCTGTGACAGTCATAACCCTAAATGCATGTGTGACTGGCAACAAATGAACACCATAAAACTGCAACAGGACTTCTCCCAGCCCTCCTCTCAAGACTTCTGTACAGAGTTTGATATCTTTCACCAGATCAAAAAATTGCTGCACTGCAGCTGATGTCAGACCGTGCTTTAAATCATTTAACTCTCATGCTCTGGAACCTATGCCTATTCAGTGACCTCATGGGCGAAGATTTTTAGGCAGACTGTGTGAACTGTATATGTAGGAAAGAACTTGCTGACATAATTCAGCATGCCTGGCAATGTTGAACTCCTTTTGTATCTTAACTCGCAGTGTTCACTATTGCCTGAATCATTGGGCAAGATTCCCTTTGAGGTCAGTCTCTTTCCCAAGTATTTTATTCCATTTGAAATTGATATTTGGCTTTAGTCAGTTGTCTACTAGCTCTCACAATTTCCAGTACCTTCCTCAGTCATTCCCAGTGTTTAATGGCAGTACTATCCCAACTTACTATATCATCAGTCTAAATTTTCACAGCCTCCTGTATTGTTTACTGATTGGCTCACTACACAGTGAAATATTACTGGAGCTGAATTTATTCTTAAAGGGAGTCTTAGGAAGCAACATCTGCCCAGTGGTGAATTGGAAGGGGAGATCTTGGAACTTTCATTGTCCATGATGCTCTGCCAAAATTCTGCCAAAACATCTAATTTGCTGATGAATTTGGTTTCTGCCTTCTTGGACAATAATTCACTTCCTTGAGGAATCATATCCTTTTTTTATGTTTTTGTTTAGCTAGAGCCCATATACAGTTGGATTCCACTTCATTATTTCTCTTCAGTTTTCAATAAGCGAATCCTATCTGTTTTAAAGATGATACTGTTTGTTGTCAAATTTTACTATTCTTCTTCTAGCCTCTTTCTTAAAGTGTTCATATAGTATATACTAGATTCTGCAACTTGTCTTACCTATATCTTTTAAGTTTGAGGGATGCACCCATTTCCTGTTAATACAACTTTCATAAGATGTTAAACAAACAAACAAGGAGTCTTGTGGCACTTAAAGGCTAAAAAATATATTTTGTTTGATTTACTGAACTAGACTAACACAGCTGCCCCTTTGGATCTTGGAAACATATGATGCTAGTGATACTTTCATATTTGGTTCTGCGATGCCTTATCACAGAATCATAGGCTGTGTTCACACAGCACTCTTGTTTCGAAACAACAGAGGTTATTTCGAAATAAGAAATACCCTGTTCACATGATGCACGGTTGTTTCAAAACAATGGGAACCGTTGTTTCGAAACAACGGTGTTGTTTCAAAACAAGTTAAACTCCATGTGGGGGCGAAACAACATTGTTTCGAAACAACGGTTCCCAACGCTGTGCGAACATGTTGTTTTGAAACAATGGTGACTTGTTTCGAAATAACTGTTGCCTGAACCTGCTATTTTGCTTTGAGATTTTTTCTTAATTCGAATTAACAAACTTAAGGTGTTATTTCAATACAAGTTGTTTCAAAACAACTGTATCGAAATAACCCCCTGTGTGTGAACACAGCCATAGAAACTGGAAGGGACAGTGAGAGTTCATCAAGTACAGGCCTCTGCACTTATGGCAGGACCAAGTACCCTCTTAAACTATCCCTGACAAGTGCTTGTCTAACCTGCTCTTTAAGTCTATGTCTACACTGGGAAATTAGTCCAGACTAAGAAAGTTTAGTTCAGATTAATTTAGCTCATGGCTATACTAGGCTTTGCCTAGTCCTAACTAAGAAATTTCTTTGTTTGAACTAGGCAAAACTTAGTCCGAACTAGTAAGACCTGGCACTAGTTTGGACTAAGTCACTTTAGTTCAAACTAAGCATATGCAAAACACTAACTGAGGCTTAGTTTGAACTTAAAAAAGTTTGAACTAACCCATTAGTTCGAACTAAACACGTGTTCTAGTTTGAACTGAGTGTTAGTTTGAACTAGAACATGTGGCTAGTTAGAACTAAAAACTCCACGGTTAGTTTGAACTAGCCGGAGGTTAGTTCGAACTAACCTCGAACTTATTTAGTTCAAACTAAAATTCGAGATGTAGACATAGCTGAACACTTCTAATGATGGAGTTTCCATAACCTCCCTGGGCAACTTACTCTAGTGGTTAAGCACCCTGACAGTTAGGATTTTTTTCCTAATGTCCAACCTAAACCTCCTGTGTTGTAATTTAAATCCATTATTTCTTATCCTATCATTGCGAGTTAAGGAGAACAATTTTTCTCTCTCCTCACGACAATCTCTTAGGCTATGTCTATACACACATTGTTATTTCGAAATAAGTATTTCAAAATGAGTTATTTCAAAATAAGTTAATTCGAATTAAGAAAATGTTAATTCAAATTAAGGGAAACCCTGCTATTGAAACGGCTGTTATTTCAAAATGGTTATTTTGAAATAAGGCCATCTGGACATGTTGTTTCGAAACAGCTGTTTCAAAACAATGGTGTTGTTTCAAAATAACACGTCCAAACGGTGTTATTTCGAAACAGCCATTTCGAAATAACCGCCGTTTTGAAACAATCAGAGTTTAACCTGTTTCGAAACGACGGTTCTTATTTTGAAAGGACGGGATCCGTCCTTTCGAAATAAGAAAACGTCATGTGGACCAAATTTCTTTTATTTTGAAATAACCAGTGTTATTTCAAAATAAAAGTGCTGTGTAGACATACCCTTAGATACTTGAAAACTGTTATCGTGTCTCCTCTCAGTCTCCTCTTTACTAGACTAAACAAACACAGCTCTTTCAATCTTCCCTCATAAATCAAGTGTTCTATACCTCTAATTATTCTTGTTTCTCTTGTCTGGGCTTTCTCCAATTTTCCACATCTTTCCTGAAATGAGGAGCCCAAAACTGGACTCAGTACTCCAGCTGAGGCCTAATCAGGGCTGAGTAGAGCAGAAGAATCATTTCTTGTGTCTTACTTACAATACTTCTGTTAATACATCCCAGAATGGTGTTTGCTTTTTTTTGTAACAGTGTTACACTGTTGATTGATATTTAGCTTGCTGTCCACTATGACACCCAGATCCCTTTCCACAGTACTCCTTCCTAGGTGGTCATTGCCCATTTTATATATGTGCAGTGGACTGTTTTTTTTGTAAGTGGAGTACTTTCCACTTGTCTTCATTGAATTTCATTCTGTGTACCTTGGACCAGGGACATTGCTGTCCTGAAAAAAAAGGGTCAGGGTACAACCTCTGCTCCCAGGGCCTGATCCAGCTCCACCTGCTGCCAGACAGTGGCAGGTGGCCTGGACAAGCCCAGTCAGGCCCCAGACACTACTGGCCAGCCAGGGGCTCTCTTAGAGTTTTTAGAGCCCTGGGTAAAAGTCAAGGATGCGGGTCCCCCGCTGCTTCAGTTTTGCTAGCCACTGCTCCCCCGCTCCACTGCTTCGCAATGTCCCCTTCCTCACCTCGCTAGTTGCCAACTCTGTCCAGAACCCCTTTTCTCCCTGTGTTTAGACCTTCAGCTCTTGCCTCTCCCAGTTGCAGGAGGGAGCATGTTCCTGCCCTGGCAGCTGCTCTTTTGGTTCCCAGGAGCTGCTGTAGGTGGCTTGTCCTGCTACCATGGACAGAACGCTGCCTGTGTGTTGATGCTGGCAGGGAGACATGCAGGCCACATGGCTAGAGTCCTGCAGATCCCTGAGTATAAGATTCAGACCCAGGTGTGTCCACATCCACAGTTCCATTGTTGTGGGTTGGAGTAGGGATGCAGATTCTATTTTTATCTGCAGAGGATCCATTAGCTTCTGCTTGTGGTGCTGCCTTTGCCACAGCTGTACAGAACAGTGAGCAATGCAAAATATTACAGCAGGGAACAAAGGAAGCGCTTCAGCCTGTTGCTGCTTAGCTCTGCTTGAAGTCTGCCAGCCAATCGGAGCCAGTCACCCATGCGCACTCAGCTGACCAGCTAGTCCCGCCTCTGACTCTAGGACAGGGATCAGCAATCTTTGCCAACCCCCATGGCAGCCCTGCCCACCACACCCTCAGTAGATGCTGGAGGCCAAAAGGGGGCTGGGCCTCCAGTTTAGGGACAGGGCTGGCTCCTGCCCCCACTGGTGGGTAGCCTCTGTGTCCCGGCTGGGCTGCATATCCTCCCGCAGCCTCTGGGTCAGGCTGGAGGCTCCGCCTGCCCCCGCCGGCTGACGACTTCCGGCTCTGCATTCAGAGCCAGAAGTGTGGGGGGGCAACCTGCCCCGCTCCCCTCCAGCCAGCAGGCGGCTGGGAGCCATGTGCTGCAGCTTCTGCTGTCCTGGAGCTGCAGCACATGGCTCATACTGCCCAGTCACAGGATGCTAGAGGAGTGGGGCCAGCGGAGAAGACTGAGCAGTGCCGGGCGCCATTCAGGCTTGGCTCTCATGCCATTTTTGGTACGGATGCTGGGGGTTACTGACCCCTGCTCTAGAAGCCCCAAAGGCCAGTCCCCACACTCCACCAATTAGCTGGTGATTGACAGCTACCCCCACCCCTTTGCTCACTGCTGGCCATGCAATCAGATGAACCAGATGACTGGCAAATGCAGGAGCTGCTGCAAGGTGAGGGCATGCGTAGTGTGGCTAGACGTAAAACCCAGCATGCAGATCTAGGATCACATGCAGTTTGACACTGATCATGTGCACATCAGATCCAGAGCCACATTTTTCCATCCAACAGGGCTCTACACATGGCCAGTGATCCCAGGACCAGCCAGGTGAATATGATGGGGAGATGGGGTGCTGCCAGGGCTGGAACTAGCTCTTTCAGCACCCAAGGCAAGAAGCCCCAAAGGCGTCTCCCCGGATCCGTCCCCAGCCACAGCTGGAAGGTGGCAGGGAGCTGGATCTGGCCCCGGCTGTGACCGCTAGGCGGCGGGGAGCTGGATCCATCTCCAGTTGCCACAGGGAGCTGGATCCATCCCCTGCACCCTCTAAAATTTGGCACCTGGGTCTTCTACTGATGCCTGGGGATCAGCTGCTGCCAGAAGCCCCAAGTGCCAAATTTTAGAGGGTCTAGGGGACAGATCTGGCTCCCCACTGCAGCTGGGGACAGATCCAGCTCCTTGGTGGTCGCTGGGGTGGTGAGGAGTAGGCAGGGTTTAAAGTAAGCTGGAACATCCCAGAATGCCATTCCAGGGCCCACTATTCATAGGGGCTCAGCGTTCCAGGGCCCATAAAAATAGAACGTGGAGCCGGAACGCTGCATTCCAGGGCCCAGCATTTAAAAATAGTGCGCCCTGGAATGCATCTTTCCTGTTCCATGTTCAATTTTTAGGGGCCTGAATGTTGGGCCCCTAAAAATAGCACGTTCTGGAGTATCATTCCACCACGTTCAGCAGGCAGGGGCAGGGGGAGGGGCAGGGGCCAGGGATGTTGCTGAGGGGTTCAAGCCCTTCCCCAAACCCCTCCCCTTCCACACCCCACCCCCAACCTGGGGCCTGCTGCCTCAGCCCCAGCCGCACCACCACCCAGACCCAGGGGCTACCGGCCCCACCTCCCCAGCTGCACCACTGCAAGTGAGTGCAGGAGTAGCCCGGCTCGCACTGGAGGGAGTATTGGGGGCAGGGGGTGAGGCACTGGCACAGGGGGCAGGAGCTGGGGTCTGGGGGGTCAACTGGCGCGGGAGTGTTTTGAGGTCACCAAGTTATACTTTAACCCTTGGGAGCAGGATCCATGCCAAGCACTATGGGGAGCTGGATCTGTCTCCTGTGCCCTCTAAAGTTTGGCACCTGGGGCTTTGCCCCAGTTACCTCAGCATAGTTCCATCCCTAGGTGTTGTTTGCCCCCCATTCCACACCTGGAACCCCTGACTGCCTTCTCTCCCCCTGTGGATTCCCCCCCCCCTTGTCTACTGGCTCCAGCCTGCTGTGGCTTCTGGCCAGCTGCCAGGATATTTAAAGATGCTGCTGGGCACCTGGATCCAGCTGCTGCCCTGGGTTGTCCTTATTTCTCTTTTTAGAGATGGACACTATATTTGTTCTTTTCCAGTCCTCTGGGACCTCTTGACTCCTCCATGATTTTTCAAAGATAATAGCCAATGGCTCAGACATCTCCTGAGTCAGCTCATTGAGTATTCCAGGGTGCATATCATCGGGCTATGGTGAACTGAACACATCTAACTTGTCTGGGTAATTTTTAACTTGTTCTTTCCCTATTTTAGCTTCTGATTCTATGCTGTTTTTACTGCCTTCCCCTACGTCAGGCATTCAGTCACCACCAAACTTCTTGGTCAAGACCAAAATGAAGATATCATTTAGTTCCTCTGCCATTACCACATTTTCTGTTATAGTTTTTCCTCTTTGTTGAGTAATAGACCTGACAGATCAGATCATAGGGCTGGAAGGGACCTCATGAGATCATCAAGTCCAACCCCCTGGGAATTGAACCCAGGACCTTCTGCATGTTAAGCAGATGTGCTAGCCACTACACTATTTGCAGGGCTACTACACTGCCCTTGGTCCTTCTGTTTTTCTGTGGCACATATCCTTTTAATGAGACCACGTACCTTACATGCATATAGGCCCAACATTGGTTACTCACCTCTGTGTCCCACCACAAACAATTGTTTTATCATTTTGCTTTTGTCTGTAGATATCAGTGGACACTCTTCCCAAACTGGAATTGTTCTTCATTATAGTTTTGCATGGATACTTTTGATTCATTCATTTTTATGTGATTCTTACATCTGTCTATTTCAGCTTCTGTTATTACATTTACTTGTGCTGTAATCTCTTTTATGTCACATAAATACCATTAGTGCATGTTTTAATTAGTCAATTTTTTGAGTTTTCAGCCTCCTTCATTATTGTGCTTAAGTACAGATCTTCACCTGAGGAATCCATTTTTGCATTTAATACATGCAAGTTTGTGCTTTCTCTGAAAATTTTAGCATAATAGATCCATTATAGTTTCTACTGACTGCTGGACATTTCCTGTACTTATGTTGTTTCCACACTGCTGGCATTGTTTACAGCTTTCCATTTTTATGTCCTTGGACAATTTAATTTCAGTGAACTTTTCTCTTGCTGACTGAGCTATAGTATTCAGTGATGTACTCTGTGGCTTTTTCTAGACTTTTTATTTATGTTTGTTTGTTCCACTGCTTGGCACATGCCTATTGCCCTTTCTAGCGCCAGATCAATCTCCCTTAGTAAACATTCACTTATTGGTACATCTTAGAACAACCTGGTCTTTACTGAGAGAATCTTTTAATATTCTACAATCAAAGGATTGATATTTTAGTTTTAAGTCTGCGACAAACATCTCTATCATTTTCTCTTCATTCTTTGTTCTCATTCTAATCACATAGTTCTCAAAAGGAATGTGTTTTTACAGGTACTCAGTGATCCTCAAACTCTCATTATTTCTGCAAAGCTTTCCTCTCTTGTCTTTCCAGTCCCACACCATCTTCAGGTAATACATTGTATACCTCTAGTGCTTCCGTGCCTTCCTCTCTTCAGGATCCTTTTGCTCATCCTCCAGTTTATTCACCCCTGTGGCTTTCATACACTTCTCAGATTTCTGTTGGAATTTTCTTCAGACATAGTCAGCATTTCTGCAGCATCTCAAAGCTGATCGAGGACTTAATGTGCAATAGCATGGGCTCTCAGCAACCTTTTCAATGTTGACTCTCACTGGTTAAGCTAGCATGCTCTGCCCCCTGTGTACCTGGTACTATGTAGTGTATCTGTGATCAGCAGACAGCTGTCAAGATAAACCCTTTGTTGTGAACAGAAGCTATGTACAACAGTGCAATAACAGACTCTCTGCTGATCTGTATAGCTACACCCAGCAGCTGGCCTGGCTGGGTCTTTGTTTCTGCCCCCAGTAGGAAGTATGTCATGGGAAACCAAAGACTGCATCTGGCATTTACAGGAAGTGTGACATCTCTGTGTTTCTTGAAGGACTTTACTCAACAGTACTTTCCCTTCTTTGATTTGTATAGGTAAAGTCTTATTTGCTTAACTATCAAGGGTGTCACAAAGCAGGTCAGATAAACAATTATTATTCCAGAAGCAAACAGGTAACTGCAAGGTGGAAAGAGTGTACATTATTTACAAATCAGTACATTAATCTACTTTCAGTATGTGCAGTAAAAGGCTCTCAAGCTACATCATGTATGGTTATGCACTAACAATGATGGATAGCATCCATGATTGTAAGTCTATACAAAATAAATCTAGATCTCACAGTTTGTCTAATATGATACCTGCTTACAGATTGTGTCAGATTGTGACAGTCTCTTGCTAACTGGCAAAATGTTACTACATTTGTCTAAAAGAAGCAAGGAGTTCTGTGGCACTTAAAGACTAACAGATTTTTTTATCGCGTGAGCTTTCTGATGATGTGGGATTTTCTCCCATGAAAGCTCATGTGATAAATAAATCTGTTAGTCTTTAAGTGCCACAGGACTCCTTGCTTCTTTTGCTGAACTAGACTAACACGGCTGCCCCTTTAGTATTTTTGCCTAGAGTTTAACAGCCACTTCATTGTTAAGTCAGTTGCTGACTTTATGGTATACTAACTTTTTGTGCTTTATTTCAACAAGTTCCATGTCCAGGAGACCTTTTTGCAATAGTCTTTCAAAACTCTGCTCACGAAGTCTGTTCCTCTTGTTTCCTTGGCTCTCTTTTTAAGTAACTTTATATATTTATATGCACAAAGGAGCTGTTCTTCTGTGCTGTCCTGTTAAGGAGTGGACTGTAGAGATCACAGCATAAAGCCAACTCCCAGGTGATCTATGCCCATTGGTACCCACTGTCCCTCTTGTTTAGATTTAATAACTTGCCACCATCTTGAAGGACCCATTCTAAGCCTTGTGTGCTAATATCGCATTGATCAAGGAATTTAAACCTGCCTTGTAAGATTCCCTGTCACCTTTCGGTGATTGTGTAACAAAGTTCTGGACCCCTGTAGTTGATCCAGCATGCTGCTCACTGCAACTCTAATTAATTGTTCTAGATTAGACTTTATGGAGAAGATCTGTGCCTAATTGATGGACTCGGATGGGCTGACGAGAGTTAAGAAGCTAATTAGATAGGAAGATAGAAGGCAGGAAAGAAGTACAAACGAGTAGTGAAACCTTTCAAAGTTAGATGTACAGAGATTTCCAAGGGCAAATATTTCTTCTATCTCCTCTCCCCCAGCCTTTAGCCAAGGGAGCTAAGGAGTGTATGTTAGGCTAAATACTACCTGTAACACATCAAAAATGATGGAGGAAAGCCAAAAAGGAATTTATGAAATATTTATTTTAATCAGTTAATAGCTCTTTAATTACATTTTTTGCAAAAGTTCTGTGGTCAGCTAAAACTTTTCCTTGGTAGTTTGTATCCTTCATGTAAACTTTTAGATTTGTATGTTTTTTTCCTTAAGTGAGTGCCACATATAATTGTCTGAAGAGTCAGCATGAAATATTGGAAACAGCTGAAAGCATAGCTGAGAGCTTTATAATTTTGACAAGTTCCAAAGGGGCAACCATGTCACCAGAGTGAACCATCCCTGGGTTTCACTGGCTGTTACCATCCAATTTTTAAATCCTCACCATTTCACCTTTATGAATTACAAAGAGGTATGCAGCTACAATAAGGTCTATATCTGTGCCAAGCCAAGAGTCCTAGGCCATTGTGATGTCAGAGGTGACTCAACCAATCGCTCCCAAGGAGTCACCTCTGACATCATAAGGGCCTGTCACATGGTACATTTCACATCACTCACACATATAGCAAATTAGAAGAGTGGACAGGGTTGCATGATTCTCTAAAGGTGATTGGGAAGGATACTGTGAAATAAATCACAGGAGGTGCTTACCAGAAAAAAGTCTCAGGGCTATATGGCACGAGTTCCTCATCCACCTCTTTTCAACTCAATAACAGCTCAAAAACATTTTCTCTATTTTGTCAAACCTTCTGGTGACTATTTCTCTTTTAGTGGCATATGTATAACCCATGTTTTTGAATAGTGGTAGAATAGTCATGCTGATGACAGGACAAGAAAAGCAACCTTTTCCGAGGACCTCTGCATTTCTGTAGTTGGAGTAGCAAGGAGCTGCTATGTGGGTATAACCAACAATGCTTATATTAAAAAAAATCCAAATATAAGCCAAAGATTTATTGACAAGCTATTGCTGTAATGGTAGCTAGGGGTACTATTTCTGAAAGGTTCTCTATTTTATAACAGAGTACTTTTTTGAGTAAACATCTGATTAGTTTAAGTACACAACAGAGATAGATAAAATAAACTCATTTTCTGAAAAATGAACAAGGAGTCCTGTGGCAATTTTAAAGATTAACAAATGTATTTATCATTCATTATTATTTAATTATTTATTCAAGCGACAGATAAATTTGTTAGTCTTTAAAGTTCATGCAATAAATGAATTTGTTAGTCTTTAAAAGTGCCACAGGACTCCTTGTTGTTTTGCTGAACTAGACCCACATGGTAACCCCTATGGAACTTCTCATTTACTTGAGTTATGTATCAGTACTAGGAAAGCTGTGGAAGAGGATAATCTCAGAATGCTTTTACCTGGATTTTAGTCTTTTCAGTTTTACTAACTTCCACAATTTGTACTCCCAGAACTCATTCATTTTTAGTTTAATTGTCCCAGGCATCCTGTATTTCCCCTTTCTCCCGTAAAAGTTCACTTTCTTTGTTATCTCAGGAGTTTGAAGTTTCCACAGAAATTAATTTTTTCTTTGCAAGAAGGAAAGCATGCTTGTCAGGCTTTCCACCTGAATAACTGAAAATCTTGATCTCCTGCATTGATTCAAATTCTGTATGCTTACCTCTCTCAATGACCCAGCTGCAGCAGTACTGAGACATTAATATTCACATTGATATTCATATTGTGTCACATCCTTCTCAGACTGGCATTTAGACTTTCAAGTCATAGGGAAGATCCACAGAGGGAACAAGGACACTGGGAGCTTCCTTTAGCTTTCACAAAACCACAGTGATAGTAAACAAAATGAAGAGGGCACAGGCTTTAGAATCTGTGGCTGTTTGATATTTGAGAGATTCTGCTAAGGAAAGGGTATAAATAAATAAAGTTAATAAACAGTGGGAATATTCCCCAGTCTGCATTAACGTCCACCCAGGATGATTTTTCAGCTTCTCAGTCGAGATGAGTAAAAATACCACATGCCTGATAACATTTCTCCTAGCTCTTTGTTAGAAAATCTGTTACATTCAAAAAGGATATATTTTCCAAAATTGCTTGTGAAAGGTATAAAGAGAATGTCAGAGTAGCATACAGTACATAGGGAAAAGATTGCAACAGCTGGCCCTACCCTAGTACTTTTAGTTGGGGCATATTATTCATAATATATAATTCATTCAGTAAATCTCTCCTCTTCCACTGGGTGTACAGAAACAGAGTCCAAAATGCTTGAAGTTATTCAATATTCAAAATTATTTACACATTTTAGATAATAATTTCTTGCTTATAAATTATTTGTTAATTTCACATGTCTGAAATGTGATATCTGAACTCATGTTTTATTAGTTGCATGTCACATGATATAGCTTTTGTCTGTTTCTTGAAAGATTTATGTAATTAACTGAAACACAAATTTCACTTAATCATTTTCCATCATTGCTGATTAATTATGCAAGTCAAGCTTTACTTTTGTTGGATATCCAAATTAAGATGTCCTTTTCACAAGCATTTGTGACAGTAAGGTTGAAATTGCCACTTAGAATAGATTGTCTTTTCACAGAAAGAGAATGGAAATGTAAACATGGTTGAATTAAAATTTACTTTTCAATACTAGCATTTGCAAAAAAATTTTGGGATATAACCTTGCTACTAATAGGCAAAGTAAGCCTGGTACTAAATAACAAAGTCTGATTTCAAAATTAGGCCAGAGGTGGAATCTGAGGTAGCGTTGTCAATGGCACCCATGATACACACACGGCATGCAATCTCCACCCATTAGTTTTAACCAACTTCAAACTACCTATTAACAGCCAAGATTTTTCAGGTGAGTGACTAACTGTGTCTTTTTTTTTTTAAATGGTGAGATGTGATTTCCTCAAGCACTATTTAATGAGAAAGTGAAGTTGGACTGAAACCTGAAGTATCTACAGTTACCAGAGGTCTAAATTTTCAAAAGTGACTACTAATTTAGGTGCTTTGATACTTAAGTTTTAGCAGTTGCTCTTTGAAATTCAGACTTTTCTAACTCTTTCAGGCTGGAAACCCAGAAATCAAGACACCAACAATCACTGGCTACCTTTAGGAATCTGGGCTGAAATCATTTGGACTAATATTTTGTTTGTGTGTATATCTGGACCTAAAGCAGGAAAGCTTTCTAACAGCTGTACTTCTCTGGAGAAGAATAGTTTACAGTCATATCAGCAGCCCCACATGAGAGAATAAAATAGGTCTGCTGCATATTGTAAAACCTTTCACTTACAGGAGGTAAATAAGTCTATTGTTCTGTTGCTTTATTTATTGCTAATTTGTTATTTTAAAATGTGTAGGCTGTTTAGTTAGAGTTGAGTGATCGAGCAGCCAATTAAATAGTCCAACTAGAATGATTGGGTTTGAATTCCTCTGACAAGCTGTTTGCTTGGTGTTAGTGTCTATTGTCCCCAGAAATTTTATTACTGAAAATGACTGTTTTTCTACTTTTAGTTGCCTGAAGAAAGATTGCTTTACATACACTAGCAATACAATAGGTTTGATACAGCCAGCACTACTGCTGACTTATCAAGGACAGGAGCAAAAAAAAAAAAAAAAAAAAAAGTTAATTCAATAATAAGTTTAATACATTCCTTTTAGATGTGGACCTTTCCACAGTTATTCATACATTGTTTACCTCCAGGATGTATTACTACTGCTAGATCCAGAGAAATCCAGAAAAAAATGTTCACAAATATTCATTCACATTTTAAAATTAATTTGCTGCACCTGTTATGTGCCCATTGTGTGTTGGCACTCTCCGAATATTCTTATGCATGAATTTACAAGAAAACTGTAAATGAACATTATGAAAACAAATTCTGAATTTATACGTATAAGGAGTCACAATGGAAACCTGATGCTAAGTATTACTCATCTTGTCATGGATCAGAAGCACCATATGACCTCCATATCTGTCAAAACTAAGTAGTGTTCACATTTAGAATACTGAATTCTTGCAATAAATGGCTCACAATCTAAGCACTATGAGTTAGTCATGGAAATTAGTCAGCAAATGATTATGATTAAAAAATTCCTGAAAGTCTTCAACAATTTGCAAACAGACAAAAAAGATTCAATTCACTGAAGAAATGACTCATTTCATATTATTCACAAGCTTTGATTACTGCAACTTCTATGTGGGCCTGCATCAAAAACTACCCAGACATTCTAGCTATGGAAGAATATTACTCCTTGAAAACCTAGCTGTGTTTTATTACTGGAAGATACTATCCCTATAATCCACAGATTGCACTGGCTTCCAGTTAGTTTCTAGATTCAATTCAAATTATTTGTTTTGATTTATAGAAAGGCAGAGGTGTCATTGGGGGGGGGGCAATGGATCTGGGGCACGGGCCCAGCCCCTGCCCCCAGGGGCAGGCCCTACCCCCTGGCGAGAGGCCCCGCCCCCTGGCCAGGGCTAGGGCTAGGGGGAGGCCACGCCGCCACGAGCGGCTAGGCCGCAGCATGGCGTGGCCAGAAGTGGCTGCTGGAGGCCGGGCCCAAGCTCGTGGCGGTGGGCGGCCAAGCCCTGGATCCCCAGTGGGGGATGGGACCGCCACCGCCGCGGGTGGCCGGCTGGGCCCCGGATCGGGGACCTGGCCACCTGCCACCGCGGCGTGGGCGTGGGCGCAGGCACGGGTGTGGGCCTGGCCTCCAGCGGCCACTTCTGGCCACCCCATGCCATGGCCTAGATGCTCACAGCAGCGTGGCCTCCCCCTGGCCCTATCCCTGGCCAGGGGCGGGGCCTGCTGGGCAGCCAGCCAGGCCCCGGATACCTGGCTGGGGACGGGGCCGCCGCGGCCGCGGTCGGCTTGGGATCGGGCCCCGGATCCCTGGCCCAATTGGGCTGGAGATCCGGGGCACTGGCGCTGGGTCCCGGGGCACATGCCCCGGTGTGCCCAATGCCAGCGATGCCACTGTAGAAAGGCCTTTTATGATTCAGGTCCTGTAAATCTTACAGTTCTCTTTTTCATGCTATAACTCAGCAGTTAAATTCTGCTGACATTCTGTAGGTATATTTGTCCTGCTGCTGGGTGTGGTTTCCTGACCTGCATTTGGCTCCTGACTCTAGAATTTGCTTCCTTACTTTGTCCATCAGAGCCCAAGCTTTTGTCCCTGTTTCTCAGAACAGTCCCGCAAACTGGTTTCAGAGAAGGAGGCCTGACATTCATTTTTAACGCTGGTAGGTCTGGGAGTAGTCCTTATTATTGATAATTAGATATGCAAGTATTTTTTATAATTTTGTGAGTGTACATGTCCAGAGGCTGAAGCACGCACTACTTTATAGATCAGAAATAGTAAGAAATCAATAAATTAAAGAGCTATGCTATTGGGCAGCTGTTGCTATGAGACATACACCTTAGGTTTTGTTGATTTTTTTTTTTAGTGGAATTTTCAAAAGCACTCAGCTGTGGCCAGACTCTGCTCATTGATGCCAATGGTACAATTCCCATTGCTTCAGTGGCAGCAGAAACAGGTCAATGGTCACTGCTTTTGAAAATCCCACCTTTAATTAGTATTTGACACTTATATAATGGTAGTGCTGACAGGGCAAATCCAGATTGGGTCCCATTGTGCTAGCCACTGTAAAAGAATATAATAAATGACAGTCTTTGCCACGAGGGCTCCCAATGTTGCAACCTCTGGATTTTTGAGAGTGGTAGATAATAGGGAAAATTTTCAAAAGTTTCTAAACATCTTAGGAGCATAGGTCCCATTTTCAGAAGTGACAGACACAATAGTACAGTCAGCCCCTGTTTTCTGGCTGGTCTCTGCAAGTGCAGGGTGGGTCCTGCCAAGGGCAGTTTCTGGTCATGTGACCACTAGCTGCTTCCCACAAGGGAGGAAGAGAGCCACAGCACCCATACCGGCAGCCATGGGGCAGCCAGCAGGTGCTGGCTGCAGCTGCAAGCTGGGCAGAGACACTGGCACCTCAATTCCCCTCACGGCTGCAGGGCCTGGCAACTGTGAGCAGAGCAGAAGAACTGGCACCTCTAGCCTGCTTGCAGCAGCTGCTATAGGGTCCCGCAGCTATGAGTAGAGCAGAAGTGTCGGTGCTGGCACCTTTGCCATGCTCATAGCAGCCGGATGCTGGATGGCCCCGCAACTGTGGCAGCAAAGTTGCACCGCTGCCAAGGGCTCAGGTGGGTGTGCCCCAGTGCCAAGTGAGTGGACCCTGGTCCACCTGGGCCCACGCATGGCTATGTCCCTGGACACACATTTAAAGAGTTGAAACTTGGGAACTAGCATTGTTACAAGAAAAACAGCAGCTGGAGAGCTGAAGTTCCATACCACTTAAATCTGTTCAGGGCTCGTGAATGGAAACAATAGTGGTGCAACGTATTCTGGTATGTGTTCCTGGCATCTGCCGGGTAGTTTGGTCAATGTATGGATTCAACTTCATTTGGATTAACTAGAACCAGTGGCATGCCAAAAAGAATAGGAACTGGCTAGTTAGTCTATTAGACCTAATTTTGTTATCCTGACAAACTGTTTATTTTGCCAAGACCTTGAAAGTTATTTCTGCACTGCACTGTACTGAAGTGAACAGCTATCAGAAGGCATGTGTTATTCCTTGAGTGTTGTGCATCAATCCCATTGTGAATTTCAGAATACAAACTATCTGCCCTTCTCATGTGAATAGCAGTCCTCATTACTTTTCAAAACAATTTCAGTGTGCAATGGGATATGGAGTCAATTTGTCCAATTTGCATTTGCTGCATAAAGTGCTGATGTACCTAAACTGTTTGGATTTTCTGAGTCCTGGTACTCCTCCACTAAATCAGTTTATACATTAATTAATACCAGGTCTCTAATTAGGAAAGGCTGTTTTAACTAATGATTTGAATCTGTATTTTGTTGTTTCTTCTGGACAGAATGCTGTGTCTTTATAGCTTCCAGCCTCCTTCCTATAGAGCAGTCAGATGGGGGAGAGGGACTTGCTTGTATTTTTATTTTTGTCTCTCTCCCAGTACTGGAAAATATAATAGTTTATCATTTTAATGTTGATACGTTCACACATATTTTATCCACATCTCTTCTAGCAGTTATTTATTGTAAACCAAGGAACTGTAGGGATTTTCTACTCAATTTGTTTCAGAAACTATTATAAACTGTTTAGCTGTTTCTAGTCTGTTAATCAAAGATTATTTTAATATTCATCCTGATTTTATAGTGGTCTTATATATGTGGAAGATTTCACATCCACTTTGGAATCGCTGGATCTTTGTCAGTTATTTGATATCAAATGCTGTGAGAGCTGAGGAATTATGTGAGACATTTTCATTGTAAATGTAGGATCTCTGCATGGCTTGCTTATTTAAGACCATCCTTGGTATCTTTGTTTTCACTTCTGTTGTTATTGTATTTTAGATATATTTGGTACAAATTTAGCTCTGAAACATTCAGCCTCCTCAGATTAAAACATGTTTTTCATGCAAAAATTCCCACCAGTACTAACGTGTGGGCTAACATGGTCTAAGGCCACCGGCAGAGGGATGAATTTCACCCAGTGAAAATATTTACAGACATCATCCCCTCATTTAAATTTTCCATTTGTGGCTGAAATATTGAGGTATTGAACTGCAGTTGTAACCCATGTGCCTAAAAAGGAGTAATCTTTTTCAGGGATCCTTTATGGCTGGGTTACGTTGCTGGGCGGATTTTGCAGCCCAGAAGCCAGAACCTTCTGGTAAGAGGGTGTGGGAGCACACTGAGCATGCTCCACAAATTTTTTTGTTATGCTGGAGTTACATGCCCAGGGAGAAGCCTGAGAACAGCAGCCCAGAGAGGAGCAGTGATGGAGAGCTGCAAAGTCCATGTGCCCAGTGATTGAGTGAGAGGAGCTGAGCCCCGAGTGGACTGCAGGATGTTTTCTCCCTGCTTTGGCCTGTTTTACAGGGGAGTTTTCTGTTGTGGACCTGAAAGCTGGATGGCCAGTGACCTGATTGCATGGTGTTGGTTGAGGAGAGCAAAGGAAGGACTGCATGGATTCCAGCTGAAGATTCCTGCAGCCAGAGAAGATGAGGATTGGTTCACTTTTGCATTCAAGCCTCAAGGACTTAAAAGACTACAATTGAAATAAGGGTGACTCCACCTGAACATTGGGACTCCTGGGTTTCTTACTGTTTTGTTTAAATTTCATTTTGGTTCTTAGGATAAGGTTGGTTAAGTTAACAAATAAAGTTCATTGTTATGTTTATGCTGAGTAATAGTTTAATGTGGGATGGGAACTGAGCAGTCTTCACTGTGAGTCCTGAACAGACTGGATCCTGGCTCTCTAGCTGCTTTCTGTCAGGGTTTCTCTGTTGGGCACTGGAGAGGAAGGGCAAGTGAATACATTTGAGCCCACCCTAGCAGATTACATAGTGCTTTCACTTTCCGCTTGTTTGATCTAATCTGAGAAAACTTCACTGCACGGAGGCTTGTCAGCCTCTTAGCAGTGTTTAGTTTTACGTTAATTCTGGTTAACTTTCATTTAAATATTTCTTGATTTATTTGGGCCTATAGACAAGAAAAGACCTGATTTTCAGAAGTACTAAGCCCTGAAAACCCTAGATGGAGTCAAAGGGAGCTGACCCTGCTGAAAAATCAGTCCATAAGTTCTTTTAATTGGTCAGAAGATCATATTGCCAGCTTTTCAGTGACAATGGTTTATTTCTTGATTGCCAGACTGTGGTTAAAGACCGTTTTTATACTTGTGCCTGAATATCCATAACTTTTGCTTGCACTAAAGTAGGAAGATCTTCCAAGCAAACCTTTGGTATGGATACAGACTTTCGTGTAATTATTTAAAGCAAAACTCCAATTGCATTTTAGCATTGTTTGTCAATTTCTTTCTTAGGACAAGATTATTACTTCTCTAACATTGCTGCATAAGGAAACAAAGGGGTGTAAAGTGCCCTCTTATTCTTCTGCATAATTTGTCTGAATCAGGGTCAACAGGTTTATTATTTTCCCACCTACCCCTGTGGATGAAGACAAGCAGATAAAGAGCAGAGCCTTGACTATGCTTGTAGCAGGGAGGCATGGCCCCCCTCAGAGAGAGACCAGGAGGAATTGCCTGACTACAGAAGGGCGGAGCCAGGAGCAGCCTGTCAGTCAGGTGGGAAGCAGAGAGGTGGTACAGGAAGTATAAGAAGGGAGGCCACGAGCTCCGTTAAGCTCAAGCTTCTGAAGGGGAAGGACGTGCCTCTGCTCTTTCCTGAGCCTGGGTCACCTGATGGGGTAGCGAAGCTCTGACCTACAGACTTGGGCCCAGGCCTCTGGCAGGGGCCACCCGTGGCTGGAGACTGGGAGATGATTCCAGAACCCCAGTCTGCCCCAAACCCTGAAGAAGGGTTGATGGCCAGAAGACCTGCTGGGGCTTTTGAGTCAACTCCTGCTAGAGACCCAGAAACCCTGGCTGCTTTGTGTGACCCAGAGGAACTATCCTTGGCTGGGACTTGTGACCTAGAGGAGTTGCCACTTGTCAACAGACTCAACAGGCTACCTGACTTGCCACCACCTGATGAGATGGAGGGGTTCTACAACTTCCCCCTGGATGACTACCCCGACGAGCCAGCGGACACAGCCATGGAGCAGGTACCACTGGGAAAGGGGGCCGGGATTGCTTTAGGGGAGTGTGGACACCAACTCTCCAACATGGACTCTACACCGGGGTCAGTGTGTTGCAGCCAGGACCCCGCTGACCCTGCGTGGAAGCCACAGATCTTGCCGGGGGCCTGGGCTGTGACACAGTGGAGCTGTGCGACCTTATGCCTTCACTGCCTCCTTTCCCCACCCCGACTACCCCTTCACTGAATGTGAACCAGAGACTTGAGATTGCCATTCCCTTCTAACCCTTAAGACTCTGTGTTTGACCGCTAAGAGGCTAGAGGCTTGGCGGGTCTGCCCTACGAAGGGCCGGAAACCCTGTGTTAGACCCTACCACCCTTGTGAGGGTGGGGCAACCATGTTACAATGCTCACTTAAGTGTATCATCCAGCATGCATAACGAAACAATCTGGCTCTGATATGGCTACTTTGTCTCAGAGAAAGGGGGGAATCGGGGAAGGATCAGTGATTCTACGTTCACAAATCCTTCTCTGTGCTCTTCCAAAAATGGCACAATTGTGTGCCTCATCTTACTGACACTGAAATGATAAGTTCCAGTCCTGCCCATAGGAACTTAGGCTGGAGTGGATAAGAGAAATCTGTTGTGATAAAGGAGAGTTGAAAAATGTGGCTACACTTAGACATCTGGTAGCATGTTTAAAGCAATAAGCTTCAGTGAAGTAATCAATGAATTGATGCAAACAGTTTGCTTTTGTGTACATACTGTTTTATTTTCTGTTCGGATCTACAATGCACCACTGTTCTTCTTCAAGGGGATTTTGTTTTATTTCTATCTGTGCTAGATCCACAAAGAGGAGGAAAATAAATAGTATACAGTAATATTGATTTTAAAAATATATACGTGCAAGAATTGTTGGCTAATGTTCCATGTTGAATAGCAGTGAAGATTTCAATTGCTGTGCCTTGTTGGTAAGCCAGTTCCTTACCTGAAGGAGGATATTTTGAAAGATAATTAGGTAATTTTTTTTGTTTCTATTTGGTAACTATTTTAAGTTGCAGGGTCCACCAAGTATTTTACTTCTTTAATTGCTTTTCTATGACACTCCTATGCAATGACTTTTAATAGTCTCTAGCAGTGCTGTTCATGATTAAGAATCCTCCAGTTATTACAAATCAAAAGGCATATCTGTAATAATTGGGGGGGTTTAACGTTGTATACAAATATTAAAAAAAAGTCAATTCCATCTTTGTTTTATGTCTATAAATGTATACAATCACTTATGCATAAATTGATGATACATTACCACAGCTTCTCCTCTTAAATATTGTCTTCTGATTCTTCTCGTACTCTTCTTATGCTTCATCATTCATATTTAATAGACAGACGTTTGTGTTTAGTCTTTGATTATAGTTTTTGCATTTAATATTACAAAGACAATGTCATTTTCCTGATATCTTGCTTCTCATAACCTTCTTCTGAAAAGTATTTATTTATATATAAGTTGTGAGATGTGATGTGTGATTAGTTGCTGCTGTACTTTTTCCATCAGTGACAGAAATTTCTGTCATAGGTGGCTTACACCTCACTGAAACTGGGGGTTAGGAGATAGAGGGGAAGCAGTGAGGATGTAACCAATGTCTTTCAGTTTGAGATAGGTTTAAGAAACCATTCAAATTCTTTATGCAACCAGGTAGATGGAATGGAACAGTAGGGGCTTCCAGCCAAAACAATGGTACTTATGAAACCACTAAGGATTCCAAATGGTATGGGTAGAGCAGCTATATCAATAATGTTTTAATATGTGCATGTGTGAAAGAGAAAAACAGGAGAAGAACTCCAGGAAACAGAAGACAGCAATGAAGCACCATCACAGCATGGAAGTACTGATAGCATGACTCAGAAAAAGTTAAAAGCACTTCAGGGTTGTTGACCTTTGATCCCGGACCTGATTGTGGAAGGTCCATATCTAAGATCAAGCTGTGATCTGCATGTTTAGCAAAATCAAAAATGTTTAAGAAAATGATAGTCAAAACAATTAAAGCTATAATGGAAGTCAGGGAACATACAATATTAAAAAATTTGAAATAAGCTTTGTAATAAGCTTGAGGCCTATCGGGCCTAGTAGTTAGCATGGAGTGCTTGACAGTGGGTTATAAAATTTAGCAATATGCATCTTTTGATAATATGCATCTACATATAACTAAGGAGCAAAAGCACATTTACATATCAAAACCATTGAGAAATATATGAAGAAAATTGCTTGTGCTAGCGATTGAAATCTGTATATGGTCCCCTGGAATGAAACATGGGTGGAGGGCTGAAACCTAAATGAAATATGATCCCAGATGTGTATGTGTATGTGGAAAAGTGTAAGGAAAAAAGGCGATTAAAAACACAGTTAGACCAAATCCTAGTGGAGATATCAGAAAAACAGGATGGTGGCAACTGGGTCATTATAGCAGCTTATGATGTTTTCTCCACTACTGGATTTTTTATCTTTGTTTCTGGTGGTCTCCATAGGATTGTAAGTATTCATAAAGCAGAAAACAATTTTTACTGTACTTATTCTCATACTGATATTTCTACAATTGTGGTCACTGTTGGTTGATATAGTAAGTCTTTTGTGTCTCTACGTGTGTGACTCATCAGTCTCATTCTACATAATAATTTTGAGGTAGCCACATGAGCAAAGAATCTCTGGTTAGTAGTTTGTGGAATTTGCAGCCAAATTAATCAACATGATACAAGATTAAATGGTGGCTGAAAAAACATTGGAAAACATAGCTAAAGAAGTGGCCTTCTGTTGTTTAATTCCTTCTGTGTTCTAAGGAACAGAGTTTGTGTGCATTGTTCATAAACAAAGAAGAAGGGAGAGCCCTGTGCAGATACAAGTATGTGGATCCACAGCCAATGTGCATCCACAAAAAATGGTCCCCAGATATCCTCATTGCATCCACAGATGTGGATATCTATGGAAATAATGCAGATATACATGGATTTTCAGGGCTCTGGAGGAAGGCATTATGAATAGTGTAGTGGCTAGCACCTCTGCTTAACATGCAGAAGGTCCTGGGTTTAATTCCCAGGGGGTTGGACTCAATGATCTCATGAGATCCCTTCCAGCCCTATGATTTGATTTGAAGATACCTTTCTTTATCATCAATTTCCGCTCTTAGTAGAAACAAACTCCAAGATCCTAAAGTTTGACTAATCACTTCGGTCAAATCCTCCACATGCAGTTTTATTATCTTTTGCACCACTAAGGGAAGACAGGATGGGAATAAAACTAACCACATGTATAATGAAGGCTGGTAACATTGAAAAAAAAATTGGCAGTCCAGAGTCATCATACATGCATACACACAGACACACATGCATCTCTCTCTCTCACACACACAAAGCAGCAGAAGTCAGGAAACATTTTTATGTTCACCTACTCATTGGCCAAGTAAAGGCATATTGTCACATTGGTATTTTGTTTCATTCCTTTTATGTTATTGCCCTGCAAATAGTGTAGTGGCTAGCACATTTGCTTTACATGCAGAAAGTCCTGGGTTCAAACCCCAGAGGGTTAGAGTAAATAATCTCATAAGGTGCCTTCCAACCCTCTGATTCTATTCTATTCATTGCTTTCAGGCCTTCTTTTGTAATGCAAGACTATGTTGGCTTATGATTTACTGCAACATGCCAGCATGTGAATAATGCAGGAGGTTTCAGCTGCCAAAAAGAACACTTCAGCTCAGGCAGTTATTCTCTAACTTTCTTTAGGTGATCAGGGACGTGATCAGGTTTTAACTCTCTGCAAGAACATGTATAATCTTGGAGAAAATAGTCATCTATGATTAGGAACTGATTCTCCCATATAATAGAATGCCTTTAACTTGCTTGGAGATTAACCTTTCCATAGTTTAGGTGATAACCAGTTGTCCATTATAAGTTCAATATTGGTCAGGCAAAAACAGATGGCAGGGTGGAGCCTAGACTCTTTTCAAAAGTTTTGTAGAGCTTTATACAGTTTATTAGAATCATAATTCAGAGCAAAGATTCCACTGTCTTTCCAGAACTCAAATGGGAGCATACCCATTTATCTTCACTGACACTTCCCACCACCATCATCACCAGCATGATACCCCTTGTCTTCCTCTCTACAGTGGCAATTTTAATTCCTTCATGGTTTCCTGCATAGCTTTCACATTTAAGACTGATACTTTCTGAGTCCTGGCTACATGCAAGAGCCTACACAGGTGATGCTTCGACTCCCAGGCCTCCTCAGTAAGTCTCCAGTCAATTCCTTTGTGTCCCAAGTTATTAGGAACTTCCAAAATCAAAACACGTGGATTTAATACTGAGATATACAACTACCAACTTTACTGAACACTGTGCTGCATGAGTATTTACAATTCTAAATATACTCCTAAAGGATTTTCCCAGCTTGCACTGAAGTCAGTGTAGGCTCAGAAATAGATTTTTTAGAAATAGATTTAGCTTTTGGTTCTTCCAAAACCTTGGCCAGGAAGAGGAAGATTTTTTTTCTCAAACATCATGTTTGCATCTCTGGAGGTGACATTAACTAATTTAGCCATTTCTGAGAAACAAAGACTCCTTAATACATATCATGTTACAAAAATTCTGTTTATGTAAAGAGGTCTTCAGTAGCAGAAAACAACAGAGCTTATAAATGAAACGTATCTTCAAAAACAGCATCTAAACTATTTGCTTCATATCCCCTAATTTGTCGTCCCCCCACGCATCTTTTCATTTGGCTCTATGTAATTCATTTCCAGACTCAGTTCATCTCTTGGCAAACCATACTGTTTTCCCATCATTTTGTTTCCCCTACATACATATATTAACATAGTAACCACTTCTAATACTGCTATTTTATTACTAATTGTCTTTTTGTCTGTAATTTTCAGAGCCAGCTTTCTACTTAATCTATTATTTCTGAACCTTAGGCACTGTAATTAATCTGTGATATGGAACTGTGTCAAAAATACTTTCTGAAAACAGTGCTACCATTAGAAAAATTTCAATTGCATTGAGTAAGACTGCTTAATTCAATCTCCAAAGTTACCATATCTTCAATATCAATAAATAAAAATTTGATTGTTGAATGAAGGTAAAAGTGATTTACCTCCACTGACAAACATTGCAGAAACAAACTACTTTTTTGTATATTTCAGGCAACAGAACTGCCAAACCTGAATTTTTATGAGCAAGTTAGGTACCTTGCCAGAAATGGGTCGTTTTTCATTAAATGGGTAGAAGGATTTCCATACACCCACTCAGTATCTCCTATTTGAGATAGATGCCAGGGGCTTTGGATCAACTGTGGTCTGTTCCTTTCAGTCTAAGACTGATTTGAGAACTACTTTCATTTTGAAAAGTGAAAATGAAGTAATCTGGTGTAGCTGAACATCTGTCCCATTTCAGCCAATGGAACTCCAGCTAGGGATCTGCCAGTGTAGATTAAAGCTGAAAAAGTCAAGACCGTCTTTGTATGAATATTTCTCTCCACTTTTCATTTTGAAATAAATGTTGATGGAAATTTTATTACCCCTTCTTGTGTGTGTTATTGTTACAAATGTTAAACAAAAGCAGAGACTTCAAACAGCCCATACACTGTTACCAACAAACTACTACCTGTCTAGCATACAACCCCTGAACTAATATGTAGAGGTGTGAGCCATTAACTTTAGGTATAAAAAGTTATTGTCTTCTTGTAGGTTAAGCATTTGAAGATCTTAACCTTCCAGTCCTAAATGAGACAATATTTTGTTTTGTTTTTTGCCTGAGTTATGACTATAGAATTGGGTCTAAATTCAGTATTCAGATTAAGCCAGCTGAAACAGTCTTTATTAGTGGTATCAGAAGGAGAAAATCAATTTAACCTACTTGTTCTGACTCTGTCAATTGTAATGGAGAAAGCATTAGGCTACTGTGGCTGTGTTCACACACAGGCGTTATTTCGATACAAGTCGTGTCGAAATAGCAGTTTCAGGCAACAGTTATTTCGAAACAAGTCACTGTTGTTTTGAAACAACATATTCGGATGGCATTGTTTCGAAACAATCATTTCGAAAAAACATTGTTTCGACTCCACATGGGGTTTAAGTTGTTTCAAAACAACGCCGTTGTTTTGAAACAATGGGTGCCGTTGTTTCGAAACAACCGTGCGTCGTGTGAACAGGGTATTTCTTATTTTGAAACAACCTCTGTTGTTTCAAAATAAGAGTGCTGTGTGAACACAGCCTGTGACAAATAGCTAGCGTGCCCAAGTTGTGTTCCAAGAAAATTTCTCGTAACATTACAGAGGCATTGAAGTATTGAAAATAGTGGAAATTTAGTGCTGAAAACAAGAGAACATGAAAAATAAAGACAGTAAAGATGGTCAGAAACTGGTGGCAGAAAAACAATAGCACTCAGTGAAAACTCTAGCATTCTGGGTGAGATTTAGCAAAAAAAGTTAACTTCTGTTTTTTTAAAGAAACTAAGAGAACAACCTTTGCTGCTTTAGAGCTGGAAAGTAGGAAACAGAACGAAGTGAAATAAAACTCAGTAGCCAGGGCCGTCCGTAGGGGGGTGCTGGGCCCTGGGCAAATTGCCCTCGGTGAGGCCCTCATTAAGCCCTCCTGGCACTGGGGGATGGAACCAGCTGGCCCAGTGGAGGGGCAGGCCCCTGTGCTGGCTGTCCCATGCCGGAGACCAGTTGAGTTCGTGAAAAGCGGCAGCCCAATTCAGCACTGCCAGTTGTGTCTCTCCCACCCCCCCCCCCGCTATGCACACTGCTTTCAGGTCTGTGCCTGAGCAGTGGGGCGGGGGCAGGAGGCAGTGGAACCAGAAGGTAGCAATAGGGGCCCTGCGCTACCTCCCGCCTCCTCCTCACTGCTCCGGCACAGAGCCAAAAGCAGTGCACGTGGCTGGGGGGGGCATGCTGCTGTTCCTCCCCCTCCAGCTGCAGTGTGGGCCCAATCCTGGGGACATCATGTCCCATGTGGTGCTGGGCCTGATCCTGCCTCACTGGGCCCGATCCTTCCTGCAGCCAGCCCTGCAGGGACCCCCAAAGTGTGGGGTCCTGGGCGACTGCCCCTCTCGCCCTACCCTAAGGACATCCCTGTCAGTAGCAAAACCCTCATAGATAGTGGCTAAGTGCCTAGCAAAAGAATTGGATTCACTGAGAATTATAATTGCTTAATATGTAATCTAGATTTATACAAGTGTGGTTTTAGCATGCAAAGTAATCATCATACAGCAGAGAAGAACTGAAAGTTAGCATTCAGGTGCCAAGGGGTAGCCATGTTAATTCTGCAAAACAAGCAAGCAGTCCTGTGGCACTTAAAGACTAACAAATTTATGTATCGTATGAGCTTTTGTGACAGAAAATCCCATTTCACCAGAAGCATTGAAGATGGGGGAATTTACAGAATGGGAGCAAAATAAATGCAAGGAAGTGTCAGTCATGTGGTCAGGTCATATTGTAACAGCAAATCAAAGCAGTTGTTAAGATTCAAATACTGGGAAACAGTATATAGAGGAAGGTGAGGTCAAATCACCTGTTGTAATGGGAAAAGAATCTACAGTCACGATTTAATCTTGTTTTTGCACAATCAAATCTGGATATCAATGCCAGTTTTGCTATTTGTCTTTGGGGTCTTGATGTGTTACCGATCTGTTTTGAGCCCAGATATTAACAAACAATGCCATATATGAGTAATGGAGCCAGCAGATTTAATAATAAATAAAAATAAAAATAAAAATAAAATAAAATAAAAACTTTGGAGAAACATTGACAGTAAGGTGGAAAGAAACTGTGAGAAAGTGTTTCAAGTGATTCCCAGTTGGTCACTCTATTACAAGAAATTGTTAATCATGGATTTTTGCTGTAAAAGCCTTGAGTGAACAAACAGTACTTGCCAGCTGACCCTTAACTCTCATCTGACCAAGTCCACCATTAGTCTTTGTAAAAAAATATGGGTGAAATCTTGGCCCCATTGAAGTCAATGGCAAAATTTGCATGACACCAACATTTCACTCAAATGTTTTTAATGGGACATAAGACTTATTTTAATGCAACTTGTAATACATGTTAAAAGCTCCTAAAGCGAGTTCTAGCTGTGTTTGTCACTTATTAAAAATACAATCCCATTTAAAAAAGAAGTATTGTAATAGCAATGTTCTCTCAGTTCAAACCCATAATAAAACTGATGGGAGATAGAATCAGAAGCAAATCATGACTTCCTCTACTCAGCTACCAGCTTTCTTGTTTTCCTCTCAGTAAAATATAGGTAAATAGAGGAGTCTGTAAACAATCTCATAGGGCAAAAATTGTGGCTGTTTCAGACCTCATTAAGGAAGTAGGTCCTGAAACTGAGTAGTTACCATGCAAAATGACTTGTCAATGGATCCATCTATTTTGTAAAAATGAGGATCTGCTGTCCACAATGGTGGCAGAATAGACAGCCAGTTTAAGGTGTCTGTCCCATCTAATTTAGGACTTCATAGGGTAATACAAATTAAATCCTTATGCCAATATGTAGAATTGGCCACACAGGATTGGGCCTGATGTTTGCTTAATCTAGTGACCTATCTCTGACTCTGACCTACACCATACACTAAAGGGGAAGTACAAGAAAGCATGAAAAAATAAGTGGCTTATACAGAAAGTATGTTGCTAACACACTGTACATGCCACGTGACATATTAAGCCTTGAATCATGAGGATTTAAATCAGGGTCTCAAACTCAAATCACCACGAGGGCCCCATGAGGACTAGTATGTTAGACTGAGGGCTGCACCACTGAAACCTTTTCATGCAACAATACAAAGTGTAGTCGAAATGAAAAAAATGAAGAGTAACATATATATGTCAAGAGTAAATAAGTAAGAATTACTTCCATTCAGGATGGAGGTATCGTTAGGAAGCCAAAGAGTAAGTAATGAAACACTCTTTAAATTTTACATTATCAGTTATTAGAGAAATTCTAAGTTTCATTGTAGACTGCAGGAAATAGCTTTAAGGGCTGCATGTGGCCTGCGGGCAGTGAACTTGAGACCCCTGATTTAAATCCTTTATATACTATCCTATGTAATGTAGGAATGGTTATTTTCATTTTTCATAAATATGTATAATTGTTGTTTGAATCCAATTTAGCTCTCTGACTTAAAGGTACCTAATAATAAAGAGTTTCATATGTACTGTGTAAAAAATATTTCTTTTTAATCTGTTTTAAATTTGTTGTCTTTGTTTCATTTGTTTTCTTGTCCTTGTGTTAGGAAAAACCAGAAGTTCCCAGCTGAATACCTCTATCCCATTTATTATTTTATGTACCTATATCAAGTTCCTTCCTATTCATATCTTCTGTAAACTAAACAGTCCCAACCGTTTCAATTTCTCTTCAAACAGATTTTTTTTTTTTTTTACACCTGTGATCATTTTCTTTGTCTATGTCTGGTCCCCTTCTGTTTTTGTTCTCTCTGCAAACCAGAGCCAGCAGACCAGAAATGAACTTGGTAATATAGCTGTCTGTGTACCATTGATTTATATAATTGTGTTAGAATATTTTCAGTGTTATTTTCTATTCCATTCTTTCTACATTCTAAACTTGTGTTTGTGTTTTTGACCAGAGCTGTATAGCGAACAAATATTTGAATCAAGCTGTCCAAAATGACACCTTGATCTTTTTTTCTGAGTGGATATAGTTAATTTAGAATCATGGAATATGTATGACCCTGTAACCACGTTGTCTAAATGGCATGCCCTCGTGGTTGAAATGATATCATTCATTCTGCTGCAGGTCCCAGACATCATCCCTCACAGATTAGGGGTTGTGATGCATTAGCCTTAAATGGTTTAGTCTTTGGCACTCTCAATTCCTATCCCCTTATGGGGTGGTAGTATCCAAAACAAAAGGAAAACAGCAGACTTCAGAATCAGGATAATCCATGGGATTATCAGTATGACCTTCGTCTGGTGGACAATTCTTTTTTGTGAGTCCTTCTGGACTTAGTCCACTCATCTTCCAAATGGTTTGCCCAGGAAGCAAGTTGCCTTCTGCTGTCCAGTGGAACCAAGCTTCCCTGATTAATGAAATAGCAGAGCTGTGTTGCTCCTCCTGGTGAGCACTGGAATGTAGGAAGTCTCCCCTTTCAGCTCTGCACTCCATCCCTGACACTGCCTGCTGGTGTGGTAGGGTGCCAGAGGGGTCCACAGGCTCTCTTAGGCCTCTTGGTGCTAGCAGAGAGCTTCAGACTCTTTTACCCACTCATTGCCAGATTGGTGCAGTGAGGACCAATAGCAGAGCAGTACAGATTATTCTTTCCAGAGAGCATTTCCTTCCATTTGGTAACACTGAACTTCACCTACCATTATGCTACTCTCTTGCCTCACTTTATTAGGTCACTATGCGTTTCCTCCATCTTTTCTAGTCTTGAATAACCTAAAAAAATTGGTAAAACTCTTACTTCCCTATATTGTTCATTCCATTGTTAAGATCACAAATATATTTGAAAATAACATTTTTAATATGAATCTTTTAGATAACCTATGCAGAGCAAAAGAAGGTGATAAAGCTGGAAACGCTCCCACGCGTGTTGTGCCTTCTCTCCAGCCCCCAAAATACTTATCACCAATGCTAGTGGAAAGGTGTCTTATTATCACTGCTGGTCAAAAAAAGAAAAACAACCAATTAGTTTATTTAAACATAATCTGTTTTGTAGGACTATGAATAAGGGATAGTTGAACTTATTTCTCTGTATGTCTACACTACACATTTAAGTCAACTTAAATCCCCTTAAGTTGACTTAAACAAAGCCCTGGCCACATTGAGAAGTTATTAAGCCATATAGTCCTCTCTGTACTTCCTAGGAATTCCCAAGAGTCATGTGTTTGCAGATATGTCCGCATGTTTTTTTTTATTTTGAAATAACACTGGTTATTTAGAAATAAATGATTAGGTCCACACGATGTTTTCTTATTTCGAAATGACGGGCTCTGTCATTTCAAAATAAGAGGTGTGCTTTCAAAACAGCTTAAACCTGGTTTGGTTTCAAAATGGCCGTTATTTTGAAACAGCGTTTTCAAAATAACGCCATTTGGACACGTTATTTTGAAATAACCATCATTTTGAAATAATGTGTTGGACCATACTCCCAGGGTGCTATGCACCCTGGGAGGTATGGCCACCCCTCCTCAGCACCCTGGCCAGGGAGCCCTCAGAACCCTGGCCAGGATACTGAGGAGAGATGCAGGGGCGGGGGGGGGGCTGCAGCCGCCGCGGCTCACCTTGCACCCAGCTCTGGGGGCTGCTGGGCATGGGGTGAGCCACCGCAGCTGCGGCCACCCTGCCGGGCGCTGCAGCCCCCAGAGCTGGGCGCGGGGCAGAGCCAGGAGCCAAGCTTCCCTAAGCGCTCCCCCCCCAGGCGGCGGAGCAGTCAGGGGGCCAGTGGCTCCCAGCAGCTAAGCCCCAGGGTGCTGGGGAGTGGGGTCCTCACTGGCTCTCTGCGGCTGCTGCCGCTCAGCCCCCCGGGGTGCTGGGGACCCAGTTGGACCCGGCTCCCTGCAGCTGCTGGGATGCCCCAGGGCCCCTTCCCTGCTGCCCCCAGCAGGAGGGGGGACATAGGGCAGGAGATCCCTCCCCTAGGGGCTGTTTTTCCCTGCCTGGCTCTCCAAGGGAGAGCCAGGCAGGGGATTGGGTGGCAATATGCCTTTCAACAAAATCAGGAGATCTATGTGGTTTCGGAAGGCAGAGAAGTAAGGACATTATTTATCCTGATATTCATGAGCTTAATAAAAGGCTTCCATTTAGTCTTCAGTTTTGGCTGGTTCTTCTTCTTCTTCGTCTGTGCTTATCCCTACATAATTTCTTGACTGAAAAGGTAGTTCAATCAGAGCAGATAAATGATGATGAGCCTTTAGAAAAGTAAGTGTTTATCATTTAAACCCATGAATTAAAGAGTCAAAAAATTAAGTGCATGGAACATTATATTATGGATGAAGAATACATGACCAAAAGTGAAGGACAAGGCAGCTTGTTTCAAGAAAGTCTACATCAGCGGTTGTCAAACTTATGGTCAGGACCCAGTACTGAGTTACAGACCCTTAAGCAGTGGGACACGGAACCCCTTGCTGCCACTGCCAAAAGACTGGAGTGCATTGCTCAAAGATGGAATTTCTGGATCACGGGTATAAATGATTTTTTTCAACTGGGTCCTGAGGAAAAAAGTTGGAAAACTACTCGTCTACATGATGAAGTTGTATCATCATCAATGGGGAAGGTAGTTTGCACGGGTTTATAATGCAGAAGAGGTGCATAGTTTAAAGATCAATGTGTTAAATGCTAAATAACATTCATTAAAAACCTTTTCTAAAAGAAAAGAGCCACTAATGTGATTTTTGATATAGAACATCTAAGAGTATTTGAACAGCATGCTTTTTCTCTTTACTTGGGTCCAACAAAACCTAAAGTAAAGATAGAGAGCAGATGAATAAGAATATAGGCAGATACAAAAAAAAGACTTGAAACATTTTAATAGATGAAACAGACAGTTCAATGCAGATAAGTACAGAATAATTATGACTTTGATGGGCCTTTATCACACAAGGCCATGTTAATAATAAATTATAAGGTATGAAAAGGAATTCTACAGTCAAGACAAATCTGTTTGTATCATTAATGATTGATGAACAGACAATACAGAAAAACAACAAACCTCAATACGTAGAATAATGACAACTTTGATAGGGCTATTACATAAGTCTCCATTTATAAAATATGTAGAATTAAAAGACAGAGTTTAAAAAAATGACACCAGAAATGCCTTTATGGAATTAAAATTTAGCACTCCCATTGCAACATTTTACTTTTTCAAAATAAGGAACCTTGGCTATGTTCACACACAAAGTGCTTGTTTCAAAAGAAGATGTTTCGAAACAAGCTGTTTCAAAATAAAGCCTTATTTCGAAACACCTTATTTCAAAATAAAAAAAAAAGTGTTTTTGAAATAAGGGAAAAGGAGGGAATCGAAATAGAATGTCCAGTGTGACATGCTATTTCAAAATGGGGGGGAGGGAGGCTCCCGCCCCAGGGATTCCCCTGCCCCCCTCCTGCCTGGTGTGGGGGGCTTCCTTCGCTCCCCCGCAGCCCCTCCCCGGCACGGGGGTCTTCGTCCGCCCCACCCATGGCCCCTGCCAGATGCAGGGGGATGGAGGAAGCCCCCCGCACCTGGCAGGGGCTGTGGGGGGGTGGAGGAAGCCTCCCCGCGCTGGGCAGGGGCTGCGGGGGGGGGCGAAAGAAGCCCCCCTGAGCCGGGCAGCAGCCGCAGGGGGGTGGAGGAAGCCCCCCCATGCCAGGCAGGGGCTGCGGGGGGGCAGAGGAAGCCTGGGGGCGGGGTGCCTCAGGCTTGGGGACAGCCCCAGCCAGCTCCCCCCTTCCCCTTGCTGGGGGTAGGGGGGCGAAGGGGTCTGAGGCACCCGCCCCCCCCTGCTCCCAGCAAGGGGAAGCGGGGGAAGCCAGCTGGGCACCCTCCGACCCCCTGCACCCCACCCAGGGTGCTGATCCCTGGCCGGGGTGCTGGGGGGGGTAGGACTTTCCCCCAGGGTGCTATAGAACATCTAAGAGTTTCAAAATACTGGTTTCACTGATTTCAAAATAACCTTCCTTTCGAAAGCAAAGTGGGTTTAAGCTGTTTCGAAAGGAGGGCTCTTGTTTCAAAATGAGGAGCTCCCTCCTTTCGAAACAAGAAAACGTCGTTTGGACATAGGGACTTTTATTTCAAAACAACCAGTGTTGTTTCAAAATAAAAGCCCTGTGTGAACATACCCCTTGTCATCATACTAAGAAAACTACTCCAACCCTTTAATGCCCTACTCCAACCCTTTAATGCCCCAGAACCACTTTCAAACAAAAGAATGAGAAATAACTACCATATAAGAACTTTATTTTTATGAAGAAAATGCCACTTTTCACAGTGTTTTTACTCTGTCACCAGTTTATGAGACACTCACTGAGAGTCCACCTATAGTTTGACAATAGTGCTTTGCGCTTTGTGCAGGTCTATGTATCTAACTATAGCATATAAGCAGGAATTCTCATAGGGGCAAGCCCGTTGCTCAACACCAAACTGAACTGGATATTGAGGAGGGAGACCAATGGGAGGAGTGGGTAAGAAATTGTGCTTGTACCACTGAGGTCTGTAACACTGAAATGAGTCCATTGAGTTATGCCAGCCAGCAAGTAGACTGGCTAAGGACCCTGGTGCTCCTGCTCCTTGTTTAGATCAGAAGGAAAACACAAGGATCATATAGGTGAAGATTTTCCAGCTTCATACTTTTGGCACGTCTCTTTGCCATCCTAATGCTTCCCTGCAAGTGTCCTGATAATGAGCAGTGCTCTGTGTCATGTCTGATGAGCTCACCTTCTGGACGACCTTACCAAATCCTGCTGACACTTACGCAGTAGAAATGCATTGGTTACACTGAATCAGGGCCCTCCACACTTGTGGGAAGGGAGAGACAAAATATGGTCCCATAACGGGCATGTTGCATTAATTCAACTAGAAATAATTGTCTAATTCATGGGGTCTCAAACACGTGGCCAGGGAGCCATATACAGCCGCTAAAGCTATTTCCTGTGGCCCTCAACAATACTATCATTATTGATATTTGCCATATTGTTGTATGAAAGGTTGCAGTGGTGCAGCCCTCGGGCTAATGTACTAGTCCTCATGTGGCCCCCGTACTAGTCCTCTTGTGGCCTTCATGGTGATTTGAGTTGGAGACCCCTGGTCTAGTTCATGTATTCTTACATGTATAGTCTTTCCTCTCCCATGAGGCAGCAATGACTGGCACAGAGTGGATAATATGCCTGCTTAGATGTCTAGGGTGTGGCTGTGGGTGTGGGTCAATGTTCCCTCTAAGCTGTGCTGGCGTGCTGTGGCGCAGCCCGCCACAGCCGCCAGCGCAGCGAAAGCTGCCGGCAGCGCACTGCCGGCAGCCTCCACAGAACTCCTCTGGGGCTGGGTGTTTTGAAAACTCCCGCCCAGAGAAGCTCCAACGGAGCATGCCCAGAAAATCTGGGCATGCTCTGTAGAGCTCCTCTGGCCCGGGAGTTATGGCTGGGCCCTCTGGCTCCAGTCCAGCTCCAAGGTAAGTGGGGGGGGGCCGAGCGGGAGCGGGGGAGCGAGCGGGAGGGGGGGCTGTCAGGAACAGCCGGGGGTGAACCGGAAGGGGGGGCGCCAAGAGGGGGGGGGTGAGTGGGGAGCGGGGGGGCTGAGCGGGAGCAGCGGGGGGGCTGTCAGGAGTGGGGGGAGGGGCTGCGCAGCAGGCCCCACGGGGGGGGGAGCGCAGTGAGCAAGCGGAGTTGCTTAGCTGCCCTCTCCCCTTAGAGGGAACATTGGTGTGGGTGGGTTTGTTTTTCCCTCAAAACTATTTATTGACATAAAATTGAGCTTTTTACCAAATACATTTTTCAGGGAAAGTGTCTGGGTTTTTGTGAAAAATCCCTGCTTTTTACTGAAGAATTTGAAACTAGAAAACAAACTTTTCAGACAAAACCTCCAATCAGAAAGTATTCAGTTTTTGGTCATTAAAACATCTTTGTTGTGCTGAAATTTACTGGGGGAATGGAGGGGAATAACATTCCTGATCAGTTCTAACTATGAGTTTGAAGACTTCAGACAGTAGGCCATGAACACAGAAACTTCGAGAGTTCCTGATAAGCACTCCACCTACTATCCCCAACCACAGCATTGAAGTCAAGGCTCCCACACCTTTTGCCTTGTGATACACTTCTCCCTCATTTGTCTCCAAGAGGCCACAGAAACTTTTCCTGCTGCTGACCTATCATCAGCCAGAACAGAAGGCAGAGTCAAGCCTTGCTAGATTCCTCACACTGCCCTGTGCTGCTTTGTGAATATTCAGCATCTTGATCACACGCTATGAATTAGGGATATTTGAACTTTTTTCGATGGGTATGTTTACACTACAGGTTTAAGTCGACTTAAATCCCCTTAAGTCAACTTAAACAAAGCCCCGGCCACATTGAGAAGCTATTAAGTTGATTTAAGAATTTGCTTAAGTCAACACTGTAACTCTCACTTGTAAAGTCAACTCAGCAGTTAAATTGACTTTATTAACTCGACTTAAGCCAATGTAGCTCAGGAGTTGGCTTAAGTTGCCTTAATTGGCCTCCTAGCTATCTGAAACATGGGGGCTGGAGAGAAGGCACAACACACTTGGGAGTGTTCCCAGCTGCGTGAAACACAGCAAAACCCCCAAGTCTTAGCCACAGCCCAGCAGCCCTGCATCCTAACGCTACAGCCCACATTGCCTTCCCCTGACCCTCTCTTCTCAGCCCGACCCCACATCTCACCCCTTCCCCCAACTTTATGCGGCATCTTTCCCCTTCTCAATCTGTCCCCGCATCTCTCCCCTTCTCAGCCTAACCCCACATCTCTCCCCTTCTCAGCCCGAGCCTGCATCTCTCTCTTTCCCCCAACTTGATGTGGTATCTTTCCCTTCTCAGTACAACCCCATGTGTCTCTGCCCTTCTCAGCCCGACCCCTTGTGTCTCTGCCCTTGCCTGTCTTCAGCCCAACCCTGCATGTCTCTCACCTTCTTAGCCCATCCCCCTGTTATCTCTCCCAGGGATTTACCTAACACCCCCCTCACCGAATTTCCCAACACTCCCCCCAGTTGTCAGCTAGTAACAGTGTTATACCAATTTAGTGATCACACCAACACTCCCCCTTACATCTCCCACTACCCCCCCCCATTTCAATTCTGGGGAGAATACTCTCTTCCCTTCTCAGTCCGACACCCCTGAGATTGTGGTAAAGCAAACGGAGTCCTGAAGCACTTTTTAAGACTAACAAATTTATTTATTGCATGAGCTTTCATGGGAGAAAATCACACTTTGTCAGATGGTTTGAAGATGGGGGAACTTACAGAATGGGAGGCAAATAAATGCAAGGGAGTGTGAGATAGAATCAGGTCACACTGTAACAGCAAATCAAAGCAGTTGTTAAGATTCAAACAGTGGAAAACAGCACATAGAAAAAGAAAGAGGAAAAAAGAGGCTATTTCTTTTAGATTAGGTTGTGTGAAAACAGAATTAAATTGTGACTATGGATTTTTTCCCCATTGCAACAGGTGATTTGACTTCACCTTCCTCTATGTGCTGTTTCCCAGTGTTTGACTCTTAACAACTGCTGCACCCTGCCCCTGCACTGGCAGGAGGGGCGACACCATGCTGGGGTCAGCAGGGCATGGGGCCTGGATCTCTGGCCCACAGCGCAGCTGGAGGGGCCCCAATCCAGCTCCAGGCCACTTCTGGCAAGTGGTGGAGGCTTGGAGATGGCTCCTGCTGCTTGCTAACAGCAGCAGGGGCAGGATCAGGCACTGAGTCTCCTGCAAGAAACTTGGAGCCAGAGATAGTTCCTGCTGCTTGTGAAAAGTGGCAGGAGTCATCTCCTAGCGGCAGCCACTTGGAGATGGCTCCTGCCACTTGTAAAAAGCAGCACAGATTATCTCCAGCTCTGAGCCTCTTGCCAGAGGCTCAAATCCAGATTGGGCCCCTGCTGCTGCCACGGCAGTGGCCGGATTGGGCCCCAGAGCAGGATCAGGGCCACATTTGGGGGGGTGGGTCCCAGGTCCTGACCCCCTCCAGTAACACCCTTGGCTGGCAGTTGCCCTCCAGCACCTCGTCCAGAGCCACGTCAGGCTCCCTGATCTCCCTGGGCTCCCTGTTGCCACACACAGCGCGTAGGGTGGTGTGGTCACTCACTGCCTGTAGTAAAGGAGTGGCTGGGAGAGAGGGGCACTTGTGTTGTGGTGCACTGTGCACCAGATACCCACAATGCACCACTCTTAGGTGACTTAGCAGCTGCCAGCATGGATGTGGGCAGTTGCCTGGCATTTTGAGTGTGGATGCTGTAAGCTTTAAACTGGCTTACAGTAGACCTTATTAAGCCAGTTTAACAAAGCCCTCTAGTTTAGACATAGCCACTGTGACTCAAACCCCACACATTATGTCTTTAAAAGATTGTAGCCCTTGTTCTATTACAGATATTTTTGAATGATTGTGTTTAAAAGACTATAGTATTAGGAGCTAGGATAAGTAACTGATGATTGCTCAGACACTAGCAACAATTGGCTATGTACCAGCTGAAAGTTTGTTTTTATAGTTTGATGATCTTTTAGACATTTATTTTTTTAAAACTATTGATCTGAAGCATCAGGCATCAGAAAAACAGTCTGTGAAATGTATATATGTCAAATTGCCAAACTAAAGGAGTGAAAATCAGCATCATGATGTGTATGTCTTTTACTACAAAAAAGAAGCTGGATATGGAAATCCACAATGTTAAAGAGAGGGAAGGGGACATGGAGTAGCTCAGGTACGCCACTTCTCTTGATACTTTCTAGTACTGTTTTTAATCCACATTAAATAAATACTCAGGAAAAAGAAAAGGGCCATATTCTCAGCTGGCATAAAGTAGTGTGGCTCAATAAACTTAAATGCGGTACCTAAAACTCGAAAAGGATCTGGTTCACTAGATTAGAAAATATCTTTCCTCCCTAGTCTACTTAGGATTCACTGTCTCACACAGATAAGATAGGATTCAAAAATATACTACTGAAATAAAATGGCATTATGAATTGTATCAAGATATATTGGGGTTTACTTTTCTAGGTACAAATAAAAGTCACATCTTCTGTTGCTCACCCTATTTTGCACAAAAATCAACTTTATTTTATTTGATTTTTTCTATTAAGACTATGAGGTGATTTTCCCAGTTGCTGACTATGTTCTTTTTGTTTTAGCAATATTGCTGTCCACCACTTATCTATAGACCTACAATGTTGTTGACTTGGAAGGTGAACTGATCAAAATTTGTAGTGATTCTAAGTACTATAGAGTTCAGCTTTTAAATTTCTCACTCGGGAATTTTCTTTGGCTAAGTAAGTAGCTCCTCCTAGGCTGAAATTATACCTTCTTAGAATGGTCTTCTCTGAACTTGATTTCAGTATCATGGATCATAGTGGGAGTAGCTGTTTTATGGGCCAAGAAAGGTCTTGCTCTGTTCCATGTTTTTATTTCATTAGGGCACATCTACATTGCCCAGCATTTTTGAAAAAATATCTTTTTTCAGGATAAGTATTTCAAAATAATTATCTTGAAAAAAACTTTTTTTTCAAAAATGCTATTTCAGGACGAAAGTCCATTGTCCTGAAAGACTGTGTGTCCCCCCCCCCAAAAGAAAGTCTACACCAGACTTTCTTTTTCGAAGAAAAGCAAGGCAATGGAAGAGCTAGGGAGGCTATTTCGAAACAAAAGCCTTTGCTATGTCCTGGGATGGCTTTTTTTTTTTTTCCAGAAAAGCTACCTTGAAAACGTTTCTATATTGAAGAAGCTGGCGGGTTTAGCTTTTTCAGGATTGTTAAACTTTGTTTAATATTGGAAAAAAAACCTTTTTCAAGCTAGTTTTTTCGAAAAAAAGCCATCATGAGACAAGAAAAAGGCTTTTTTTCAAAAAATCCCCCCATCTTATCCATTGACTTGCTTTTTTTCCAAAAAGGACAGTCCAGTGTAGACTTTCTTTTTTGAAAATAAAAAAAAAAAATACACAGTATTTTGGGACAACGAGCGGCCCCCCAACTGTTGTCCTGAAATAGCATTTTTGAAAAAAAGTTTTTTCGAGATAATTATTTCAAAATACTTATCCCACAAAAAGTTCTTTTGAAATTGCAGGGCAATGTAGACATATCCTTAGTGTATTTTTGTTTGCATGGTTATGATGAATTTCCCAGTGTTACAGAGAGTTGCAGGTTTTCATACAGGTTTAATAAGTTTTCGTCAACATTCTGCTTCTTGTTTGTTTAGAACTTTTTAACTTCATTTCCTCTTCACTTAAGATCTGTGTGACTTTCTCATTGACACATGGCATTTGCTTTATACTTTTCTGGAACACAGTGTACTGAATGTTGTATTGGGCAATGTATATGCATCCAGTTAAACCATGTTACACATAAATACTTGTTGGTATTTATGTTAAAATACTATTCTTTGAAACAGTAGAAACTTGCACAAGGAAAGCAACATTTTTCTTCAGATGCCTGAATTCACAAGTCTGTCCTTACAATAGAAAACGCCATTCAATGTTAATGACTAAACATGTCACTGACATGGTTTAAAAATACAACATAGTTTTATAGACGTGGGCAATGCAATGGGGTAGTTTTGGTTCAACAAAAACAAAACCACAGAGGCTGATATTTGAGTTCCATTTTATCTGACTCCCAAGATGAGGCAATTTGAGGCAAACAGTATGGACACAATACACTAGCTGTCTTTTTCCAAAGCTACGGTTTCTAAGAGCTGGCTTAACAGACTACTAAATCACTTGTGATGCAAGCTATTGACTACCTATATCAGAGCTGAACATTAATAATAATGCTTCACTGCTACTGTGGAAATTTTCACTGAAATTTTCATTGCCTTTTTTCCCTCTCATCATTGTGTTATTATCTCTTATCTTTCCTGGCCTATTTTCTTTATGGCTTTTTTTTTTCGCTTCTGAAGAACACACAAAATCAATTATGTCATAAATGCAGACACTGAAAAGATGAACTACTGAAGATCATGATGTTTTTGTAGAGCTGTTTGGGAAATCTTGGCTCATTAATACTTATTTTTGAAAGACCTTAAAAGAGGGATTTACATGTTGGGTACGTCTACATTACTCAGCATTTTTTTAAAAACTTTTTCAGGATAATTATTTTGAAATACTTATCTCAAAAACTTTTTTTTTTCAAAAATGCTATTTTGGGACTATAGTCCATTGTCCTGAAATACCACAGCTTTTTTATTTTGAAAAGGAAAGTCTATGCTGCACTTTATTTTTTGAAAAAAAGCAAGTCAGTGGATGAGACAGGGAGGATTTTTCAAAAAAAAGCTTTTTCCATGTCCCGTGATGGCTTTTTTTTTAGAAAAAGCTAGCTGGAAAAAGGCTTTTTACTTCAAAAAAGCTGGCAGGTTTAGCTTTTTTGAAGAAGTACTCCAGTATCTCAAAATACTGGTGTGCTTTTTCGGGATCACTAAACTTCATTTAATATTGAAAAAAAAAAGCCTTTTTCAAGCTAGCTTTTTCGAAGAAAGCCATCGCGGGACACGAAAAAGGCTTTTTTCGAAAAACCCTCCCTATCTTATCCATTGACTTGCTTGTTTTTGCAAAAGAAAGTCTAGTGTAGACTTTGCTTTTCGGGGAAAAAAAAAAAGCTGCAGTATTTTGGGACAACGAGCTGGCCCCTGACTGTTGTCCCAAAATAGCATTTTTTGAAAAAAAAAGTTTTTTCAAGATAATTATTTTGAAATACTTATCCTGAATTATTTATTATTATTATTACTATTATTATTATTATTATTTTTTGAAAATGCTGAGTAATGTAGACATAAGCGTTAGGTCATAATAGCACCATTGGTTCCATTAAAACATGTGATGTGCAACACTGGTCATTTCTTTAAAAAAAATAGCATCAAAAGGGTTTTTAAAAATGTGCTATTTCTTACTAGGAATATTTTAAATGTATTTTTATCAGGGAAAAAAAAAGTAAGTGAAATAGTACTCATTAGTGTTGGGAGAGATACAATGAAGAGGGGTCCTCTGCCCACACAACAAGAGCAACAAGGATAGAAGCAGTACAGTTTACTCCACTTACATGCATACCACTATACAGGGAATACTTCTTGATGTGAAAAGGTAGTTTAGTTACACTTCTCTATTGATACTTCAAGTGAAGTTTAGAGGTCATTGAACAACCATGAGATTCTAATGATTTTTCAGTCACTAACAAACCTGAGCCAGATTTGAACTAGTTACCTATATGGAAGAGGTGACCTTCTTAAAAAAACAACAAGGAGTTGTGTGGCACTTTAAGACTAACAGATTTATTTTTCGCATGAGCTTTCGCGGGAGAAGATCCTACTTCCTCAGATGCTTCGAAGATGGGTGAACTTACAGAAAGGAATGAAACTAAATGCAAGGGGGTGTGAAACATAGGATCAGGTCATAAAGTAACAGAAAATCAGAGCAGTTTACAGGCTCAAACCATGGGAAGCCTGAAGTCAAATTACCGTTTGTAATGGGAAAAGAACCCATAGTCTCGATTGAGTCCTGCTTTCACAGAATTTAGCTTGCATATTAATTCGAGTTCAGCTGTTTCTCTTTGAAGTCTTGATGTCCCAGGTACATCTTTAACGACAGTCATTAACAAATCCATCATCGAGTGATTAGGAAGATGTAAGTGCTCAGCAACTGGTTTCTTTGTTCTTTGATTTCTGATATCAGCTCTGTGCTCATTCAGTCTCTTATGGAGCGATCGTCCTGTTTGTCCAATATATAAGGTGGTGAGGGCATTTCTTGCATGTGATGGCATAGACCACATTAGTAGATGAGCAGGTAAATGAGCCTTTGATGGAGTAGCAGGCTTGATTAGGACCTATGATGGTGTCTGTTGTGTAGATATGTGGGCAGACTTGGCAGCGTGGTTTTTTGCAGGGGTGTGTGCCTGCTTCAATGTTCTTGTTGTTAGACCTGTAGTTGCTGATGAGTATCTGTTTAAGATTAGGGGGCTGCCTATAAGCAAGGAGTGATCTATCTCCTAATGCTTGAGAGAGAGAGGGATCATCTTTTAGAATAAGCTGTAGGTCCTTAATGATGTTTTGCAGAGGTCTGACTTGAGGATTGTATGTGGTGGCTAGTGGTGTTCTGTTGCTTTCTTTCTTGGGTCTCTCCTGTAGTAGATGACTTTGGGGAACCCGTCTAGCTCTGTCAATTTGTTTTCTTACTTCCCCAGGTGGGTACTGTAGTTTCAAGAATGCTTGATAGAGATCCTCAAGATGTCTGTCTCTGTCTGAGGGATCAGAGCAGATGCGGTGATATCTTAGGGCTTGGCTGTAGACAATGGATTGTGTGGTGTGTTTAGGATGGAAGCTCGAACGATGTAGGTAACTATACCAATCAGTAAGTTTTCAGTATAGGGTGGTGGTGATGTGTCTATCCCTGATTTGTACTGTAGTGTCAAGAAAGTGGATCTCCTGTGTGGAGTGTTCCAGGCTCAATTTGATGGTGTCGTGGAAATTATTGAAATCTCTGTGAAAATCTTCAAGAGCATCCCTGCCATGTGTCCAGATGATAAAGATGTCATCAATGTAGCGCAGATAAAGAAGAGGTGTCTTGGGATGAGACATGAGAAAACGTTGTTCTAAGTCGCCCATAAAGATGTTGGCATATTGTGGGGCCATGCGGGCGGCCCATAGCAGTGCCACTGATTTGGAGATATAAATGATCCTCAAATCTGAAGTGGTTGTGGGTGAGTACAAAATCGCAAAGTTCAGTCACGAGCTGTGCTGTGGCATCATCTGGGATGGTTCTTCTAATAGCTTGTAATCCATCCTTGTGTGGGATGTTGGTGTAAAGAGCTTCTACATCCATACTGGCCAGAATGGTGTTTTCAGGAAGTTCTCCAATGGACTGTATTTTCCTCAGGAAGTCCGTGGTGTCTTGAAGATAGCTGGGGATGATGATAACATAGGGTCTGAGGAGGGAGTCCACATAGCCAGATAGGCTGGCAGTAAGACTGCCAATGCCTGAGATGATGGGGCATCCAGGGTTTCCTTTTTTATGGATTTTAGGTAGTAGATAGAACATCCCTGGCCCTGGTTCTGGTGGTGTTTCTGTCTCTATATGTTCTTGTGCTGTCTTAGGGAGTTTTATCTTATTATCAGTCTTCTGACAGATCAAGTGTAACATAGAGGCTATTTTTTTTTATTTAATACACTGCAAAATCAAAGGCTATAACATGAAAACTATGTTCAAATGAGCATTGTCAACCTCTGCCAGTATGAAAATACAAGCTAGATATGCAGTTACGCTCTCAGAAGTGACTTGAAACAAATTGTATTATGAGGTTGCTTGCCAATTGTATCAGGAATTTCTTAATTCCCTTCCTTTCTCTTATTTGAAGCACATAGGCAATTTAAAATAGGAGAATAAGATATTAACAGAAAAATCATACAGTGCTGTGGTCCTCATCAGCATTTCCTGGTAGTTTATATCGTCTGATAGATCGCCTACCAAAAATATATTAATCTCTGGATTTATCCCTTTCCATTCCTTAAACCAACTGACTGTAAGTTTGACTAGGAACACTACTGTTAATTTCCAGAAAGTAAAGATTCAAATGATTTCACATTTTGCCCACTGCCTGCACCACAGAGTGTTATCATAATAGACCCACCTCCTGAGCTTATCCTGATTACTTGTATCTTGCCTCCTAAAGGGAAAATTACTTCAGAGAATTAACCTCTTGCTCAGTTTTCCTTTAAAATAACTTCAGCAAATTGAAGCTGCAAACCCTTATTGAAGTTCATTGACACAAACTATAATGATAGAAAATAAACATGATCGCCTGTAGAAGAGTATGTAAGCATGGCATAAACATTGGTGTTACTCACTTCCACTCCTTAATCATAGTTGCAAGATCCTTTTTCATAACATGCAAATATAGTGAATATTCTTTAAAACTGCATACTTGCTTTGGCATAGTATATTTCAAATATTTTGCAGGCTTCCCTCCTAGAGCTCATTTGCAATAATTTTACACAAAACCAAGATTTAGGGGGGAAAAAAAAACAGGTCTCACATCTATTTGGAACTTTTAATTAGTCATATTATTTTTAGACAATCACAAGGCTCCATAATTGATCCCTTTGCATTTATACAAACAAATAAAAGACCTGTGAGATTGTGAAATTCATGACAGTTCACTAATGAAATCAGTCTGGAAACCTCTTCATTGAATACTGTAATTTGATTGCCATCATGTTCTGATTGGACCCTTGTTTTGCATTCTAATGAACATGCATTATTTGAAATGCAAAAGAGGGTGTTATCAGGGGTATTTCATTAGAGCTGACAAGATTAAAATGAAAAACATTTAATGTTCTGTTTTATAAAAATATTCAAAAATGGAAGTGCAGTGCAGACACATTTTAATTCATTAGGAACAGCTTAAAGTAATTGGACATTAATTAATTAATTAATGCTAAATTAGAAGAAATTCCTGTGGCAGCATACATTACATTCTTCTCAACAATACTAAATGGATTGACTAACAATATTGTTTTTTCAGTGAATACCAAAATAGCTGCTGAAGAATTTGTTTATTCCTATTGACTTGAACATCCATTTATGACAAAGTAGAAAGGTTTCAAGAGAAGACTCATGAATCTTAAATCATTGTCTACACCAATGCTTTTAGTTTCATCAGTTTCACTATGGTTAAGCGATCTGAAAAGTGCACTCTTTTCTCAGTTTTATTACTGGTTAAGGGTTCTGTTCTCATCTTCTGGCCTGACAGAACTATTACCTAGCTGCAGTGAACTTCCTGAGAGAAGAGTTTTCCATTTGTGTTTGCAGATTAGGATATATTTCAACTGGGGGGGGGGGGGGGAAGGTTGGCATAATCAACTGTAGTGTTTGAAAAATGGTTCTTGTATCTGATTTCAACTAATGAATTACTTTCTGCCAGCAGTTGGTGACATAAAAGGATAGTTCCTGGTTAAATGTTTGATTTTATGCAGAAAAAGGAAAGAATTAAATTCTCTTCTTCTCGTAATAAGTTAAATTCCACTGAAATCAATCAAGCTATCCTATAGTATTGTTTAACTGATTTACAACAGCAAAGACTGGACTTCAAGTCCTAATTCTTACAGATTGTCTGAAGTTTTATTAAGAATGTCAGAAGTCTCATTCTGGCTAGTGCTCTTTTTCAGGTAAAGAATTATAAATGAAGAAAAAACTACCTTTCTACTGCCAGTAAAGTTTTTGGATGCAATTCTGATGTGAACACCATCAATCTTTTGGAAGACCGAATGTCTTAAAATAATCAAGCATTTGCCTTTCTTAAAAACCATTCAACTTCACTAATCACTGTTTGGTCTTTTCTTCATGAATTCTGAATGGGTACCGAAATAACAATTCTCAGCTATAATGAATGAACAATAAATGTTAAGTATCCTCCCCCAACACAGAAATTTTTACATGTGTATTGTTAAGGGGTATGAATTTCTTGTTTGCTTCCATGTAGCACTTCAAGTGTTTTAAGAGGACTTATTTATGAGGGCACAAGAAAAGTGCTGGGAAATTTGTCATCTGAAATTAAAACAAATTAAACTTTTCTCTGTTTCTACTGCCATTTTTGCTACATTTTAGAATATTTTGAAAGTATTTATTTAATTAATTAATTTGAAGGTATGCATCAATACCCATGCACTTCTCACTTGCAATCAAAGGGAAAAAGAAATTTAGGATTAGGATAACTGCACAACTGAGGTGATAGTCAGTAAACAAAAACAGCAGTGAATATGATTAGTTAACCATCTGAATCATGCACAATCTCTACACCCATGAAGTTGTATACTTAGCACTATTCAATAATAGTTTGCTATATTTTGATTCTATTAAAGAAAACCTCCAATGACAAGGTACTGTAATTCACACGACTGATCAATGACCTTTTCATCTTTCCACCATGGTTCACTTGCAGCCCTTCTCAAAAATGATGAAAACAAAACAGCAATAGTTGTAAGAAGTCCATTTGTGTTATGTCAGGTCTGACGAGCTTGCTTGTAGCTCATTCCACATCAGAAAGCTTACGTGAGGAAGAAGCCAATTCCTGAGGATAGGTTCACTCAAATGAGACTTCAGATTATGAACAGAGAGGCTAAAATAGCTTTGACTTCCTTTTATAAACAAATGTTAATTATAGCACTGGTTTTGATTGATTGGTAAAATGCTGATAATAAATGCAGGAGGTATTTACACAAAGTTCTTAGTGTAAAACATAGCCTACTCATATAATGGAAGGCTTTTAAATGGAATTAGAGCTGTAGCACATTGCCAGCTTTAAGAGCTCTAAGTAAAAACGCCCACAAAGCTCCTCAGCTTTATTTGCAATTAAATCTTTAGATTCATTCTACTTTACAAGCCTGAATGTGCCGATTAGACTGAAACTGAAGAGTAAACCATAAAAAAAGTACAAAGGGGTGTGACAGAGCTGCCAGGGTACTGAACCTTTCCCCGAAGTCATCTACTACAGGAGAGGCCCAAGAAAGAAAACAACAGAACACCATTAGTCACCACATACAACCCTCAAGTCAGACCTCTGCAACAGATCATTAAGGACCTACAGCCTATTCTAAAAGATGATCCCTCACTCTCTCAAGCTCTGGAAGACAGACCTCTCCTTGCCTACAGACAGCAGCCCAATCTTAAAACAGATACTCACCAGCAACTGCAGATCTAACAACAGAAACATTAAAGCAGGCACACACCCCTGCAACAAACCAAGGGGCCAAGTCTGCCCACATATCTCCACAATAGATACCATCATAGGTCCTAATCAAGCCTGCTACTCCATCAAAGACTCATTTACCTGCCCATCTACTAATGTGATCTATGCTATCATATGCCAGAAATGCCCCAATACCTTATATATTGGACAAACAGGAAGATCGCTGCATAAGAGGCTGAATGAGCACAGAGCTGATATCAGAAATCAAAGAACAAAGAAACCAGTTGCTGAGCACTTACATCTTCCTAATCACTTGATGACTGATTTGTTAACGACTGTCATTAGAGATGTGGCTGGGACATCAAGACTTCAAAGAGAAACAGCTCAACTCAAATTAATATGCAAGCTAAATTCTGTGAAAGCAGGACTTAATTGAGACTATGGGTTCTTTTCCCATTACAAAAGGTAATTTGACTTTAGGTTTCCCATGGTTTGAACCTAACAAACCTAACAAGTGCTCTGATTTGCTGTTACTTATGACCTGACCCTGTGTTTTACACCCCCTTGCATTTATTTTTCATTCCTTTCTGTAAGTTCACCCATCTTCGAAGCATCTGACGAAATGGGATTTTCTCCCACAAAAGCTCATGCCAAAAATAAATCTGTTAGTCTTAAAGTGCCACATGACTCCTTGTGGGGTTTTTTTTGTTTGTTTTTGTTTTTTACTGAACCTTTCCCTAGCACAGAAGCAAAGTGGCTGCTAATACACAGCAGGACACTCAGAAGACAAATACTGTGTTATAACTTTATTTTTTCTGAATATGATGGATGTTTTCATTGATCAGAATTCTGTGAGAAAAATGTGGACAAGCAGGCTGTGTTATCCCTGTTAAGAAAGGAAATGCTAAAAGGTGTCACCTAGACAGCATTAGCAATTGTCTTTTTTCCTCCTCTATAAATCTATGCCAATGACTGAATGAGTTTTTCTTAGCGATCTAGGCCTTGTCTTTGGGCTGGGGGAATGTGTTCTACAGGGGTGTGATTTCCACAGTGCGCTGATGTTGCATGTTAACTCATCTGTGATGTGGTTCATTAAAGACTCTATACTGTGCTTTAACATAGTGTTACTTCAAACAGCACTACATTAAAGTGCACACACTTTACAACCCACTGCATGGGATATGTGACAACAGCCAATGACAATTGAGTAGTAAAAATACCAAATGCCCTCAATTGACTTAGATCCCATTGGCTTTCCATGGGACTGCAAAGTGTAGGTTAACATGCTCCAGCGGTTCGAGCACTGGCAGACAATATGTAAGAGCAGGGTTTAAGTCCTTGCCCCATTGTGGGCTGGCTGTATGACCATGGGCAGGTAATTTACTCACTCTATGGCTTAATTCAGTGAAATGGGATGATGATAATAATGTGTCCCAACCTCACAGGAGTGTTATGAGGATAAATACAATAAATATTTTGACCTGCTCTAAGATCTCTTGGTGAATAATTCTGCAGGAGAAACAGGTATTATTAAGTCATTTAGACACCTAAATCCCCTAATGAATCTAGTCCTATGACAAACAAACAAGGAGTCCTGTGGCACTTAAGACTAAAAAAAAAAAAGAAATTTTTGCCTGAGCTTTCATGGGATCATCTGAAGTGGGATTTTCTCCCATGAAAGCTCAGCTAAAAAATAAATTTGTTAGTTTTTAAGTGCCACAGGATGCCGTGTTTGATTGTTTTACTGAACTGGACTGACATGGCTACCCCTTTGGATCTAGTCCTAAGAGCTTCTTTTGGCCCTAAAGTTCAACATTTTGGAGTCACTGACATTCATAAAACCACCACTTAGCTGTCACCTAACTCCATAGATGCCTAAAGTCTCCTACACACCAAAGTTTCCACCAGCAGGAATATACAAAGCTCTCCATTTCCTGCCACCACTACTAATGAGCTGCTGAGAGTCCTATTTCATGCTAAATCCCACAAGGATTCTCAAAGTAGGTGTTCTCCTGTCTATCTTGCCTGAGGGGCCCAAATTGGGAGGCATGCTAAGGGAAGACACAAAGGAAGAATTTTCATATTGTGTCCAGAATTAGTGATGGATGCACTTCAAAATTACCAGTGTTTGTTGTCAGACTGGATAAGCATCTAAACTTCGGGATATTTATAAAGAATTCTGCACTGCACCAGATTGGATTGGGGAGTCTTATATGAAGAGGCTTTCTTGAATAATGTCCTTACTTCCAGTCAGACTAGGAATATTTTGAACATTGCTTGTCTTACTTACACTATTTTAGTGCTTTGACAGCTACTGCTATCAGAGATAGCAACCAGGAAAAAGTGAAAATTCATGAGGAAAAAAGGTATTTTTCTCCTAACAGCCACAAAAAATTCAACAGTGATTTTGTTCAGATTTTGAATGAAAGTTTAAATTGGTTTCACCTGAATAGATTCACTCCTCCCTTTCTAGAACAAATCTAATGACTCAGGACAAATAAAATGAAAAATAGGACATTGCAGACAATGAATTGGATAAAGGGTCCATTATGTGTCTTTTTCGTGCCATTTGTAGACTCAGTCTAAGTTAGAAGGGCACCCTCCCACCATTACTGATGTCAGTCATCTGTGTTGAATTGTTCCTGGGAGTTTATGCATTATATGGGACTGCCTACCTACTAATGAAGTGCCCATCAACTGTACTTTCATGTTAAATTATTTTTATATCCTAAGCAGAAATCATGGTTAGTTCTCACAAGGGCTTGGTGTATTGGAACTGGTTATTAAGCTTGTGTTCAGGAGAGCTTTTTTACAGATAGAGGTGGTTGAACTATTCAGCACAGATAATATTTGTTACAAATTTACTATTTTGTTTGGGTTAGTAAATTGTCCACAAAACAAACCAGATTCTTTTCAAATACATGTTATTCAGAACTATTAGCTAAATAGTTATGCTAAATGATTTTCAGATATTGGGTTGTTCCCAAACAATTCACACTTTTGCTATTTGCCATTCATTATTCATGGTGTGTAGTTCATCACCCAAATCACATGGCATATTTTTTTCTGCTCTAGTTGGATGATTCAAGCTATTTAAAAAGTAATAAAGACATAAACTGAGAAGGAAATAACAAATACACTGTGAAAAGAATTTTTGGATGAGTAATAATTGGTGCTATAATTATGATTTTTTTCAGATTCACAGTGCCCAGCTGTTGACTTGAGTAGTCACAAATATGACTCCCATAATCATAGTGACACATATTCAGTGCTTCAACTTGCAAAAATATTCTTGAAGCATTGTTTTTAGTATTAAACCAGCTCTGGTTAACAGGTACAATATGATCAGTGTATAATCAGCATAATAAATGTATGCAGAGCATGAGATGATCATGTTCAATGCTGGCACAAAGGAAAATCTTTTGAAAGAGATGACATTTTCAGTGCTATATTTATTGCTTATCTAAACTGATCACAGTCTTACTCCCGTGCTTCTGGGAAATATCTTTACTTATGACTTGGCACAGCGTGAACTTAACAGATGGACATAAGTATAGGTAGCCAAAAAACAGAAGTCTATGTACATTTAGGGTGTCCACTGAAGACAAGATTCCTAGACAGGAATTTCAAGCAGCTGTCAATCTTTAATCTATAAGCCTATGTTTAAAATGATGTGTCATTGCTAATCCAGCTCTGAGAGACTTCCATTTACAAAAGCAATAACATCTCAGGCTGTGTGAGGAAAGCTTTTGTCTCTTTGAATGCTGAGGTGCAAGCCAGGTACATGGTACAGAAAAGATTGGCTCTACTGACGTTGCATCCTGGCTGTTATTTACTTCTCACCATTGTGAGTGTAAACAATTGCACTATACTTATTATAAACAACATTGAAAATTAAGGTGTTTTGAAAGCAGACTAAATAAGGTGGTGCTATTTTGCCACCCATATAGGTATTTTGCAGCATACAAAGGCAATTTTAAAGCTCCCTGCCCATTGGGGTCATTAATTCTTTTGACTAGTTATACCCTAACAGACATATAGGACATGCAATGTGAATTAAAGGCTCTGCTAATCTGGGCAAAAGTTTGGAGTGCTGGCGCCTCCTATTCCCAAAACTAAAAGGTACTCAGCTTGGAGAAGAGGGGGAAGCTGGATTTTATGGGAATCTTCTGTTAATTTTGTGATTATTGTTGAAGTGGGTACAAAGCAAGCACCAGACTGCAACATCACTCACTCTGTCGTCAAGGGCGATGGCAAATATAAGTCAGTGGAATTGCAATGTGCTTCTCAGGATTCAGTGAGACCATCCCTGCCATTCTAAGTAGCTGCCTAGTTTGCCTGCAGCTAGCGAAGCCGTGCTTGAAAGTCCAACACCTTCTAAAATGTCATTTTTTCTTGACAATTGTAGGATTGACATGCTGAGCTGAGGGAGTCTCCCAATGCAGAATAGACATTTCTTTGTATTACCTGTATGCCCCTAGTGCCTAGCTGATACTGAATAGTACCTTACAATCCAATGCAACCACCACAATCAGGATTACTAAAGATAAACCTCTTGCTCATTTGGAGTACTGCTAAGATCTTTTGTTTTGCTTGGATGTCATGTTTATGTACATGATGGTAATATATAGCTTCTATAATGGCAGAGAATGTAATCAAATGATCATTGAAGAGTACTGGGGCTCCAGAATCCTGCATTCTGTTCCTGCTTCTACCTCTGATTTGCTAAGACAGTTTGGTCAAGTCATTTAATTTCTCCATGTCTCAATTTACCCACTCATAAAGTGGTAATAATAGTTATATTTTTTTGACCTTATACAGGGGTTGTGAGGATTAATTGAGGTTTGTAAAGTGCTTCAAATCCTCAAATGAAAGGTGTTATATTAGAGCAAAATGCTAAACAAGAATGAAAGTGCTCAAATTCTCATAGAACATGTTATAACATTTTTTCATCCATATTGTTGCAGGAGCAAGTAACCAAAAACCTCCCTTATTCACACTGGAGGAACGTCTGTCAAAATTAAGTTTTAAATGTAGACGATCATACAATTTATTACACTTTCAAGGATGACATAGTATTATTCTTAAGATTTAAGACAAGTATTTGGAAAGTGCAGATGTATTAGATTTGTTTGCGAGGCTCAGTGTGCACTTTATGCATTGAATTTTTATGAAGGATAAAAATAAAAAATGCAAGCAAATTAGAAAATTGAAAGATAAAAGGAAATCCACAAACTGCCCTAGAGATTTTGCCAGTTACAAAAACTGTCAAGACAGCTTTGAGTAACTATGGCTCTTTAGCATACATTTAACTTTTCCTCAAAATATTCCATGTGAAAAATACATCTTTTTACATTTCTATTTTTGCTATTAATGAAAGAAAAGCCTATATCAGAGTCAGAGAGTGAAATCTTGCTCCCACTGTAGTTCATGGGTAAAATTTGCATTGACTTCAGGAGCCAGGATTTCTCTTACTCAACAATGTATTTTTTGGGTAAGGTGAGCTACTAGGACTTTGGATTTTTCTCTCATCACAACACGATTTGACCTTGTCTTTCTCCATATGCTATTCCCCAGTGTTTGAATCGTACCAACTGCTTTAATTTGCTGTTACAGTATGACCTGATCCCATGACTTATACTTCCCTGCATTTATTTCCTCTCATTTTGTAAGTTCCCCCATCTTTAAAGTGTCTGACAAAGTAGGATTTTCTCCCATGAAAGCTCATGCAATAAATAAATTTGTTAGTCTTTAAGTAACACAGATGTTCCTTCTTTGTTTTGCTGAAATAGACTAACACAGATGTCCCTTTGGAACTAGATAACTGTTTGTACTATTGGTATTAGAGCAGATGCCATGTTAAAGAATGACAGAAAGAGTGATCAAAACACCATGCTCATTTATAGAAGAGGGACTGGGAATTACAGGTACAGGGCCAGCCTTGTATCACTATGGTCAAAGGGATGTAAAAAGGAAGCTAACCTTGCAGCTGGAGATGAAACTGCTATTAGAGCCTGGCACAAGTTGCAGTTAAAGTCAGGGATGGGTTACTTGTAGGATCATCAAAATTCCTTCCTGAGTTCTGAAAACATGAGTTGAATAAAACTAGGTGTAGAACTAATGGATGATGAGTGTACATAGTAAGTGATATTTTAACTACAGTTCTAAAAATGAAATACCTCATCTTTAAAAATGCAATTAGGATAAATAATAGCTTATCTCACTGGGGATCATTTTGGGCACATTATATTGAAAAGTGCTTATTTTTCACTCACTTAAAGGTGTCTATTTTATGCTATGTGATGTAGAGCTGTTTCCTGTTACAGCAGTCTCTTGAGCATGAAAGAAATAGAACATCCTGTTCCATCTTGCATTTTGGCAAGTTGTTTAACTGTTCTTGCTGATTCACATTTTTAAGCCTTGACAGTGACTTGCTCCAAACATAGCATAATGTCATAACTCTGTTTGGCAAGGCGCTTTAAACAGTGCAATGCAGTCTGTGTGTGAATGTAGTCACTCATCCCTCTTTAATAAGCATACAGATAAATCTATTCTATAAGACACAGCAAGCTAGGAGAAAAACACCCCATTAATCTCTCCAGCAACTTAGGCACTTTGTTTATAATGAAATTCTGTTCCCTCTAATACAAACTGGTATATGGTTCCTATTACTTTTTAGGTTTAGTGGGAGAGATGTCTGATAGAACACTGCCCTTTTACTCTCTGCAGGTCATGCATGCTGCTCACATACACAGCTGCAAAATAGTTTTCCAGAAGGAAAATGTTCAACAAGGGAACAATCTGTTCTGAGCTTACACTTCACCCATCCTTCTCTGTTGACTACTTTTTCCATTCTCACCTTGATCATTAAAGGATGGGAAAACTGTTAATTTTCTTTTGCTCTCTCTCTCTCTCTCTGTAAACACCCCCTCCACCCCCACATACCCCCTTTAATTCCTTCCTTTTTACCTTTACAATATGTTTGCACTTACACAGCCAAGAGAGCAAGGGACCAATGTTTTAGTCACTTCCTCCCCCTTACCCACTTACTATTATCATTAGTTGAACTGATCAGCCCCCATCCATCAACAATATGTTGAGTCAAGTGGCTGCTCTAATGTTCATTTTCAGACAGCAGCATTCTGCATGTGCTTTGACATTTTTCAATGGGGGTGGATAAGTATGTGTGCCCTTTGAGGCTAAGCATAGCTGAGAGCTTCTTAACAAGGCTTTGATTCCTATTCCCTTGAACCAGGAAGCAGGGCTACTTATGAAGAACAGAATTTTTAAAAGCCAGCTCTTAAGTGGTTGGAGGTGCTAATGAGTAGGGGCAGCAAACAAGAGAGTTTTGCAAGGGAGCATGCAAGCCAAGCATACCTAACATTCTGTAAACTTTGGCCCATAAACGTGCCCCCTGGCCCCTCCCACAAAACAGATGAAAATAAAAATGCTGCAAAAGTAAAAATAATAAAGTCAGAATTCCAGCAGTAGGTTGAGGGGTATTGGGTTTATTGCCCTCTGTGCAGCATTTGGCTATGTCTACACTAGAGGGCTCAGGTGAGTCTTAAAGTCGACCTTATTAAGTCGACCTAGAGAGGCCCCATTTATTTAAGTAGACTTTACAAAGTCCACTTAAGACAGAGACCAATTTAAAGTTGACTTAATAAAATTGACTTTAAATGGGGCCCCTGGCTTGAGTTAACTTTATAACATTGACTTAAATGGCTTTCCTGGCTTAAGTCAACTCTATTAAGTCAACCTTAATGGCCACATTTTATTAAGTCGACTTAATAAAGTTGACTTAACCTTTAAAGTTTACTTTAAGGGCAAGAGTTATCAAGTCGACTCAAGCAAGTGCTTAAGTCAACTTGATGAACTCCAAATGTGGCCCTGGAGTTGCTTAAGTCGACTTAAGTCAGGTTAAGTCAACTTAAGCCTCCAGTGTAGACATAGCCTTTATGATTATCTACCTTGTTGGCAGGTTGGACTTGATGTAAGCAACTCACGACCCTGAGAGCTAAGGGAGGCAGAAAGGTACATAGATGAGATTTTCTGGGACACAGTAGAGGAAAGTTACTCTACTCTTACAGCTTCTGTTTATGTCACTGCAACTGCACTCTGTGCTGTTGAGGAGGATGAAAATCTCAGGAAACGAGATCATCAAAATGGAGTGGAGAGAAACAATCTTGCATTTGGGACCCTCTTGGCCAATGATGTCATGACATACTGTGATTAAGAAGAGACATAATAGATATGGAGGATTTTATTGTTAGAAATAAAGATACGTAAGTGTGAGATTACCAGGAAACCACATAGTGAACTACCTTTTAGATGCATGGTTGTGCACCTCTAAGATCTCTAGACAGATTTATGTGCAGCGCCAGTGGTTGTGATACCAGTAACTTAAGGAAACGTTGGAAGGAGGTTGTGGAGGCCAAATTTAAGCTTCTAGGTAAGAGATTAAAATCCAGAATTCTGTGAAATGCTTCTACTTCCACATGCAGGGCTGGTTAGAACAAGGTTTTAGTGTATGGATGAGAAAATGGTATTTTAGGAGGAGAGAGGATTTTAGGTTCATTAGGATCATTGGAACCTTTTGAGAAAGGAGGAGTCTATGCAGGAAGGATAAACCAAAATGGTACCATATTGCTGGTATGTAGATTAAAAAGGTTCATAGCAGAGTTCTTAAACCAAGGGCTGGGGGAATGTGGATAGGTGGAGTACAAAGTTCAGAGACAACTCTTGGGGAGGATCTATTAATAGGGATTCTCTATATCCTAATAAAGAGGAGAAGATAGGCATTGCTTAACTACAGGAGGAACTGAAAAGAAACAGTCAAATGAAAGAGTCACATTCAATTACACTATGAAAGGGTAGACCGCTAAATATCGACATATTTTATAAGTGTTTGTGTACAAATGCTAGAAGTCTAAATACTAAGATGGATAAAGTCCAGTGTCTGGTATTAAATGAGGATAATGGTACAGAAAGCATGACAGGAACATGATGGAATGATTATAACCAGTGGGACGTGGGAATTCCAAGGCACAAAATAAATAAAGAATAGGTTGTGCTAATTGGGGAGTGGTGCTATCATAAAAGAAAGCATAGAGTATAATATAGCAAAACTCTTAAATGAATCCATAACCTATCTGAACTGCTAAGTAACAGAAACCATAATGTAACTAATTCAATGTCCTTGTTGGGAGAAAAATAGCTTAGAAGTCCACCACAGTAGCATTTAATTTCCAGAAGAGAGGCAACATACAAATAAAGTAGCTAGTTAAACATCAATTAAAAGGAGCAGTCACAAGAATTATATGTTCTTTTCAGTTGCATGGAAACCTTTTAAAAACACCATAATAGAGGCTCAAATAAAAGGTATAACTCCAAAGTTTAAAAAAGGAGTAGGAGGACAAAAATGCCTCCATAGTTAAACAGGAGATTAAATGGAACCATCCTGTGCCAGCGTCGGGGAAGAGGGGCACCCCAATCGTTTCCCTGCCACCAGGAAGGCAGTGAGGAAGAGGGGTGGCCCCATCTGTGCCACTAGGGGCTTTTTCCCCCCTGCCACTGGCTCTGGAGAGCCAAGTTGCTACACCTCCCAGGGTGCCCCTCTCCCGAATTGAAAAACAAGTCCTGTGTCCGGACTTGCTATTTCGATTTGGTGTTTTTGTTTAAATCAATTCAAGTTGAATCGATTTAATGACTTTTATTTTGATTTAGCTTAAATCAATTCAACCGCAATCAATTTAAGCATGGAGGTTTGGACATAGCCTACATGTCTCTAAGCCTCTGACTATCAGATGATTAGACTGGACAACACCGAATGAATGAGGTGATAATTGCTCTATTCTATTGATTTTTTTTTTGAAGTATCTGTTGTTGACCACTGTTAGAAGGCAGGATATTGGTCTGAACTGGCATGACCATTGTTATCTTCATATTTTTAGCTTCTAGCAATAAATCAGAAGTATCTCACTATTAGCATAGACAATGATCTCTAGTTCAGAATTCGGGAACATTTAGGTTGCTGTCTAACAATGTTTTCAGACTATGTAGGTTCAGGAGAGAGAGAGTACAATTTTACTCTCCCTCTAATTCTCCCTTCCAAATTCTCATTTGGAATCTGCTGTCTATGGGAAATGTTCTTCCCTTTTTCCCAGCTCTGCTCATTGTGGATGGAATCATTTCCTTCCCACCCTCAGCTTCTTGTATGGCAACAGACACCTCAGCCTATAGATCTACCACCTTCTGTGAAGAAGGAAGCTGTAGCTGCCTTCACAATATCTGCACTTTCCCTTGGACCACACAGAGCACGCAACAGGACCATAACTAGGGCAGTGTGAACAGGGCAAAGCACCAGGCACTGAATTTTAGAGGGTGCCACACGGCCGGCAGCCACCACCCCTACCTGGCCCCGGAGGTACATTCCGCTCTGGGTGCCAGGCTGGGGCTGGGGCTGTAGGTGCAGGAGTTTAAAATCTCCCGCCCTGTCCCTGAGCATGTTCAGATGCATGCTCAGAGGGAAGGGGGTCAGGGAGAAACCTGTACCAATGATGGCTAGTGCAGCTCCAGCCTGGGGACTGTGCCAGTGCTGCAGACAGGTAAGAGAGCCTCTGCTGCCTCCAGCAGACCATGGGGATCTGGATCCTTCCCCAGCTGTGGTGGCTGGGGGGGATCTAGATCCCCACAGCTTGCCAGTAGTGGTGGCTGGGTAGAGACTGGGCTCTGGGATGGATCAGGCCAGGTCAGGGGAGAGCACATCTGGCTGCTTGCTGCAGGCACCAAAACTCCTAGTTCCAGCCCTGGCATGCAACAATGTTCATTAATGGCCAGGTCCTGTGAATGCTTCCTGTTGAACACAGCTGATTAGTACATAGTCAATGTGACTTTTCAAGGAGAAACCGTGGGTTTGTAAGGATGTGGCTTCAAAATTTAGGGGGTTACTTGCTGAGGGATTCTGGATGGCAAGCTGTGGCCAACATCAAGTTCTAGTTGCTGTGGTGACAAACTTATGCACTCTTTAATTAAGACAATTTAAATGGTAAAATACAAGCTCCCTTCACTTAATACAAACAGAAATAATAATCTTGATAGGAAATGTTTGCAACATGAAGTTCTAATACTGAATGAGAAAATGTTGTTGGGTGGGTTTAAGGTGTCACTCTTGTTGTCCTTTGTGGTACATAGAAATTAAGAGTTTCGTGTCTGCCCCCCCCCCCCCCCCGAGAAGCCCAAGAAAGAATATAACAGAACAGCACTAGTTATCACCTACAGCCCCCACGTCATACCTCTACAGCACATCATCAAGGATCTACAGCCTGTTCTACAAGACGATCACTCACTCTCTCAAGCCTTGGGAGACAGACCTCTCTTTGCATACAGACAGCCCCACAATCTTATGTGGATAGTCACTAGCAACTGGAGCCTAACAACAGAATCATTAAAGCAGGCACATATCCCTGCAACAAACCACATTGCCAACTTTGCCCACACACCTGCAAAAAAGACATTATTACAGGATCTAATAAAACCAGCTACTCCATCAAAGGGTCATACACCTGCTCATCCATCAGTGTGATTTATTCCATCATGTGCCAGAAATACTCTTCGGTTTTATGTATTTTAGAAACAGGACAGTCTCCGCACAACAGAGTAAATGGGAACAAATCTGACACTAGAAATCACAACATTCTAAAACTGATGGTTGAGCATTTCAATCTTTCTGATCAGTCCATTGACAATTTACTAATTGCTGTGCTCAGACAGATGAATGATCAAGGCTTCAAAGAGAAGCTTCAAAGCTTGAATTTATTTGCAAATTTGACTGTATTGCTCAGGGCTTAATAGAGACTTTGGATTTCTTTCTCATTATAACAGGGTTATGTCTACACTAGCAAATTAGTTCAAATTAAGGAGCCTTAATTTGAACTAATTTGAACCCTGTCTACACTAGGCTTTGCCTAGGTTGAACTAAAATTTTTTTTAGTTCTAACTAAGCAAAGCTTAGTTCGAACTAGTTAGCTCAGCTAATTAGTTAGAACTAACTGCTTAGTTCAAACTAATTTGCATATTTAGTTCAAACTAGCACAATGTAGACATACTAGTTCAAACTAACTAAGTTTGAACTAGTGGTTAGTTTGAACTAAGTGTGGTTTTTTTAGTTCAAACTAAGTTTTTTAGTTTGAATTAATCACACTTTTATTAGTTTGAACTAAAAAAAGCACAGCTAGTTTGATCTAAAAGTTAGTTCAAACTAAAAAATATGCTTAGTTTGAACTAATTTTCAAAGTACTTAGTTTGGACTAACCAAGTCTGAATGAAGATTTTAGGTGTAGACATAGCCATGGTATCTCACCACAAGAGCAGGGAACCTTGTGGAGAATGCTCAATGCAACCACACACAATTCCCAGAAACTTCTGACTCTGGGCAGCTATGTCGTCCCAGCAACAGCAACCCACCCCAAGAGATCCCTTGAACAGACCCTCTTCATTTAGGCACATGGGTTACACTAATAAGCCTACTTAAATTGGGAATAACACCCTCAGCTCTAACAAGATGTATCCAAAAATGGTTCCTTCAGGCAATCAAAGTATATGAACAATATCACATCACTCAGTTGACCAACCATACGGAGGATAAAGTGGGCTAGAACAGACCAGAATGGCATTTTGGGGCCCACTATTTTTACGGGGCCAGCATTCCAGGGTCCCTAAAAATAGAAAATGGAGCAAGAATGCTGTGTTCTGGGGCCCACTATTTAAAATACTGGGCTCCAGAATACAACATTCTGGCTCCATTTTCTATTTTAGGCCAGCATTCTGGGACCCCTAAAAATAGAAAACTGAACTGGTGCATTCCGGCAAGGAACGCACCACTCCAGGAAGAGCGGAGGCGTGTCTTACCTGCTGTGATGTGTGGCCAGCCCCCCCCTGCACATGTGCAGGCTGTGCAACCTGGAAGGGGAGAAGGGAGTGATTCTCCCCCACCCCTGCCCTGGCCGGCCCTTGGGAGTCCACGCGCCTCTGAAGGTAAGCTAGCATGGCACCAGGGCCTGGCCTCCTCTTGGTGGCTCAATGTGGGGTGGTGTGGAGTGGGATGGGAATAAGGGGTTGGGATGGCGGGCTGAGGAGCTGTAGAGTGGGTTGAGGGTGGAATGAAGATGGGGCAGCTGGGTGGTGTTGGGTTAGGAGGGCTGGAGTGGGGACATAGGGGCAGGGAGCTTGGAGAATGGAGGTTAAGGCTGAGGAGGACATGGGGAAAGATGGGTTTGGGGTGCAGTCATTTTGGGGGCAGTAGCTGGAGTGTGGGGGAGAAGTAGCTGGGGTGGTTTAAGGGGGCCTGGATATGCAGGAAGGTGGCCTGGAAGTGCATGAAGGGGACCCGGATGTTTAGGAAGGGGTCCTGGAAATTTAGGAGGGTTCTGGGTTCTGCCAAATTATACTTTAACCCCTGCAGCCATACAACATGAACCATACGTGCCAAACAGTTTAGGAATAACCTTCTAGGAAGCCTTTTCCTCTGAACTATTCAGTGATTACTTCTGAATGGCAAATACAATCCAAGGGAATTCAGGGCCATCTCACAAATAATTGACTAATAGAAAAGAAAGTTTAATTTGCAGTTGGTAGGAGATGGGGTGGATAAACTCCACACTGGAGAGTTAAGAGTTCAGGAACGACTCTGGGCCTGGGAAGCATTACCTCAAGAGGCTTGCTGGGTGTCCTCTAGTTGGAGGAGGGACTTAAAGGGAAGTCCCTTCAGCAGGGTGGCAGGGGGAGAGACGCTGACTTCTGCTTGCTGCTGCAGAGGGACGACACAAGGAAGGCATTCCCAGGAGATGTCTGGTTTACAGAGCTAAGAGTCCCATCCTTGCTGAGACTTGTGGACCAGTTTGCCAGAGGCAACTGCCAGCCAGAATGCACCCTAAGGGGAAGAGCAGAGTGATATGGCAGGGGATATAGAGTTTGCTGGACAGCTGGTAGGTTACTCCTGCATGACAGTGCTCAAGAGCTTCCTTAAATCAAAACCCATTGGAGTGGGAGGCCCACAGTCTCCTACCTCAGAACTGTTAGGTGGGGTTGCTGCCACACACTGCTGCAGCCATGAAGTTGGGAATCTTACCACTGATCATATTATTTATTAGACAATGAAATGTGGAAGTGGTGGACAGAGTATAAAGAGATGAAGGAAAGCCCCATCAGTGGCACCAGAAATTACCAACAAAATGGTGTTCAGTCATTAGTAAAATTGCAGCTAAGCCTGTTTTGTTTGGCAGCAAATAGCTATTATTTTGTACGTGGATGGATTTACTTAAAAATTACCCTTAACTTTTAAACCAGGCACAAGCAATTTTTAATGTGGAATCTAATAGAATTAAATTTATTCCATGGATGATAATGCTGGATTAATGTTTCTATTTTTGCATTGCTTAAACACTTCTAAATTCCAGTTAACTGAAGCTTTGCAGATGATTTACAATGGAAAATTAAGACAAGTGACTGAACTGTCATTCTGGATTAATTAAAACCTAATATAAAGAAAATTAATTTAGTGAATATCTGCAGTCCTCCTTTTGCTTGGAACTAAAAACAAAATAAAAATCTTCTTGAACATGAAGTTATTTTTTCCCTCAAGTGCTGCTCTCTAATCCTGTTTAGCAGCATCAGAATCCTATTAATTCCAGTGGAGTTACAAAAATCTGCAGCTGTGTAGGAAGTTGCAGTAAATATAGAAGCCTAGTCACATTTTGACACGGACATGGAACAGGCCTCCATAAATCTTCAGAGGCTTCAGCTAATGAGATTAAATCTTTCATTTTTAAAAGAATGTGCTCCCTTTCCAGTAACTTCACATATGTTCCAAAAATACTTTGATTTAAAGTGAGAAAACAGTGTCATAGATGTAAAACAATAAAAGCATACATTGGTGCTAAAAGGAAAAAAGAGCGTGGCTTTGACACTCTTCTTTATGGAGATAAGCTGCCCAAAGCTTACAGATGCACCTCAAGTTTATATTCATGTTTGCTCCCCAGAATTACTCTCCAGGTAAATAGAACTTCCATCCCTTGAGCACTTGGCAGGTTCTAAAAGGTTCAAGAGACAAGGAGTCTTGTGAAAGCAGGCAAGGGAAAAAAACAAACAAACAAAAAAGACCCAACCAAAGAAGACCAACACAAACTACCAACTATTATTAGCTAATACAATTCGGAACACAGAAAATTGGGATGGGTGGTCAAGAGAAGGCCTCATCAGAACCAACCCAGGGCCACTGATGGCCTCTTCGATATTGGCTACGCCTGTCTGCCATGGCTGCATCTGTTCCCATAAACAGCAGCATTCTTCCCCTGAAAAAAGGCCTGGGCCCCACCCCTAGCCACATGGCCCCACCCCAGGGGCCTGATACAATGCCAAGGTTCAATCTAGCTCCTGCTGCTGCCGGCTAGTGGTGGGCAGCCTGGGTGGGCCCAGTCCGGCCCCAGTCACTGCCTGCCCACTAGCTGCAAACAACTGGGGCTTGGATCTGGCTCCCGGCATTGGCTGATGGCCCACAGGCTGTGACTGAAACTGTATGGGGCCCACCAGGGTCACCAACCACTGCCCAGCAGCAGCAGGAGCTGGATCTGAGGCCAGGCTGCCTGCCACTGGCAGGCTCAAATCCAGCCTCCTGCTACAGCCAGCCAGTGGCTGGTGGCCCCAGTGGGCCTGATTCAGCTCTAACCACTGCCAGGGCTTGGATGGAGGTGGTGGTGGGGCTGCAGACCCTCTGACCTTATGGCAGTGATGCCTCTGCCCATAAGACATGTTCAATTACCAGCTCTCCAAACAGAGAAAACTGATGAGAAGGAGAAAAGAGCACAGTGCTAGAGAGGGGAGGAGGAGCATTAGATCTGCAGCGTGCTTGATCAGGGGAAACTGTTCTCTGAGAAGCTGGTATATGTCCTATTGGGCGGGGCATCCTTAATGCACCACCTCACTCACAGTTGTACATGCAGGACACAAATTGTGCACATCAAAGTCCAACACAAGCAGCTTCACTTATCTTAGAAACAAACAAGGAGTCCTGTGTCACTTTTAAAGGCTAACCAATTATTTATTGCATGAGCTTTCATGCGAGAAAATCCCACTTTTTCAGATGCTTGAAGATGGGGAACTTACAGGATGGGAGGAAAATAAATTTTATGAGTTGTCACCTTTTCTCCTTAGTGTAGAAAATAAATTTTAATTTCCTCCCATTCTGTAAATTCCCTATTTTCAAGCATTGGACAAAATGGGACGTTCTCCCATTAGAGCTCATGTGATAAATAAATGTGTTAGTCTTTAAAAGTGCCACCAGACTCCTTATTTGTTTTGCTGAACAAGACTAGCATGGCTACCCCTTTGGAACTTGACTTAACTGGTATCTGCCCAAAGGAAGGAGACCACTAAGCCTGGAAGACCTTTCCTCATGCTCCCAGGAATCAATCCCTAAGGGTGCAGGACCAAATCAAAAAGGGACACATGCAGCGAAGAAATCTAGTCCTTTCCTCCCAGACTAGGTTTGGAGGACAGCAGTACAAAAGCAGGGAGGCAGCATGTAGACAAGAGAAAGCTGGAGAGTTGTTGGGGAAAAGGCAAGGCAAAAGGAGAAGAACAAGGAGAAGGGGGCTGCATTTCCTGTAAGGGAAGCAATGTGTATTGTTGAAAAGTAATTGTCTGCAGTGCTCCGCAATTAGTTGTATCTGCGGTTTTAAATGGGAAGCAACTTGTATGTAGGGGGGGAGAGAGAAGGACGAGTCTGGTGGTCTACTGCACAACGGTGGTCCCTCAGACTGTACCTATCATGCTTATATGGGTCCCATCACTGTAGCACAGTCTAACATTTATTCTCATAATACCCCTGAGGTAGTGAAGCGCTACTATTCCCATTTTATAAGAGGTGAACTGACGTACAGAGAGGCTGAGTGACATGCTCAGGGCCACTTACAATGTTTGTGGCAAAGCAGGAACTAGATGTGAGTATCTTTCAGCCCAGGCCAGTGTTCTAATCACTGGCCCATTCTTTCTTCCTAAACAAGTGACTGGCACTAATGCAAGTTTTAGTTTTACATACAGTGATCTTGGAATCCCTCATGGATTCAATTTGCTCTTAATTGTAGAAGCAAATGAAAAATCAGAATGAGATTACATTTAAAATATATTAAGTGGCAGGCGGATATGAAACAAATGTAAAATGTGTTATGTTTCTGCTAACAACCCCCTTAGGAATGCTTTGGTAGGATTGCCAACCTAGCTGGTCATATCAATACGGAATCCAGAGACTTGGGTTACAACACCATGCCACACAAGTTATGGCTCTGCAAATTTATTTATTTGAAAAAAACAGCAGATATCAAATTAACCTAAAAGCTTTACAGAGTTGTGAAACAATGACTTTGCCGAACACATACAATAAAGTCACGGTAATTGCATATTCCTCCATGCAACTAGATGATTAAAAAGGAAACATTTGTTCACACTTCATTTACATTTATTAAAGTGCTAGTGCAGTTACTCATCTAAGGAATGGTTATATACAGGATAAATAAGTTAAATGTGGAGAAATTAATTACTTCTACTAATTATACTTATAAATTAATAAACTTCAAAGAAATGTGCACAAAAACTTGCATATTTATTTGCCTCTACAATTATGTACAGGGAGCATTAGTGACTCATGACGTAAAGCTTCCAGAGCAAATTCAGATATATTTATTGCAAGTGCAGGGAAAATAAGCTATCAAATGGCATGGGGTGAATTTGTTGATTCCTAGCAGGTCAGGAAGTATTTTACATAAAGGTCAATCATACACTCAGAATACCCAGATTGTATACAAAATGATGTCACAGGACACACTGGTCACTCCCAGACTAGTGCCTCTTTCTGGAACTCTGATGATTAGTTGAATGCAGACACCCCTCTCCCCCTCCGTAGTTTGCACACCATGATGCTGTTTCTACTGTTCTTATACAGCCTCAGGAACCTCAGCATCCTCTTTGAGGCTAGGCCCTCCAGTCATGTCACTCTCAGGCCAGGGCAAGTTTAACTCCTCAATAATTGTTGGCTGTACTCTTACTCATTGGCTTGGTACCACTCACCTAATGGCTGTTAAGGAAACCTAGGCCCACCCTCTTCTTCAGGTTCCAGCCCAAGGAGCCTCATCTTAGCAGGCCATCTTCTTTCTCTGGCCTCATTGCTCTATCCCTGGACTTCTTCCTCTCACTGGCTCCCCTTTTCTTCCTGGGCCTACCAGTTCGCAAAAGTCTCTTCCCTCTTCTGAGGGAGTGACTGCAGCCTGAAACCTTCACCTACTCCTCTCCTCCTGGGCATGTCTGTCTTTTCCCAGCAGTGCCTTCTGCTTTCAGCTCTCGTCCCCACCTTTTCCTGCCCAGTTAAGCCTCCTTCATTGGCTGTCCAATGGGTTAGTTGGTTCGTCTGGTCTGCGTTAAACCTTGTAGGGGAGAATGTGAGGTTGTCACCCTATCACAGATGATAATAAAATAGTGTCTTTAGAACATCTGGTCAGCGTTGCTCATTAGCAGAGAAGTTTTTAGTGCCTGTTGGTAGGACTGGGCTTGGAGAAAGCACTGCAATCTCCATGGCTGTCAATCTGATAAGCATTAACAAAAAGTTACACAATAACCTACCAATATATTTACTCAAACAAGCAAATAATCAAATCATTGAATTAGATTTTTAAAAGTGCCCATTACCCACAATTTGATTCACATTTTTAAATGAAATCTGCTCCCATTTAGACATTTAAATGGACCAGTGGAGGGCTCAACACTTTTGAAATTCTAGCCAGACCCATAGAACCCAAAAGTGGACACTAGGATCTTAAAAATATTAGCCACTTATTTAGGTGCCTAAATGGAATTAGTTGAGTGCTGGGCTCTTTTGTTCATTCATTTGTTCATTCATTCATGTAAACTTTTGAAAATATAAACCTTTGTGCTTCTTAGGTCACAAAGGGCATTTTTTTCTAAATGAAGAATGGAATTAAATATTGCAACCACACACTGTAGTTGACCAGTTATATATATAAATAAAAGTATATAGTGTAGAACCTAGTGCTTACCTGTAACTATGAGATATTCTTAAATTATTTCTGTTTTCAGCTATATTATTATTCCACTATAAGGACTATTTTTGTAAAATATAACTGATCAGATTCTTCAATCCTGAATCAAATAAAACTGTAATGGAAGTCAATGAGAGTATGGTGTGAATAACAATTGGAAATTTTTAGCTACTGAAAATGTCTATGGGAATAATTTAAATTGAAGTGGGTTGGCGCTGATGACTAAGGGGAATGGTAGAAATATATGAAACCGTTCGTAACCAAGTCATTAGTCTGAATCCAGCTCATGTGGTTCATGACCATCTGAGGAGGATCGTCTGCCTATTTCACTGACATTTGTAATATCATAAACATCTCTGGACTATTCCCATAAATAAGATGAATAGGAAAGCCTAGATGAGGTGGGTAGACTGTCTCAGTAAGCTTCTACATAATAATGCACAAACCATCATTAGACCTGCATGTGCTGTTGCAGATGTTAAAAGTCTCAGCAAGAAAGGAAAAACACAGAACAAATATGTTGCAAATATGATCTATAGTCACATCTTCAGAGATAGTCTGTTCAAAACAGACTTCAAATCAAATCATAGGGCTGGAAGGGACATCGTGAGATCATTGAGTCCAACCCCCTCGGAATTGAGCCCAGGACCTTCTGTATGTTAAGCAGAGGTACTAGCCACTACACTATTGAAACACATTGATAAGTGTAACATTCCTTTCTGCACCCCAGTCTCTCACTCTTGGAGGCTGTCTTACTCTGCTCTCCTGTGTGAACCCTTACTACTGGCTCCGTCCACACACAGCCTAAAGCAAGCAAGCTGTTCCCAGCTAAGTGAGTGACCTTTCACTGTTCATGACGGTCAACCCAGTACCTTTCAGGAGCACAGAAATCACTCATGGCTTAACAGTGCCACTTAAAAGCCATCCTGTATGAGATAGATGTGAAGACATAGTGCTCCCAGAGGAACACTAAAAGGAACTCTGCCTTATAGAGAAGACATTCCAACACCGGGGCTTCACTTCTCTACACTCTTTGAGGTGCTGTGCATCCCCTGGGAAGCAGAGTGCAAGCAGACTCTATGCTCCCTGGAATGCAAAAGCTGCAATTGTACCTGGTCGTTGTGTGAGCAATGCAAGGTGAGCGGGAGGAGGCATCTTACTTCTACTTATAATCACCACATGCCTATATAAAGAACATAAACAATCTGGCAGCCAAATGTTAACAAAATAATGGCCTAATTCTGCACATACATGCATACAGCTTTATTCATGTAAATAAAGTTACTCATATGCATAGTGCTTCAAAACTCAGCCCCTAAATAATCACACAATTCAATAACAGACAACAGAACCTCAGACGTTTATCAAGTTCAGGAAATTCTATTATAATATTTCTTCCTTCCTTATTATTTGCTATTTGTATAGCTGTAGTCATGTGCAAAGTACACTGTCTTGATATAAAACAAACAAGAAGTCCTGCGGCACTTAAAGACTAACAAATGTATTTACTGCATGAGCTTCCGTGGGAGAAAATCCCACTTCTTAAGATGCGTATGCCTAGGGTAGTGGTTTTGAATTTTTTTTCCTCGGGACCCCACTGAAAAAAATCATCTATACCCACCACCCAACCATTACTTCTTTCAGCAATGCATTCCAGCCTTTTGGTAGCACCTGCATATGACCTGAGGGTCTGTTATGCATTACTTGGTCCTGACCCATAGTTTGAAAACCACTGTTTTATGGTAGGAGAGAGGCTTTAAGCCACTAGATGCATGTCATGTAAGGGCAAGGTGATTTCTGCACTAACTGGTACTGTCATAAGCATACTACTCTTGCCCTGCTATTTTTGACAATCTTTTGCAATCTATTTTGCAATCTAATATTTACTTGAGTTATACTGTTCAGTCACTAGACATCTTTGTCTGCTATATGAACTTCGTGGTGAGGGTGGTCTCTGGTAAGCAGCAGAGCTGAAAATTGGAGTTCAAGTTGTGTGGAAGCCTGTTTATCTGGAGCATTAGCCATTTTCTATAATCAATGTACCATTTAAGAAAGGCTGTGGTTCAGTATATTATTACAGGCAGCACAAGAACTGGGACTTTGCCTGACACCTGTATAAGAATTCAGTATGTGGGGAAAGGGACAAAATGAACTGTTCACCTTGCACTCCCACTGTACATAGCCATGCAAGGATAGGCAAACTAGTCCTTCAATATTTTAGAGAGGTTACTGACTCTGAGAACTCTTTACAAGTACTTCTGCCAATATATTACTTTGTTTCAGGAAAATGACATCTTACTAAATCCAAACACAATGCTTGCATGCTATTTAAAAGAGAGCTCTGAGATTTCAAAACACAGTGCTTTCAGTTATATAATGTGCTTGATAAATTACTATAAGATGGAATCTATTCAGGTGTTACAGAGTTTTAACTTTCAGTATTGTTAATGTGTAAAAAGCAAATGTAGCAGGAAGTACAAGTGGTGGTGTTGATGATGATGATGATGATCAGATATAATTGGTACTACCTTCCTAGTGTCTGTTCTGAAAAGTTGGTTTGTAATTTGTCGTTTTTAGGCTTGAATCAAATAACCAATCCAGAAAGTATGACAATATTGTTTTCACAAAGATATGACTCACTCTCACTTTTTAATGCTAGGCTATCCGCCTACTAATTTTCCCTGCTTCAGGAGTTTTATGCACATAACTCCACTTGACATGATTGAAAGCCTCCTCCACATCAAAGGAAAGAAACATTTGCCAGATATATCTTTCAACAGACTGTGAGGATTCCCAGAGGTATCCGGAGTGGTTAGACCCCCTAGCTAGCACCTACTCTTAGCAGGACAGAGTCTTTTCTGTGCCCAACATGGGTCAGCTACACCAGCCACAGGCATTGCAAGCATTCTACCTTGGCTCGGCTCTCCTGTTAATTAGCAATAGGTGCAGTCCAACCCCAAACACTGTGAGCACTCTTTGGAGCACACAGCTCCCATTCCTCAGTATTTACAGATATGCTAGTCCTAAAGAATACACCTTAGCATACCAGTTTCACCTGTGGGTCACTGCTCCTCTCATAGCACTTAGATTCTTTTATAGTGAAAACAAGTCTATGTCTCTTTAACAAACAGAGATTCAAGAAACAGCAAGGAATTAGAAGTATTGGAAACAACACGTTACATGTAAAATGAAATCATCACATGCTTTGTTGAGCCTAGACTTAACAAGACACTTTCCTGGTCTACTAAAGTTTAGCTAACTTAAAATCTTTCTCCCAGATGTTAACAATTCATCCAAAAGGCAAGCATGCTGACATCTTGTCCCCTAGGTGAAGGATATCAGGTGTCTTTTTGGCCTTCTCCTGATAAACCAGAGTAATTCTCCACACTTTAGTCAAAGATGATACATGCTCCCTCTGTGTGCTTCTTCCCGTAGATTTTGTGATTACTTGTTGACTTTGCAATTTTGATTAGCTGTTGGCTCCATATGAATATAGGCTTAGCTGAAAGACATGCAGTGGTTAGCCAGGGAACGATAAGGACTCCCTACCCCCTTCTTGTACAGAACCTGTTATTATCTTCAGGTGACATGTCTAAACATGTATACCTGAAGAACATAGGTTTCCATGTAGCTACACAACTCTTTAAATATCACATGTGCATCATCATTATCATCATTGTGATCACGGGCGTTGCTGGATAGAAAAATGACCGGAGGCACAGACCCAAGCCCCACCCCTTCCAGGACCCGCCTCCCTAGCCCAAAGCCCTGCCCCCAAGTCTAAAGAGATTTAGAAATCTAAGTCATAAGGCTAGATTTTTAAAGGTACTCAAAGTACTTAACTACTGTTGATTACAATCAGCTGTAGGCTCTTAGTATCTCTTAAAAACCTTAGATGCTGCAGCACCAAGAAGAGCACACCTGAAGATCTTTACCAGTCTGTTCCCCAATTGTTTTGTGACTTAATTTTCCCATCTGTAAAATAGGAGAGTGACGGTCCCTTCTCCTTAAAGCAGAAGCACCACTCACCTGGGAAAAAACCTGAGGCGCGGTGTGCTGGGACTCAGGGCTCAAGCGCCACCACTGTAGCCACCGCTGTGAGCAGCCCAGTGTTGGACCTGGGGCTGAGTTGCTAGGGTCAGGGCTTCAGAAAAGGGGACGACAACTATATAAATCCATTCATCTTTTTCAGGTTCTTCAGTGCTATTACCTCAGCAGCTCTGAGAATCTCAGCCTAAAGAGATAAATAACTTTTGTCCCCATCTCTGAGATGGAGAAGTGAGATACAGGGTGCTAGAGAACATTTGGAGATCTTTCACCCACTGAATTTCAATGGCATTTATGCAATTCTTAGTTAATTCAAGCCAAAGAAATTTAAGTAGAGCCACCCAAGGAAATGGTGGTGAAACTAGGTTTAAACCAGCTGTCCTGACAACCATCCAATTTTCTTAATCATAGAGCATCCTCTGTTTCCTCTATGTAGCTACTTGCTGAGAAAGGAACTACTTATCTTGAGTCAGGGTAGAAACTTTAGTGCAGAAATTTGTCACTTCCTGGATGCATATGTCTAATTTGTGCCCTGATCCAGAAGGCATGATCTGTGTACACTTCCCAGATGGGTTCTGCAGGTGAGCTAGGTGGAGGAACATCTGTCTTCTGCCAGTTAATACATTGCTTTGAGGGTTAGACATCTGGGCACTTACAGTGGTGCTGCAGTGAGCATGTGAATTTAGCTTGTGCCTAAATATCTTTTAAAATGTGTCCTAGAGAGGTGAAATTCAGGAGGAGGAGAATTTCAGAGAAGTCAAAGGGAATCTGGCAATTTCAGAGAAGTCCAAGGAGATCTGGCATTTATGAGGTTCCATTGAGATGTGGACACTAAGGATGGGGTGTTTTGTTTCGTTTGTTTAAGCTTTTGGAAAAGTCTGAGTTTGAGCAGCAGATTATTAGGCATCTTTATGGGCCTAACATCCATATCCAGCACTAGGAATTAGACACCTAAATTCTATGTAAAAATTGTGACTTGCTGAGAAATTAGGAAGAAGTACAGTTTGAACTAATGTTGATTTCCCTACCTGACCCACCCCCAAAAGACTCAGTCCTTCCCCTGAAGACCACCCTTCTTCTTTAAATACTAATGAGGTTTATCTGCCATGTAGGATTTTTATTCAATATCTGCCCAAAGACATAATGGATCTTAGAATGGAACAGAAAGGAAACCATATACTGCATATGCCAATGTGTACTGAAAGTTTATTGTTCAATTATGCCTAATGTTACAGGTTTTCCATATGTCCAGACCAAAAAAAAAAAAAAAAAAATCACATTTAACCTATGGCCAGAAGAATAATGTTAATGCTGTTGCAGGTTTCCATAGAACAGATGTTCTGTTTTTCCTCTTGAGTCACCTTCTGTTGGAGAAATTCTGGGAAGAGAGACAACAGTGTTTGCAAAGGGAGCCCACCTCTTATTCCACATCCCCTGTAGCATCACTCCTGGAATAAGATCCTGCTCACACCAATGTCAATTGCAAAATTCTCAAATCAGTGGATCTGGAATCTCACCCCTGCCTCCCTCAGTGCCTTTGAAAATATCACCCACCAAACCAAGGCAGAAACATAAATTTCTTCCATTACCACTTCCACCATTTCTGTTATATAAAATAAGTGATACATTCATAGTGTTTAAGAACAGAAAGGAGCATTAGATCACCTAATTTTCCACTAGGGTAGATTGGTAAAGGCCCTGGTTTATTTTCACCTTCCTCTGTAGGATGAGGCATGAGTCAATTACTGGTGGATTCTCTGTGCATTGAAGTCTTTGAATCATGATTTGAGGACTTTGATAGCTTAGTCACAGGTTAGAGGCTTATTGGGAAGTGGGGGGAGGGGGTGCGTGATGTTTTGTGGCCAGCACTGTGCAGGAGGACAGAATAGATGATCACATTGGGGCCTTCTGACCTTAGAGTCTATGGGTATGTCCACACAGTGTTATTCTGAAATAAAAGAGATTAGGTCCACACGACGTATTCTTATTTCAAAATGACAGGCTCCATCATTTCGAAATAAGAGCCATTATTTCGAAATAGCTTAATCCTACTTTAAATCAAAACAGCTGTTATTTTGAAATGGTTATTTCAAAATAACGCCATTCAGACGTGTTATTTTGAAATAACCATTATTTTGAAATAACACTTTTGCTCCTCTCCTTCCCAGGGTGCCTTCCTTTTAGCCTATATTGGGTGGGGGCATGGGCCAGGGAGGGGGCCATGTTGCCACACCTCCCATGTTGCCCCTCTCCTAAAGTGAAATAGCAAGTCCTGTGTTTGTACATGCTATTTCACTTTGAGCTTTTCCCTTAATTCGAATTAACTTATTTTGAAATAAGGACTTTATTTCAAAATAACTCATTTTGAAATAACTTATTTTGAAATAACAATGTACATGTGGACATAGCCTATGATTATAATATGTTCTGTACAACACATACCATAGGCATGCACCCAGTTACATCTTTGTTGAGAACAATAACTTATCTGAGTAAATGAAAATGTCCCAGAAAATCATCTGGTTAAGACTTAAAAACAGTGAGTGAGAGAGAACCCACCACTTCTTTTGTCTGTTTCTTCCAATGTTAAGGATAGGGGTTTTATTTTTATTGGGAATTTGTCTTCCAGCCCTAGGGTCTTTTTCTGCTAGATTAAAAATACTACCCAGCATTTCCTCCCCAGGATGGGTTCAATAACAAGTCATCATGAGTTGTTAGCTATATGTGTGTGTTCTTTCTGTGCGCTGCACTGGTTCTGGCCAGCTAGCCTGTGCAGCAGGGTTGGCTTGTGGTGTGCATGAAAAGTTCTGGGGAAGTATGGAATCTTAGAAGATGAGAGTTGGAATGGATCTCAGGTCATCTTGTCCCCCTACCCAGCTGATCCCCAGCCACACCACTGGCTAGACCTGCAGACATGTTTCTACAGATGTGCTGCCAGAGAAAATTTCATTCAAGGCCCTGTGAGATTCAGGGCATGGGCCCCACATGCCCAGAGTCAGCAATGCCTCTGATCATGATCACCATCAACAACTTGCAATGATTATGGTTGCTAGTGCATTACTAGCTGTTGGTAGAGACCCCCTCACATTCTGCTGTTTTGTAGACTTCAGAATCAGAGGAACCCTATGCAACCCTTATGACTCCTACTAGCTGGCACCAGGGGGTCTCTGGCCCACACAAGACCAAATGATTCCCTGATATAACTCTCAGTATGTTATCTACTAAGCAGTGTGGCCTTGACTAAACCTTATTTGATCTCTGTTAATGAATTCTGGCAGCAGAGAGTCTAAACTCTTAGTATCTTGGCAAATATCTTGACATCAATGTTTAAAAGGGGAATCCATCTTGAAGAGTCACAATCAATTTGGTCTTTTCAGGCTTCAAAATCAATTAAATATACAATTCTTCCATTGATTTTTGAATCCAATATGATTTTAGGTAACTTAAATAATTGACAAAATTTGCAAGCAAAATCCTCCACTTAAACTTAAAAATAGTCCTAAAGGAAACAGTCAAGGTCTGGCAACTTGCTGACAGGTATCTGCTTTATCACATTACAAGTCTCTTCTGCATGTTTATATCCATCTAAGCTTTCCTCTATGTCCTAAACTCAAGGCAGGTAAATTAACACCTATATATTTTTTTTAAAACTATCTAGTCTCCATTTATTTAGCATTCACTTATGGAGGAATAAAAATGCCTAAACACCTCATTACATCCTTTTGTAGTCTTCAGTAGTCACGTTCCAAGGTATCATTTTTGTCTAACCAAGGCTATTGTGACCATCAGTAACAATTGAATGGATAACAATGAGAGATTTCTCAGAAATTAGGGTATAGCTATCAAATACCTCACTCCAGGAGATTAGAATGAGTGTAATTACTGAACTTTCATGACATAGCACTAAGTTCATCTTTTCCTGCATGCCTCTCCCACAAGAACAATTTTGTTTCCACAAAGGGGATTTCTGAGTAAAAAAGAACGAAGATGATAGAGCCTCAGTACCAGAAAATGATCCTCTGAGGATATGTTCAGAACCAGGAGACAGGGTGACAAAAAACATAGTATGCATATTTTGTCAGCTTTGAGAAGTGTTTTCTGTTTTGTTGCTTGGTTTGGCTTTTTTGTTTGTTTGTTTGGTTGGTTTTTTTGTTTTTGTTTTTTGTTTTTGTGAGGTGGTTTTTGTTGTTGTAGAAGTAGTAAAAGATTTGATCACTCAATGAAAACACCACCAATAGAGATTTCCTAAGAGAAGGTACTTGGAGAGATTTCCAGGCTACTTTTCGTTAATGGTCCAAACTTCAAATCTGCTGAGATCCAAGCATCCATAAATATGATGGCCTCTAATTTCAAAATATTTAAAAGTCACTGCTAACTTTGGATGTATAACTTAAAATATCAGTGGTCTGATCTGCAGAGTAAATGAGCATATCGAGCTGTCATTAAAGTCAGTGTGAGCAGCATGGGGGTTACCATGTTTGAGAATAATAGATTCATAGACTTAAAGGCCAAAAGGGATCATTAGACCATCTAGTCTGACTTCCTTAGGATGTTACATATCATCCATTTAATCCTATGTTTAGTCTAATTAGTTACATTTGACTAACATATTTTCCAAAAATGCACCCAGATACTTATTTTGATTGTTTGTACTAGTGATTAATCACTATCTCAGAGTTAAAAAATTGTACCTTATTCCTAATTTGAATTTGTCTGGCTTCAGCTTCCGGCTATTTATTATCATCATCATTATTATAATTATTATTATTTTACCTTTCTCTAGTAGATAGAAGAGTCCTTAAGTACTCAAAACAAACACACAAGGAGTCTGGTGGCACTGAAAAGACTAACAAATTTATTTATTGCATGAACTTTCATGGGAGAAAATCTGCTGTCCCCGACCATTAAGTGGGTTTCATTTCCTCCCATGAAAGCTCATGCGATGAATAAATTTGTTAGTCTTTTAAGTGCCACCTGACTTCTTATTTGTTTTGCTGAACTAGACTAACACAGCTGCCCCTTTGGAAATTAAGTACTCATTAGTTTCTCTCAGTGAATGTATGCAAACACTGGAATCAAAGTTATGTCTCTTGTCTTCTTTTTCATAATTTAACTGATTGAGATCTTTAAAACTATCCATGTAAGACATTTTGTCCAGTCCTCAGATAATTTTTAGAGGGGTAGCCATGTTAGTCTGTGTAAAGCAAAAACAACAAAAGTCCTGTGCCACCTTACAGACTGACAGACTTCATCAGGCATCAGCTTTCGTGCGGTCTGATGAAGTGGGTTGGAGCCCACGAAAGCTTGTGCCGAAAGAAATGCGTTAGTCTATAACAGGTGTGGCCAAACTGTGGCTTGTGAGCTGCATGCAGCTCTCGAAAGAAAAAGTACAGCTTGTGGAAGAGCATGGCAGGGAAGCACAGCATAGTCGTAGTTGTGGGGGAGGAGTGTGGCATGGTCGGGGACAGCAGAGAAGCAGCAGCATGGTCAGAGGTTTGGGGAAAGCACAGCATGGTTGGGGAAGGCAGGGAAGCTCGGCATGGTCAGAGACGGGAAAGCGCAGCATGGTCGGGAATGGCAGGAAAGCAACATCGTGGTTGAAGGCAGAAGCGGTGGCATGGTCAGAGATGGGGAAGAAGTGCAGCATGGTCAGGGACAACAGAGAAACAGCAGCATGGTAAGGGACGGCAGGGAAGCAGCAACATGGTCAGACGGGGGGTGGGGAGAAGTGTGGCATGGTCGGAGACAGCAGGGAAGCTTGCTATGGTAGGAGATGGGGGAGAAGCACGGTATGGTCTGGGAAGCTGTGGCATATTTAGATTTTCTCATAGGCCCTAATGCTGTTTACTCTTTGTTAAAATAAAATCATGTTTTACACGTCCTCCTAAACATGACATGGAATAATAAGAAACGAAAATACGAAGAAGAAAAGTTTAAAACTGAATGTAGATTACTTTCAATTTTTGGCACAACTTACAGCTGTGAAGCATTGTATTCCACAATGAAATTTGTTAAATCTAAACATTGTGCAATATTTAGAGATCAGCACTGGAGAGGGCTTTATATAGTGCATTGACAAGTTACTTGCCAGATTTTAAAAAACTCACCACTAGCCTGCAGTGTTCTACATCCAGCAACAGCTAAGTTTTTACTGTATAGACAGTTTTCATGGTAACCTTAAGTAATTATTAGAATCTGACATTTGTAGAATCAATATTTGCCCTGTTATTATGATAAAATTAAAGTCTGCAATGAATTTTAAACTTAGTAATTTTGGAGTAGGTAAAAGTATATGGTTATATGCCTCAGTGTGGCTCTTGATGATTTAATAATCAAATTGTGCAGCTCTTGAGTTCCATAAGTTTGGCCACCCATAGTCTATAAGGTGCCACAGGACTTTTGTTGTTTTTGCAAGTAATTTTTGTGGCTTTTCTCTGCACCCTCTTTAATTTTGCAATGTCCTTTAAATATATGGACAATATAACTGTTTTCAGTATTCTAATATCAATTTAACCAGTGTTCGATACAGAGGTAAAATAACTTTCCTACTCCCCTGTTTATACATCCAAAGATCTCATTGGCTCCTTTTGTCACTGTATCACACTCGGAGGTCATGCTGAGTTCTCTGTTCTCTATGACCCTTAAAATCCTTTCAGAGTCACTGTGTTCCAGGGTACAGTCTTGCATTCTGAGGGAATGGCCTGCTTTCCTTATCCTAGACTTATGGCTTTGTATTTGGCTGCATTAAAACACATTATGTATGAATGCAGTCAGTCATCAGCTGATCTAGATTGCTATGTGACTGTCCAGTTCTCATCATTGTTCACTATCCACCAATCTTTGTTATTCACAAATTATATCAGCAGTGATTTTATATTTCCTTTGAGAACATTGATTAAAAAAATGTTGACTAGCAGTTGGCCTGCTACTAATTTCTGTGGAAGCTGCTTAGCTGAGTCCTTATTTGATGCTCCTGCCCCATTGACAACTACTTTTGAGCTCTGTCAGACAGTTTTAAACCCATTTCATCAATATTGGACAATGATTTTTTTTAATTAGAATGTTGAATGCTACTAAGCCAAATGCCATACAAAAATCCATTTATGCATACTACATCTACTACAGTATACATAATTATATGCTACATTTATAATTTTATCTTTCTTGAACTTGTAATTTCACCAAAATATCAAAATAACTTTTCCATAAATTCATGTTGACTAGCATTAATTATATTCCTGTCATTTAATTAATTATTAATTGCAAACCATTCAAGATTTCCCACCATTTGACTTGGATTAATGTCAGATTAACCAGTCTTTAAAGTTCCACGGTATTCCAAGATTATTAAATAATAACAGGCTAGAGACCTCAGCCAAATTTTTAAAACTCTTGAATACAAGTTATCCAAACCTACTGATTTAAAAATATGTATCACTAGAAATTGCTATTTAACATACTTCATAATTAGTAATGGTCTGTAAAGTTCTACATCATTTTCATGTAATACAAGTACATCATTCTGTTTTTCGTTAAAAATACAGAAGGGACACTTATTGAATGTTACTATTTCTTCTGCATTGTTGTAAACAATTTTACTATCTGCAACTAGTAATGAGCCTATCCCATTATTAGGATTTATTTTTTATTTCTAATTTTTCATAAAGGGACTTTTCAATGCACAAGAAACACATTCTATTTTTAGAAGAAACAAGGAGTTCTGTGGCACTTAGAGACTAACAAATGTATTTAGTGCATGAGCTTTCATGGGAGAAAATCTCACTCTGTCAGACACTTTGAAGATGAGGGAAATTACATCTTGAAAGTGTCTGATGGAGTGGGATTTTCTCCCATGAAAGCTCATGCACTAAATACATTTGTTAGTCTTTAAGTGCCACAGAACTCCTTGTTTGTTTTACTGAACTAGACTAACAGGGCTACCCCTTTGCATGTATTTTCAGCTAGGGACATGTTACCTTATTCAGTTAGATAGAAACAGAGTAGTGGAAAATACACACTAACTAAATAGGAAAAAGGGAGTGGCAGAATTTGGCTCTAATGCATAATGCTTCCAGTCCTCCTCCCACCATGCACGCTGCTTTTGGTGCTGTGTCTGAGCAGCGGGGAGGAGGCAGGCAGCAGTGTGACCGTGGTAGAGGTTAGCCATACAGGCCCCGCACTGCCTCCCGCCCTCTCTCCGCTGCTCTGGCACAGAGCCAAAACCAGCATGGGGGGGGGGGGGTTTGGACCAGCAGTGCTGAAGCAGGCTGCTACTTTTGGCTGGCTCAACCAGTCCCCAGCATGGGAGAAGCAGTTGTGCAGGCCCTGCAAGTGTGGAGCCCTGGGCAGCTGCCCCTCTTGCCCTACCCTAAGGACAGCCCTGATTTCAAGCACCTAAAAATGACTGCCATCACCCTCTGTATTTTAACACCTTAAAATATTTATCATTTTAAAGGTGAATTGTTTAATTGTTCATGAGCATATACATTTTAAAGGAATTAGTGGTCCTGCACACACTGTTCTCAGGCTACTCCTCATGCTTATTGATAGAGTTGTTTCATGTCTGCAGGTATCTGATAAAGGGGGTCTCAAATATATAAACACAATTACTATTTACATAGTTTATAAGTAAATTTGTTAGCTGTTATTCAGATTTTGTGATGGCACCTTAGATTAAAAAGTTACTCCTAAATGCTAGAGAATTATAATGTTCCATATGATGTTTGGATCTCTGTCCTTCCTGACCTGATAAATATCATAGAAAATTAGCCTGTATTTGACTGATCAGATGTTTTTAGATTTTTGATTGCCAGGTTTTGACTGCTCCTTCTACAGTAGTTACTTCAATGAATCAACTATCACTGGATGTCAAATCTAATGCCAGTTCTACAGTGTCCAAAATATCCTTAGAAAAGATATTTGCTTATTTAAAACACTGTGACCAGATCCTTCTGAGATAAGTGCAGCCATAGAAATGTCATTTTTAGGGTCCAGTTCATACATTTTGTTTGTACATGAAAATTCTGTCACAAGGCATGCAATACCCATGCGCCTTTATAACACAACTTGCTTGGAATAAAAAGAAGCTATGTAACTTTCTAACTGGCTTATTTTGGCTTAGTTTTTTTTTTGAGGTAGATGTTACAAATGACATAACTTGTCTATTCTAGGCTTTAGTATGGAAATCATTCACCACAACAGACATGGTCCTTTTAGCTTTAATGCCGGTTATGATCTGGTGAGTAACACACCATGCTGCCCTGATTAGTTGTTGTTTTCACTCACTCCCCATCATTGCTGGGACTGGAAGAGAACGATAAGGATATTCTTTCTGATAGATGCAGTTTTGAGAGACAGCTCTCATTTCGTTGTTGGTTTGGGTTTTGTTAAATTCATCCAAGTATTAGCTGTATGATATTAAAATAAATAAATAAATAAAAGACACACACTCCTGTTCTTTGGAAGCACTGCATTTCCAGTCTAGCTTTCATATCTCTATCCCGACTATGGTTTGAAGGCACCCGAGGGACAGATTCACGGTTACTGCTGGAGCTATTAACATGTAGAATGTATGGCTGCATAACAGAAGACATTGCTTCACCTCCTGTGCACGTTGCATAATCTCCTTTATTAGTATACAGAATCTGCTTCGAGGCTCTTCCTTTTAGCTTTATGACAACTGACAGGCACAGTGTCTTTTGGTCACATCTCCATTTCTGTGTCCATTAACTACTAAATTTAAGTTCACTGAACCCTGTGTAGTGACTGTAATTATAATACTTCACATGTCTACAATAACAACTCCCAAAGTGCTTTCCAGTCATTAATGAATTTAGCCTCACAAACACCCCCGTGAAGGAGAGAGAGTCATTATGATCGCCATCTTATGTATGAAAGAGGGAGTCATGAGCAATTTGCCCAAGGTCTCATAGGAAATGTGTAATAAAAGCAGGTGTAGAACAAATGGGTAAAATTTTGGCCACATTTAAATCAGTAGGGAGTTTGCCATTGAATTAAAAGGGGTCGAGGATTTCACCCCAGGTCTCCAGACTCCTAGCAAAATGGCTTAACCTCAAGACTATCCTGGGAACTGCTATGTAATATTCTACCACCATACTATCTACCATATAAGATCCTAATTCTAAAAGCATTTTCACTTGTTGTCCAGTTTAATGTGTATTTGTACACAGTACAATAAACTGTATCATAAACCATAGTAAAGTACTGAAGTAATAGTTTTTAATCATATGTATAGCTCAGTCTTTGTATTTTTGCCCCCCAGGCTACCAAGGGAAATGAAATCACATCAGAAAAATTCTTTTGGCTCTACTCCCATTGATAGTAGCTCAATTCACAAGTGATCCCACTGATACTTAACATGAATAAGCATGTCAGAATTGAGCCCATTGGGCTAGATTCTGCTCCCATTAAAGTCAATAGCAAAATGCCCATTGAATTCTGTGGTACAGGATCAGGGCTCATAATGAAGAATTATCTTGCCTAAAGTATTTTTTAAATTGCAGACATTACTTTCAGCTTAAAACTAGCAAGACAACTCTACCCCAAAAGAATCTCCCCTGAGCTACAATTTTAATGACAATATTCAGACTAAAACTGAATTGTTATAAACCTTCAAGATGACAAGTTTTACAATGGAAAAACTTACAGGCCCTAGCTACTGTACCAAGCTCCAGATTTGAAGGTCAGGGTTCCTGTGTATCTTTCTTGGTTCACTTAACTGCATCATCTAAACTTGATAAAAATGACCTCGTTCTGGAAACCCTCATCTTGAAAGTATCAGGATGTGCTAGGAAACAATAGTCAAGAGAATGGACTTTGCTAGTATCCATCAAAACCATTCATTTTGGGGAGTCTTATTCAATTTAAAAAATATCCAGATTGTATATGGCTGTCATTCTACCTCCCCTCATGAGGCTGAGGAAGGCACAAAAGAATCAATGTTTTATTGAATTGGGTAAAAGAATATATTTTCTAATTTCAAGCCAGCCATTCCATTAGGTGACTGGAAAAATCATGTTAGTAGATTTAAAATCATATAAAATATAAAACCAAAGTCTTAGAATATTGGAACTGCAATTTCCTTCATTTTAACTACAGAGAAAGCAGCAGTGTTTGCCAACTTACTGTGTGTTTGTTTCCATTCTGATTTGATAAACACTTATTAAGAATAAAAATTATCTCTACAACCCCAACTATTTATAAAACTGATGGGAGCAAAGCTAAACAAATAGATGACTTATTTTCCCTAGCAACACGCTCTCATGTACAGAAATAAATGTCACAGCGGTTTTAAAAAAAGAATGTTTCATGTTTAGGTTTGGTTATCAAAATCCACAGCATATAGGCTGACAGCTTTTGAAATACATAAACTGTTTCTGTCCTTTTTGTTTCCATGGCAACTGAGTGCTCAAAGCTGGAGTTTTGCATATGAGAAAGAAAAAAGTGAGAGTAGACGCTGGAATTGACTGGAACAAAAGAAGAATGTAGAGAGTGGAAAAATAACAATCTACACTGCAAAAAGACTAGCACGGAGTCTCTTTCTTTTGCTTTGATCTTATTGATTGCTTTTATGGGTTTGTGGCCGCTTTGGCATGGACATTTATGTAATCAAAGGTTAGAACCTTTCATTCTTCAGTGCCTTAGGAAAGTAAAAATCTCCAACATTTATATATATGATCACTCTGTTTACTTTGAAATGGCATTTCATTTTAAGCAGAAGCTTTTTGGTACTCAATTGCTTTCTGCATTACAGATTGTTGCCAATAATGAGTGTTGCCAGAAAGAGCCTGTCATTGTTTCAAGTTGTTATTGTGGGGTTTATTTATTTATTTAGACAAATTCATGTTTTAAAAGGGATTTGCAATAGCTCAAAAATTATTTGGTCTAAAATTGACACAAGTGGGAGACTATTTTGCCAGCTTTCTCTCACTCGGGCACACACACAGATACATGTTTTTAACATGCAGGGGGCATTTGAGGGGAGCACGCATAAAACAAGCTACATTGCTCTAGAGTCCTGGGTATGTTCACACAACAGTCTTATTTCAAAACAACAGAGGTTGTTCTGAAATAAGAAAGGCCATGTTCACACGATGCACTGTTGTTTCGAAACAAGGGGTTCCGTTGTTTCGAAACAACGCAGTTGTTTCGAAACAATTTAAACCCCATGTGGGGACAAAACAACGTTGTTTCGAAACAATTGTTTCGAAACAATGCCATCTGAACATGTTGTTTCAAAACAACGGTGACTCGTTTAGAAATAACTGTTGTCTGAACTTGCTATTTCGATTCCTGCTTTTTTCCTTAATTCGAATTAATAAACTCTTAATTCGAATTAACTTATTTCGAAATAAGGCGTTATTTCGATACAACTTGTATTGAAACAACTTGTATCAAAATAATCCCCTGTGTGTGAACATAGCCCCAGAAGCATTGCAAAGGAATAATATGATGGACAGGCAGCTATGACATACTTCAAAAGGAACAAAGTACACTACCTGTGTAATGACCCTGCTCTTCTTGCTGATGCAGAAGGCAGCATTGCCACCTCTCCAATAGAAAATGTAAATTTTAGATTCACTTTGCAGCAGTAGAAATAAGTAGTTGCAGGCCAGGTCAATGACCACAGAAGAAGCCCAAGAAAGAAAGCAACAGAACATCACTGGTCATCACTTACAATCCCCAAGTCAAACACCTATAGCACATCATCAAGGTCCTACAGCCTATTCTACAAGACGATCACTCACTCTCTCAAACCTTGGGAGACAGACCTCTCCTCGTTTACAGACATCCCCCCACCAACCTTAAACAGATACTCATCAGCAACTGCAGACCTAACAAAGAAACATGAATGCAGGCACATACCCCTGCAACAAACCACATTGCCAACTTTGCCAACACATCTGTTCAAAAGACACTATTACATGACCGAATCAAGCCAGCTATTCCATCAATGGCTCATTCACCTGCTCATCCACCAATGTGGGGGCAGAGTGGCTGGCTCAAGGAGGGGCGGGAGTGCGGGGTCTGGCTTCTCGGCTGGCCCACCCTGTCCCCCTGTACAGGAGGAAGAAGGGGTCCCTCACAGGCTGATTGGCCCCAGGCCCCACACTCCCCTAGGGATAGCCCTGACTATGAGTTCTTTTCCCATTACAACAGGCAGTTTTGCTTTCCTTGTCCCCTGCTCACATCACTGCTAATTGCTGTACTGCACTGTTAGAATCATAACAACTGCTTTGATTTGCTGTTACAATATGACCACATCCTTTGACTTATTCTTCCCTGTATTTATTTTGCTCCCATTCTGTAAGTTTCCCATCCTCAAGCATCTGACAAAGTGGGATTTTCTCCCACAAAAGGTCATGTGACAAATAAATTTGTTAACCTTTAAAAGTGCCATCAAACTCCCTGGTTGTTTTGCTGAACTAGACTAACACAGCTAACATTTTGGTCTTAACGATCTGAATAATAACTGGTTTCTCTGAAGACATGCAGAAAAGTGAGCTCCCCTTTCTCACCAATTGCACAGAGTCATACAGAGCTAGCAGTAGCCTGTCTTTCCCATTTGTTATATAGACATTAATAATATTTGCCTTACAGGGTTTTCATGAGCCTTTAGGCCAGATCCCTAGCAGGTGTAAATCAGAATAGCTCCTTTGCTTTCAGTAGAACTGTGCTGATTTATACTACATAAGACTCAGTTCCTTCATAAAATATTTTAAGATGCTGAGATGAAAGGAAGTATATTCAAGTGCAAAGCATATTCTTAAGCTTCATGTGTTTATTTGTTTTTATAAATTTGCCAGAAACATAGAACCTCTGATATGAACTAGATCTGGACCTGTTACATGCAGTATTGTGAAAAAAAATATATTAAAAACAAAGTTTAAAGTAAGAAATTATTAAGTAACTTTTACTTAGACAGTTTTTACAAGGAACTTTACTGGGCCATGTTTTTAATACATATTGACTAGATTGATCAGAACAGTTCAGAAAGAGCCATTTCAGTATACTGTATAAAAGAACATTTTTTAAAAAAAAAGCATACAAAGAAACAAGTCAATTGGAATGGCTTCTGAGCAGCTGTATTGGTGGATACATGCATAAAATGTCTTATTGTAAATAATTGAAATACATATTGACTTAACAGACCACAAAGATATCTTACTGGGTAGATACCTGTCCTTAAAGGAAGAAACCTGTCTAAACACTCACTTCTCTGGTAAAGCACTGTGGCTTTGAGTGAACACTTTTTTTTTTTTGAGGTACTTGGTAGTCATTTATAAATACGTCTGAGTGATAAATTTAATTCCTCAAGTTTCTTGGGGTCAATATATTTGTGCTTTGTTCTAGCTTCTTCCTAAGGCATTATCACATTGCATTATAAGACCTATTTTTAGGTGCCCTGTAATTAAGATAAACTATCTGGATTGAAAAGTTCCAGATTTGCTTACGGTAGTTGATAAAAAGAATTTTTGTCAAACAAATGGGAACCCCTTCCACCCCATTATGATTAATAGCGATAAATAATTTTTCTAGTCTTTAAAAGTGCCACAAGATTCCTTGTTTGTTTTGCTGAACTAAACTAACATAGCTACCCCTTTGGAACAGATTGGCATGCAGGCATTTTTGAAAATCCTAAGTGTCTATCTGCATCTTTAAGCACCTACATAAATTTACAAATGTAGCCCTTAGGAACCTAAATCACTTTAAGCTGCAAAGAGAATTTGGTTTCCAAGTGCCCAAATCTGTTTGAAACTGGGACTTGGACTTCTTCAGCAGTTTTGAAAATTTTGCTGTAAAATGACATGAACAAAAGCCAAACATTACCAACTGAACACTTCATCAGAGTAGCTCAGTGACTTCTAACTAACAGAGTGAATAAATATGGATGTTTAAAGCAGGTATAGAGAATAATGTCAAAATAAGGTAGTGACTGAGTATGATGCAAACTTCTCATCTGTCTTCCCTCTCATATTGTTTGTGGAAGCCTAGAAGAAATGCACTTTGGCAGACTAGCACAAATGTGAACTTTCTTCCTGTTCAAAAGCATATGGCTGGGATTCTGTATAGATAGTACTGACCACAGAAAATAGTTAATGGAGTTTACATGGCTGAAGCCTTTTCAAATGTCTTTCTGCCATTCTTCCATGATTACCCTTTCTCTGACATGTTATAACTTACTAAATGTTTGTGCCACGCTATGAAAATATAATTGCTAAGTAAGTGCTAAGCATAGTAACAAATCTGTGGCCACTTGTGACCTACATGGTTATCACACCATAGCCATTTGATACTTCATAGTAACAGCTGGGATAAAACCAAAACACTGTTGTTCCCAAAACACAGGCCCTAGCAATATTGCTAAAGGGAATTTCTAGGAGCTTTTAACAATATAGGGCCTTTGACATACAAGTACATTGTTCCTATTCTGCAATATATCATTGTATATACTAGGATGCTTTATTTATTCATGTATTATGTTTCTCTCTTTTGCTTGAGGACAGATAAGACTTTCAGCTTAAGTACTGTTTATGGGAATCTAACTTGCATAGCTCTGGAGGATAATATGCAGAAATCCCTTGTCAGCAAAGCTATTTCTTGAAATTATCCAGTGGATTTATAGCTGGGCAGGACTATGGTCAAATTTAGTTTTAGCTCTGAGTGTATCTTTCCAAAAATTATGCTGGCAATATTGTCATACATTATTTTAGTATAGTAACATACTAAACTTTAATTTCTAGACAACAGTGAGAGTGGTTGTGATACATTTTATTCATTGGCTTTTGAATGATCTCTCAAAGGTCAAGTCAACACTAATGGTGGCATATTCGCAGATTGCAGTTCAATTAAGTGGTCAGTAAAGACCCGCTCTATCGATCTGGAAGTTGATGCAGTAAATTTATCCCTTCATGGGTTTTTCTACACTGGAGGCTCTATTAAGTTGAACTAACAAGGTTGACTTTAAGTTGACTTAAAGTTGACCTTGTTACGTTGACTTAGAGAATCCACACTGAAAACTCCTGTCAACTGCCTGCATCCACACTGGCAGGTGCTAGGTCGACTCTTCCTGGTGGGAGGGGGTCTGGAAGCCAGTTAGGTCAACTTACAGGCTTTCCTGATCTACACTGGCTGAAGTCAACTTAATAAGGTTGACTTAAGCATTAAGTCAACCTTAAGAGGTGTTGTTATTAAGTCAGCTTAAGGAACTGCTTAAGTTGACTTAATAAAAGCAGAGGGTTGCACAGGAGCCTGTAGATCGACTTAACCTTCCTTAAGACAACCTAAGGTTCCAATGTAGACATACCCAAGAAGAGTAGTGCTGAGCTGAAGGAAGGGTGTTTCCCTTTGACTAAGCGCAGCGGAGACACATGATATGTAGGCATTAGGAAGTGGACGTGAGATATGTGAGTTATTTTATATAGCTTGTGTATCTCCCTTTGACTGCTGCCAAATTCTACAGCAAATGTAGACCTAGCCAAAGAAAACCTCTTCTCTAACCTAACTTAAGTGATCACTGAATGCAAAGATGATTCATAATAAAAAGCAATACATGAACAACCAGGATCCATGTCAAGTGGGAAAATAAAAGCACATCAACTTCCTTCTTTTCTTTAAGAGTCAAGTCCTCTTACCTGCACTAAGCCAGAACAATTAGATGGGGTAGAGGAATCTGCACAGACTGAGAGGAGTTCTCCTACCCCAACTGTGCAGTAATAGTGAAACTACTCTGGAGCTTTTACTGCAGCAGTTGTTCCCATCTTCTGTTGTCAAGGGAGCAATGACAGTGCATCCATGTACTAATGGATCTAACCGCATCCCCTGCTGTAAGTGGCATGGTCCATGGTCACAGAGAAAGGTATGATATTTGTTCCCAAATTAATTAATAATATAAAGTAAAGCACCAGCCTAATTGTTACATGCTGTTACAGAAGAATTTTGTGCCTACCACCACAGACGCCCCCTATATCCCACAAAAGAAACAAATATGCATATATGTAATAGGAAAGATAAGAAGGAGTCCTGTGATGCTTTTAAAGATTCACAAATTTATTTATTACATGATCTTTTGTGGGAGGAAATCCTACTTTGTCAGACACTTTGACTTTCTCTCATGAAAACTCATGCGGTAAATAAATTTGTTAGTCTTTAAAAGTGCCAGAGGACTCATTTGTTTTGTTGAACTAGACTAACACATCTACCCATTAGGAAAGATAACTGATCTAGCTCCGTACACTTAAGTGGATGGTAGTTGCTGCCCCCATCCATGAAGGAGGCTGGTATACTTCCGTAGTGCTAGAGGTTTATTACTATGTAACACATCTCTCCAGCTTCCCCCCATCCCAGATGACTTGGACGCCTCTCTTGGTTTACAACAGTCATACTTTCTTTATTTACAGTGGCAAGTCCCTTTTCCATAGTTTAAGTTTGGCCCTGAGGCAGTCTGAGTCCAGGGCTCCACTCCAGCTGCCTGACCACACCCCCTTACTTCCCTTTTCCAGTCCCTTTATATCCCTTGTCTCTAGGGGTGTGTTCCCTGCTGCCTCATTAGCCGAGGTCTCCCAGGCCCTAATCAGCCAATAACTGTGAGGCAATGTTGACTATTGGTTTTCTACACAGCTCATACAGCTGAAGTGCAAGTGGCACCCTCTACATAAGCCCCTCCACTCTGCTACACCTGCATTTTACTTAATCCAAAGGGGTAGCTGTGTTAGTTTAGTTCAGCAAAACAAACAAGGAGTCTAGTGGCACTTATGAAGACTAACAAATGGGATTTTATCCGACGAAAGCTCATGTGATAAATAAATCTTTTAATCTTTATTACACTAGGGGCTTAAGTTGACTTAAGGAGGCTTAAGTTGACTTGAGCAACCCCCTGGCCACATTTGGAGTTCATTAACTCAACTTAAATTGTTCCTTAAGTCAACTTAATAACCCCTGCCCTTAAAGTTGACTTTAAGGATTAAGTCGACTTTAAATGGGTCCTCTGGCTGAAGTCGACTTTATAAAATCAACTTAAACAAATGGGGCCTCACTTAGTCGACTTAATAAAGTTGACTTTAAGTAGACCTTATTAAGTCAACTGAGCCCTGTAGTGTAGACGTAGCCTGTAAATGCCACAGGATTCCTTGTTTATTTTACTTAATGTAAATTAAACATGTATTTTCACTAAATGATGAGAGAGCATAAATTTAAGTGAAATAAACATGCTGTGTGAATCATATGTGGCTGTGTTAGATACACACTACTTTATTAGTGAACCAGACAACATGTCTGGGGGGAAGGAGACAGTATGCATCTGTTGGGCTGTGTGTCAGAGAGGTAAATGAGTCACACCAAAAGAGAACAAGTATTTCTACCAGAAGAGAATATGGGCCAGAAATCCATCTATTTTTGAACTTGCTGTGTTTGTTTCAGGTCCAGTGTTTATTCTGCAACACATACATGTGTACTTATCTGTACAGATGGTTATCAGACATTTTCCACTGAGTGTTCACAAGTCGGAAGTTAAATCCCACAAAAGTACATTGTGGGATGCTGGGGCAGGCATTCCTTTATTTAAATGGTCAGGTTTTAAATGGGAAATCTATCTTGTGGTTTTGAACTGTTTGATGTGGACAGCAGTGACCAACAGAAAGACTGATTGGAGCTTAGCAACAAACGTTTCCTTTTTTCTACTGCTGGGAGGCAAACAGGGAGGCTAGGCATTGTCTTCTTTGTCTTCTTTGTTTTATGCTAGAGTACAAAGGTAGATTATTTATTTTATAAGAGACCACACAAAATACCAGTATATAACACTGTGGATGAAAACCTAAATCTCTGAATCCAAACATTCCCAGACCTTCGGGATAGCTCAGAACCTGGAAGCAAACCCCTGAATCACGAAAGTTCACTGTCCTTATAGTGGACAAACTAAGAATTCAGATTACAACAACTCCCAGACGTTGGGGTGCTCAAAATCAGGAACAGAGTCTTAATTTTCTGCTCAGTTATAGGGATTTCAATTTTTTAAACTGTTCTGCAGTTCACGAACTGGCACCATACTCCAGTGAATCCCACTTTTCAACTTGAGAGACACAAGACTAAGCATACCTGGACGTGCCATTATTATAATCTCTGCAATGGCAAAAATTCATTCAATTGCAATGACTAGGTCTTCAGTTTTCACTCAGCATTTATCTTTGTTATAATTAGAGTCTAGCTAGAGCTCTTCTTTTTGCTCATTTGGCTTTCTGTGTTATAAATATTTTATCTTATCAATAAACATGAATTTCCATTTTCCTCAGATATTTAGATTCTTAATTAGGTAGGATGTCTGAATTGGTTAATCAGAGAGTTCTTCGAGGTTTAGAGCAAAATTATGCTCTGTATCTTTCTACAATATTTGAGCTGAAGGAACTTAAAATTCTCAGCTACTTACAATATATGCTAATCAGACTGCTGTCACTGAATTGGGCATGGACTTCTTCAGTATCCGTATCTACTCGACATTCCAGCTTCCTCTACATGCTTGTTTGACACTAGCTTTTAAATACTAATACAGAACAAAAAAAGAGAGCAAGTATCTGAAAATAAATGGTAAGAAGTAGTAAATGTTATTTTCACACAAATTTAAGAAAAGCAGAGAATGAAGGAAAAATAGCTATCACCTGCCTGGATCTTAGTGGTTAGTTTATGATCTCTGATCTGATAGGTCTTGCCTATATTAACATCAATGGGTTCAGTGTAGATGTGATGAACATGAGGGCCTTATCTTGCATCATAGAAGTCAATGTAAATCTTGCTATTAAATTAGATAGTCCAGGATCAAGTTCAAAGATACACAGGAATGCATAGCTCCAGCTGGGTAAGTGTCATTGTGACTTAAAGATTCAGTGAGCAGACTCTTTAACTGAGTGCAGATTAGCATAGTTCCACTGAATTCAATCTAATTAATCTAAGACTAGAATTAGAGTCTCTCCCAAGAATACTATTCTCCCCCACCCTTGCTACACACACTTTTACATAGCCATGCAGTGATAACACAGCAAGACAATGAAAAGCAAAACACATTGTGTTGGCAGTACATGTCAGAAAGGTGGATACTGCATAAGTACTGATGAGTTCCGTTACATTCTATCTAGGCAAATCTGTGAAAGTTTTAGAAAAGATGGAGTTCTGTGTTTTTTATTAGACCTGACAAGGTCTGAAACAGGTGGGGTCTGAAATGTTTTTTCATTTTCAATGGGGGTGGGGAGGGAGTGAATGTGAGAGTGGATATAGAGCTGGTGCCTAGCCTTGTACAAGATAGAGAAATTATATTTGTTGAGAGACTGCTCTGTTCAGATTCAGAGAGAGTATGCCCTCAATTTCACTGCACTATACTAGTGTTCATTCAACTGATGAAGTTCTCAACTCAAAGGGCAGCATACACTTTGTTCTAAGTTTCTACTGGAATAGAAAAGCTGACAGGGGAAAACTTGCACAAAGGATATTGTGCTGTTAAAGTTTGTTCAAAGCAACACTTGTCAGATCTCTTTGAAATGAAATTGAAAAGGAAAAACCAATTTTCTTTGAGGACAAAGTTCATCTCATTTGGCGTGCTGCACCTGTCTAATTTTCTTCTCTGTAAAAGGAATCTTGACTAGGAATATTTGAAAACATAGTTTATATGAGTGCAGGTATATATCATAATGTTTAATTGAGGGTGGTATAACATTTGTGGACAATAAATATAAGTGAATTGCCTCCTGAATGAAGCTATAATACATACACATACACCATTTGATGGAAATTACTAGACTTTGTTCTGTTGTCTTAAATGTCACTTAAGGGCAACTACTTAATCTGATCTGAAAATATAATTTTAATGTTTCTTCTACTGGCCTTGTCAATAATGGGTTAAATTTCAGAAGCATTTAAGTGTTTTATGCTCATAAATGCCATAGGCACTACAGAAAATGGTACCTAGGCTCCTAAATCCTATTGATAATCTAGATTGAGTTACATAGGTTGTTTTGAAAATGTTACCCAATGTATATTTATATAGACTAGAATAATATAGAAAATAAAGTTCAGAATATCAGGGTGAACTCCTCAAATTATTTTAAAGAATTTTTAAATAAATGTCATCCCTAATCTTTCATGCTTTTGGAGAACTGTTGGCTGACATTTTAGATTTCAGTAGCTTTTATGTTTTCTTTATTTTGCATGGAAGTATTTTTGATCTGAGCTCATCCAAAATGTACTTACTTGTGATACTGCTGTTTGAAAGACTGTTTATGTATAGAAGATTTCAGTTTTCAATACTGTCAATCCAGCCCCTTTAATGAGCACTGAAACTCAGTTATCAGAGTATATCATCCAAATAATTGTTCCACAGGATGGTTCAATCCTTCTTTTATATTTCTCTCTGTTCCTGTGCATAAAAGTGGGGCCCACATTTTACTTGTATCATCTGAGTGCTCCACAATCTTTAATAGATTTATTTTCATAACACTATGAAAGTTAGATGTTTTCCTATTGTTCAAGAGGAAACTGAGGCACAGAGGAATTAATTATCTTGTCCAAAGTCAACGAGGACGTTTATGGCAGAGCACACAATTGAATCCATCTCCTGAGTCCTAAGTTATCCTTACCCTAACAACTGAACCGCCTTTTTTCTAAGTGTGTAAAAGGACCATATCACACCATAAGTGGGGGAGTGTAAGCTGGAAGAATGGTAAACCTCTGTAAGAGGTAGAGAAGCATGGACCCTGATGCAGTAGCAAAGAAAGTCAGCATGTTTCATCCTTCCAGATGATCTGACCAGAAGGGAAGAAAAGTATATTGAGTAGTCTGGGTGGAAAAGGTACCCTATTGCACCTGGACCAAGCAGAACAGTGCCTGTCCTCCTACCCATGGAAGTGCCAACATACCATGTGAGATCACAATCTGCTGTGGGCACAGTGCTTGTCACCCCACTCTCAGAAGGATGCCTTCACTTCCAGGTTGGCCAAAAGAAAATGTTTTTGTTTTTTGCTTTCTTCCTAGAGGGCTTGGGAGACCATGGAATAGAAGTTAAGGTTTGCTATCTCAACTCATTAGGCACGTCTACATGGCACTTTTATTTCAAAATAACACTTGTTATTTCGAAATAAAAGAAATTAGGTCTCCACGATGTTTTCCTATTTCGAAAGGATGAATCCCGTCCTTTCGAAATAAGAATCATCATTCCAAAACAGTAAAACCTCAATGTTTTTGAAACGTCCATTATTTCAAAAGGGATATTTTGAAATAACGCCATTCAGACCTGTTCTTTCGAAACAACACTGTGTAGACCTGTTGTTTCGAAAGAACTGTTTCGAAACAGCAGGACAATTGGTATTATTTCGGAATATCCCTTTCAAAATAACGGGCATTTCAATTGCAGGGTTTTGCTTATTTCAGAATGACCCCTTTCGAAATAAGGGTTTTATTTCGAAATAAGGCATTTCGAAAGGACTTATTTCGAAATAACAATGCATGTGTAGACATAGCCATTATGTATCTCAATGAAGGTATTCCACAGAAAAGGGATACCATGATCAGATAAATAGTTAGGTAAAGGTTTTATAGGACATATTTCTTAATGGAGCAGTGGGCAGGATGGCAGCTCCCATAACTGGCGCAGCAGGGAGTCTAGCCCCCTCTTTTATAATGCATCTTAACCTTCATTGAGGGGGGAGATGATAAGATCTAAGCATCAGGCTGGCTGAAGACAAGGATGGCAAAGGGAATGTAGGTGACAGAAGCCCCTGTGTAAACACTGAAAGCTCATGAATTTACCTGTACTGTTCAGTAATCCCAGACTGTTTATAATAATGTATGGCCTAATTAAACCATATCCAGTGTTGCCTGTCTTTCTTTTGGAATAGCAGGACAGTACAATCAGGAAAAATAGTTCTGTATACATTTGTTCTTTGATGCTTAGAAAATAAATTGAATAGTCATGGGCACTGGTAGAGGATATTAAAGAATTAATTTAAACAGAGGACTGAAGCTTCTGTAAAGAATCCTGGAAATTTTGCTAACTGTGTTTCATGCGCGCGCGCACACACACACACACACACACACACACACACACGCATAACAGCATCTCATCAATGAACAGAACAGTATAAGTAATTACCTCTAACAGCTGAACTATTTGGAACTAGCTATACTCAAATGCAGTGCTGTTCTGAAGCATGTGGAGGCAATATTGGATACCATCAGCCTTTCCGAACAGCTGCATTTTCTCTCACGCTGGAAAGAGTTTGCCTGGAAACTGTTGCCTGAGAAATACTTTCAGAAATTGATAATATTTGGCACTATTAGGAGTCAAAAGTCTTCTTTTTCAGGGATCATAGTAGATCCTGGATGGACATCAAAGAAAAAGAAAACTTCATAGTGTTTTGTGGGATACTCACATGGAAGAGGAATTTACTGAGTCATTCATCTTGACTACAATCATGCTTATTTCTATTACATCGTTTTTATTTTTGTAACATGTGTTATGAACTGAGAGAATGCCAGATTTGTGTTCTCCTCCTCTACTCTAAAACCAACCAACTGACAAGATACCAGGGATCACTGCCACAAACAGAATGTAGTGTTAGACTCAACCTATTTTCAGTGAGTAAAGCTGTGGTTAGTTCCTATCACGGTTCATATTGCCATAAAATGTCAACAAACAGGCCTAACAACAAATAGGTTAAGCTTGTATTTAGTTTTCAGACTGGCAAATAGATGAGGATCACTGGTATTTCAATTACTCGTGAACCAATGGCCTCCTCTGGATATAAAAGAAGCAGAAATGTGTGCACCTTTGGAAAACTCAGTGGTATTATAACATTTACTCAGAATTATTTCATGTTTGACAGGATTTATGATGGAAATTGTGTTGGAAAATATCACCATACCATGTTTTTGTCACTGCAGCTTCTGTGATCTTGCAGACAGATATAAGACTGGAAAATAAAATGATGCAATTTAAGTAACAGGACAATTTTCTGCCTGTTAGAAAGAGACAACTTATATTTTCAGAGAGGAGGCTATATGATGTCATATGTACATTTATATGGTGGGACTTGAAAGAGATATGTTTTTTGTGAAATAATCAGAGTCGTTAAATTGAAACTGAGGGACACTGACTAAAATGATCTCTGCCAAGAATTGTTCTGAACCCCCAGGAGTTAGGCAAAATGAAAACAGAAGACTTATTACCTGTTGTTTCTATTTAATATAGTGCCTATATAGTGAATTCAATCACAGATCTCTAAGCCTATTATAAATATTAAGTGACAGTTTTTAAGATGTCCTTGTGCAGGGGCAGGTATTAAGAAGCTCCTCTCTCCTGCATCTGCAGTAGCAGTTTCTTGGCTTTTCTGTTCTGAAGTAATCTGTGTTTAGTTGTCCCTGACTCCACACCTAAGGGAGCAGGATGCTGAAAAAGGCACCTCTCCTTATTACCCCTGCTGCTGAATGGTACTAGGAGCATATTGTTCACATCCCCATAGACAGAAATCCTGGAAGCAATTGTGCTTTCCTGAAGCACAATCTCTTCTTCAAGCGCTGCTCGGATGCATTCAGTAATAGGTGTCTCCGTGCTGGAGTGCCAGATTGGTCGGAAAACTTTTGTCCCAGCCTGTCAGGAGAGGGTAGGTGACCTCTGCCCCTTGTGCCACCCATGGCTATATATACGGCCACCTCCCGACTCCTCCTCAGTTTCATTTCTTCCGCCTTGTGCGTCGGATCTGGAATGTCCGCTCCTTGCAAACGCAAGCAGCCTGTCCTTTATTGAGCTTTTTGCCCCACTGGGAGCAAGTCTTCGTGGACATAGTTCCACCGCAAGAGCCTTCCATTGTTGGGCTGGAAGATCGTTTACCATGGACATGCCAGGGTTCAAACCCTGCTCCGAGTGCAGTAAGGCCTTCCCTGGGGACGATCCCCATGGGAAGTGCCTATGGTGCCTAACCACAGACCACCTGGTCTCAGCCTGTTCCCTATGTCTCTCCTTTAAACTGAGGACCATCAAGGAGAGGGAACAACAGCGCCTTGCCCTAGCCTCAGAGCAGGCTCAGCAATCTCCACCCAAAGCTTCAGGCCCCCGCCCGGTGCTGAGACCTGGCTCGGCACCAGAGCCTTCATGGCACTGTACCACCGGTGGCCACCGCCGAACAACCTCGGTGCCAACCCAGCACTTCGGCGCCAACCTGGCACCCTGGCACCTCGGCACTGCTTGAGGTTGCCCCCAGCACCCCAGCATAGTCCAGTACTGCTGGCACCCAGATCACCCCAGCACTGATCCCCTGCCTCCCCAGTGCCGTTGGCCCAGTACAGTCTGGCATTGCTGGTGCTGAGCTCACCCCGGCACCAGCCACAATCACCATTGGTACTGCAGACTCGGTACAGACAGAGCACGAGCCCTCCCAACCAGGCAGTCCCCCTTCCCCAGGTGAGGACTTACCACGGGCCTGCTCAGAGTCATTCCTCATGCCAACAATTCCTGAGGCAGTGGAGGCCACTCGAGCCCTCCTTCTGCTCCTCACACCACCTGCCCCAGTCCCAGCTAGAAGGGGCAAACCAGCCTTCTGTTCTGAGGCCAGGGTCCAGTGTGGGCATCGCTCTCCCTCACCATGTAGCCCTCCATCTTCCACCCCATTGGGCCCCAGTACCATAGCACCATCCCCATGGCAGCACATCACCTTGCCATCACTGGTACTGCCCCTGGAGTCTTGTACTCCTTCCCCCGCTCTCAGCCCAGAGGAGGGGTCATCAAGGGGCTCTAAGCAACCTCGGCACCGCACTTCAGCACCGTCGCCGTTCCTCTTCTGCCCACAAGAATGGTCCCCTGGGAAACCCCCCCTCCTTTACAACAAGCTCATGTTACCGCGCTCTCCCTGGCACCAGGCTCCTATATGGGGAACCTATCAGCGCACTTTGGTTTGCTGCACCAGGCTATGGCCCATTTAGGGATGGAGGTGCAACCCTTCGGTCCCCCTCTGGACACCCTCTTTGGGCCTGCCTTTGCCTCAGCAGAACCCCTGACAGTCTTGCTCCACCCAAGCGTCTGGGACCTCACGTCCTCCCAGTGGCAGATCCCAAGCTCTATTGCCCTGGTTTCAGACATGGTGAGTGTTAAGTACCGGGTCCCTGAGCCAGACTTCCCTTCCCTCACGGATCACCTGGTCCCCCCGAGGGACATGGTGCAAATGGTGCTAGGCCCGGGTGAGCCCCTCAGCGACCCCCTCTCATCTTCCAGGGAAGCTAGGGAACTAGGCTTCTTGGGCCGTAAGTTCCATTCCTCCTTGGCCTTCCAGCAACGAGTGGCAAATAACCAAGCCCTGACCAGCAGATATTTGCTGGACATGTGGGAGTCGGTCGTGAAATTCCGACACCTGCTCCCACCAGAGGCTAGAGAGGAATTTGATGCATTTCTAGAGGAAGGTCAGATAATATCCCAGGACCTCCTCCTCTTGGCCCGTGACGCAGTGGACACAGCCACCCGCACCATGGCCTCAGCGGTAACTATCCGCCAAGTAGCCTGGCTCAGGCAGGCTATGGTGTCCCCTACTGCCCAACAGGCAGTCCTTGACCTGCCTTTTGGAGGGGACACCCTGTTCTCGCCAGAAACACTTTCAGTGATGGGCACTGCGCGGGACCCCAGGGGTGAGGCCAAATACTTCAGCCTCCTCCCTCCCAGGCTCTTTCCTCCACCATAAACCCCTTGGGGGCAATGCCTTTCCCTCCAATGCCGCTTCTCCCACCATCGTGGGGATACAGACCTTCCCCACCACCCCCCAGCATCCCATTGCCACAGTGCTGAGACCTCTCCAAAGGGGCCGGCCCATTTGGCTGCCCACCCACTCTCAAGACATCTGAGATGCAGTAAGACCTTAGTGCACTGGCAGGGAAGGTGTCGGCCCATTTGGCTGCCACCTCATTCTCTAGATATCCGGGATGCAATAAGATTCCAGTGCACCCTCAGAGTGGGCAGTTGGTGTCCTCTCCCTCCTTTCAGGGACACTGGAACTTAGTGGGACCCTTTCATCTCTCCCAGTACTGTGAACTCAGGAACACTAATTCTGGCCGTGTACTTTCCCCAACCTTGGGGAGTGTGTGCCATGTCAACCGTACCCTCTGCCCATCGTTATATCTTTCCAGAGGTCCACTCCTAGACATCCTAGATGCTACTCCAGCATTCATAGTAGATCCGCCCCTCCAACCCTCTTCCAGGTACCCTTCGACCGACAACCCCTGCGCTGGTAGGTGACAGGACAGGCCTTAACAGGAATGAGAAGTGAGTCTTGTAGTAGCCCCAGCCACTGCTGCAGAGGTTCTGATGCGTGCAGTCACATCCATCAAAGGACACAGAACCACTCCTGCTTCCCCAAAGACCCTACATCAGGTAGGATGCATGCTCATTCCTGGGGCGGAGAGGGAACCCCTCCTCACACTATCATACCATTGACACGTTGGCTAGACCAGCTCGACTAAGGCTCTCAGCACCCCTGTGCTAGATGAGAACCTGCACCACCACAACTGCCTCACGGGATGCGTCTCACATCATTATGGCAGTCCTTAGCCTCCAGGGAAGGCCAAGGCAGGGCAGTCCAACCCCTGCCACCCAACCCTCCACCCCTCTGTCTAGCGGAATCTTTGGCCTTGCAACAGCCCCTTCCCTTGCAGGCAACCTTGGCCGATACCAGGACAGCCTATCCTGGAGTCACCACCCTGGGCCTACCCTTCCAGAAGCGGGGTAAACCTTCTCGTACACTCCACTTTTCTCCCCTTTCAGTCCCTAAGCTGAGACCTAGCCTACCTGACCTGGAACTTCCAGATCAAGGGAATCATGTCGACCTTATCCTTGCCGACGAACAATAGTGGGAGTACCTATCCTGGGCCCCCGCATCAGAGCCCGCCCCTCTTTGGCGGCATCAGCCCTACATAGCCAGTACAACACTGCAATCTGGGCATGTAAGCCCCTCCACAGAGTTGCCGGTACCTGCCCACCCCAACTACTTCTGCCTTTCAGTGGCATGTATCCTGGCAAGGGCTCTGCCCCTTAGGCGTGAGCCAGCCTCCTACCCTGGGGACCAAAATCCCGATTGTAAGCCACCCCATGTGAGCTCGGCGATGGACTTACCACGACTGTTTTCCCTCATTCCCTTGAGGGACCAGACTATATATACAGTAATAGAGGGGGACAGGTTAAGTTCTTGTTTCCGAGGTACCAAAACCTCAGAGGCTTATACCCTCCACGAAGAGTGCCATCAGTTTCATCCAGCTGGAAATAATGCTACACATGGGTTCCCTAAACTCAAGTTACTGTGGTAGTGCCTCAGTTGACTCTTTGCGAGCAACCCCATGTCTTGCATGCTTGAAAGGTGACTCATCCCTACTATGGCAACCGTACTTCTGGGGCAGTTCTGTCTCTATCTACCCTTGTTCCTACTATGCATGTAGGTGCATTGTAGCTGCATCATGGTTTTCCTCCTACGATTCCCTAGGCACGCAACTTCGTATCCCTGCTACTGATCTCCACGAGCCTTCGGCCACCCCGATGGCTTGGCCAAGTGGCGGCCCTGCATTGTTCCCTGCCTCCCCCTCTTCATATACCCCTGTCATCCGGGCAATCCTTGTGATGCTGGAACCCCATGGGATTACAGGCCCAATGATGGGCCTTGTCCATGAGTTCGTATGTTACTAAGATGCTTATAGGTACCAACCATCTGCACCACTGAAGGCCATCATGATGCTTTGTGGGAGCTAACGTCCTGGGGACCTCTCAAAAAAAAAATCCAGACAACCCCAAATACACAGCTGGAAGCATGCACTTGCGCACTAGCTTAAGGTTCCCTGGCCGACATGCAATGCGCCGCTCACCGCACTATTGCCTTCGAGCTTTGGGCACTGCTTCGAGGTACCTTCCTCAGACCCTTCTTGCTCGAATCCGGGGTTCCCCCTCCCCCCCTTTCCCAGTACATCTATGCAATTTGGCCCAGGCCCCTCAGGGGCTGGTGGTGACCAGAACAAAGGGTAGCTTCATTCCTCCGGTGACTGTCTGCGTAGTCCGCAGCTGGCCCAGCTAGGCCATGACCCTTTGGTTCCCAGTTCGGACTGAATGCGCTCTGTTCATGGGATAATCTTTCCTTTTTTCCTTGCTTCCTGTGTGGGCTACGAATATTACGGCTAATCCCATACCCACTGACCTCCAGCGTCTCCTTACAGCTAATGCTCGAAAGCCTTATGACCAGACACTTCTGGTCCCTTTCCTTGTGCTATACCACCTAGTATAGCAGTCAAGCACAACCCTATGTTGTCATGTTGTGTTGTTCATCTTCGCCATGGTGACCTCAGTCCATCCTGCCCTCGCACGCCTGCCTTGGCAGGGTTGGACCTACCCCTACTTTGGGTTGGCCCACAGTTATCGATTATTTTACACCACGCCAGGAGCCTAGTTCACTTCCTGGCTCTGGTTACAGTCTTACTCACTGGGCCTCTTCCCATCTGGGGGGTTTTCTTTGCCATGCTGAAGGCGGAAGAGCCAACTCCACCCGTCATCCATCAGCATGGCTAGTAGTCACCTATTACTGAATGCGTCCGAGCAGCACTCGAAGAAAAACGGTGGATTACTCACCAATAACCACCCTTCTTTGAGATGGGCTGCTCGGATCCATTCAGGTCACTCCCCTCCATCCCCACACATGGAGTTGGTGACTCTGAGGAACTGAGGAGGGGTCGGGAGGTAGCCATATACATAGCTGCGGGTGGCGCGAGAGGCAGAGGCCACCTACCCTCTCCTGACAGGCTGGGGTAAAAGTTTTCCAATCAATCCGGTGCTCTGGCATGGAGACACCTATTACTGAATGGATCCAAGCAGCCCATCTTGAAGCAGGACAGTTACTGGTGAGTAACCCACCATTTGGTGTCTTTTCAATGCAGGGATGCGAAAGGCATAACCTAGCTCATGTACCTGAGCTTCAAAATTCCCCAGGAAAAGCAGGAATTATTATCAGGTGTCTTTCACAGGTAGCCACAGAAAGATGAAGTCACTATCCCAGAGTCACAGTGATTAAGTAACCGGACTATATATTGAACTTCAAAACCTCCTCTAACCTCCAAATGTTGCTCCCTAGCTTCCTAAGCCTAAGCATAATTTTTTTTTACATTCCGTGTTTCTTTTAAAAAACTAAGTTCATTAATGGTTTAGACCAGTGGCTCCCAACCTGTGGTCTGCAGATCCCTGGGGGGCCTCAGAGTGGCTCCAGGGGGTTTGCAGACAGGCTGGGAGCTTGGTCCAGACACCATCCAGGTCTCAGGTTGCCAGGGAGACCCAGGCTTCTGGTCAGCCAGCAGGGAGCTTCCCTCAGGCATGGAGTTTTTAAAACTCCCACCCTGAGCATGCAAAGAATGCTCAAAGTAGCCTGAGGGGCTGCCAGGTGTCCTCAGCTCCAATGGCCAGGTGAGGGGGAAGGGACTGTGGGGGGTTTGGGGGGTGGAGAACAGTCTGGTGCCAAGGAAATGCTGGGGGGGGCGGGGGACCATGGTGGCATCAGCTCCTGGCTCAGGGGAGGGGGGGCCATGGCCACAGTGGCTTCCGGTTCCCTTGGCAGGGGCAGGGGCAGGGGCAGGGGCAGGGGGCCATGGCCACGGCGGTTCCTGGCTCCCCAGGCAGAGACAGGGGACCATGGCTACAGCAGCTCCCTCTCCCCAACAGGAGAGCAGCGAGCCACATTATGCTCCACACGGGCCACATGTAGCATGCGGAGGCACCACCACCACGTATTGGCGCCTTGTTCAACCAAGGGAGCCACAGATTTCCTTTTTCCTGTGAAGGTGGCCCCCAGCCTTAAAAAGGTTGGGAATGTCTGGTTTAGACAAAACCATATCCAGCAAGGTATGGTTACATTGTTATGCCTTTCACTCTATATATGGTTTTAGATGATAGACATCATGGTGGTTGAGTTGCCCCACTAATGTTTTATGTTTTGAGCAAATGAACTTGTTGATCAGTGGCCCAGCATGTCGTTAGGCTCATTGTTAGACAGCAAAGAGACACAGTGTTGTGTAATGTAGCAGTCCTGAAGTTGGTATTCCTGAGGAAAAAGAAGGCAAATGGCCTAGGGAAGGCAAAAGCAGAACGTGAGCTATCCTCTGGCATTTCAATGTCACACACAGTGCTGCTCTGACAAGAGATTGAAAGAGTACAGCTGTGTAGGAATTTGTAAGTGATTATGTCAACAAGTCTCAAGAAAGTGTGGAGGGAAAGTGGAAAAAACACAAAGCAGAAATATGCATGAAATAAGAAAGTGGATATTTAGATGCGAGGCTACAACAGATACAAGGAATAGGTCTACTTTTTTTAATTAGTAACTTAAAGAGTTCATAAAGTAGTCACTTATAAATAAGTTTTTATAATCATTCATAGTACTATCACTAAAGGGCATGTGTTAAGTTTTTATGATGGTTTAGCATATTAATATTTTACAATCAGCCTTTAACATACTTTTATCTTTTTTAATACAAGATTAATATCCTGCTTCGATTCATTTTATTACATGCTATTTCAATTTTCACTAAGCTGTTCTCCCTGCTTTCAAATTTAAGTTCTCTTCTGTACTATTCCCTTGTAAGGTTTAATTCATTTTTCTATTCTGAAATTTTCCATTCAGGTTTGCAGATCAGCCATTCTAGATGACATATCACCTAAGGAATTAGGCTCATTAGTTAACAAGTTTACTAAACTGCATCAACGAGAATACGGCTGTGTTCACACGAGAATTTTATTTTGAATCAACACCTGTTGTTTTGAAATAAAAATTCCCATGTCCACATAACATACCATTGTTGTTTTGAAACAATGAGCATTATTTCAAAACCATTAAACCTCCTTTGCTATTGAAATAGCCATTGTTTTGAAATGGCTGTTTTGAAACAATGGCGTTCGGACACGTTGTTTCAAAACAGCCGTTTTGAAACAATGTGTCCGAATGGCTGTTTTGAAACAACGGGCCCAAAGACCCATTGTTTCGAAACAACACTATTTCGATAGCGGCTTCAGTGACCTTCCTGCTCCCAGGGTGCCCATGGGCAGGAAGTGCCCTGCAGCGTGCCCCTGCGTGCTGCCAGCTTCAGTGTCAGCCCGGCAACGATGGCAGACACTGGCAGGGGCACTAGCAGAGTGGGCTGATGCCGTGGGTCCATTTGGACCGCTGAGGAGACCCTGGCCCTGATCAGGATCTGGTCCACTGAGGACATCAGGGCACAGTTCCGGGCGCAACACCGGAACGTCGATGTCTATTCAGACATCGCCCAGGCCTTGGCACAGGAGGGCTTCGAGCGCACCACTGAGCAGGTGTGCTCAAAAGTCACGGGTCTGCGCCAGGACTATGCCCAGGTACGGGATGCCAGGCTCCTCCATGGCGCAGCAGCTGCCACCAGCTGTCTGTTCTATGAGGAGCTGGATGTGTTCCTCAGCCAGGAGCCGGGGGCCCCACTGCAACACATCCAGGACTCCAGCGAGCTGCATGCCACCCCAACCTCAGAGCACGAGGAACCCCTCGAGGTGGGGGAGACCAGCCGGCCTAGCTCGGCTCCTCCAGTGAGGCCGGAGCTCCTGCTGGAGGAAGAACCCCAGCCCACCAGCCAGGAGGAGGAAGCTGAGGAGGAGGAGGCAGCCACCAATGAGGGGACATCACGCGGAACATCAGGCATTGCAGTCGGTGAGTGTCCCCCCTCACCCCCCAGACAGGGAGGCCCAAGAGTGCAGGGACTGGGTCCCGAGGGTGGGATAGCCCTGGGACGGTGAGCCTCGGGCCTGGGGGGTGGGGTGCACTGGCTCCCCCATGGATGTAGTTCGCAGAGGGCATGTGGAGACAGCTTCCCATGCCCAAGAAGGATGGGGGTCCCTCAGCCCAGGGGGAGCAATAGGCAGGCGTGGCAGCATGCAGGGTAGAGAGCCTGCAGCCAGCACTGTCATTCCATGGCCTTGGGAGACTGCCCGGGCCACATGCTGCCAAGGGCAGCTCAGTACTGTGGGCCACGAGGCCACGTGCCCCCTGAGTGCAGTGTACACAGCACACAATTGGGAATCCTGTTGGCAGTCAGGGTAGGGTGCACACACCACCAAGGCTGATAGACTGACACTTAACTCTTCTCCCTTCTGCCCTACAGTTCGTCCACCCGCGTGCCGGCCTTCTGCTCCAGGCCTGCCGAGCACCACACAGCCCAGGAGACAAGCCCGCCTGAGCCGGGACGATATCCTGGCTGGCCTGCTGGAGAGCAGCTAGCAGGTGACGGAGGCAACCCGGGCATGGTGCGCCGAGCAGGCCAGCTTGCCACTATCCGGCAGCTCCAGCGCACTGCTGATGCAGAAGAATGCGTTGTGGCAGTCCTGGAGCAGCAGGCAGTAGCGCTGGAACAGCAGGCAACCGCCCTCAACCGCCAGACAACCTCCCTCGACCACCAGGTGACCACCCTCGACCACCAGGTGACTGCCCTTGAGTGCCAGGTGGCTCCCATCGACCGGCAGGGAATGGCCCTGGAAAACCTGCAGGCTGCAGTCCAGTGGATTGGGGATTTTGCCTTGAGGGGACAGACCCTGTCCTTCCCAGGGACCCAGCTGCCTCTCGTTGCTGGTGCCCCTGGACCTAGGGTGGTCTCAGAGAAGGCCGTGGGGTTGCGGGCCCTTCCCCAGGGGCGGCTCCCCTCTAATTGGCCCCCCAGTTGTCCCCAAAACACCACCCCACATCCTCCGTCCCAGTGTGATGCCCCCACCCCACATCCCCCATCCCAGTTAGTTCAATGCCCCCCACCCCACATGCCTGTGCCCCCAGTTCGAAGCCCCCACTCAACCCTTTCCTGTCTCCCCAGTTCCACCTTCCCATACCCCCTTGCTTGTTTAATAAACACAGTTCATCCATGTTGAGAGCGTACTGCGTGTTTTATTGGGTGCAGGTCAGGGTATGTGTGGGTGGGGTGCGGGCAGGCTGGGGCAGAATGGAGGAGCAGGTGGTGTGGTGGGGTTCACATGGCAATATGGGTGCCATTGAGTATCCCCCCACTTGGAAAGCCCAGGGCAGCAAGACTGGCGATGATGTCCTGCAGCACTCCCAGGGTGACAAGGCGTGGCAGCAGGACTGTACTGATGGCGTGGGCTACCTGCAGCCGCACTTCCCCGACGGTGGACGTCCCGATGCTGAAGACACGGGCAACGGACCTGTGGGACTCGGGAGTGGCCATTTTCCGGAGAGTGATGGCCACGCTCTTGTCCACAGAGATGCCTGCCCTCACCACCATGCCCCTTCAGCGCAGGACTGGGGTGAGCTTGCCGATGAGGTGGGTGAAGGTCTCCCCACTAACCCAGGAGTGTCACTGGGGTGGGGAGGGACCCGGGGCATGGGCCCAGCCCCCGCCCCCAGAGGGCAGGCCCCACCCCCGGCCACAAGGCCACGCCCCCAGCCCAGGGTAGAGCCAGGGGGAGGCTGCACTGCGGCGCGGCGCAGCCTGGCCCGGCCCGGCCCGGCCCGAAGCGGCGGCTGGAGGCCGGGCCCGCGGCTGCAGCCCCAGATCCCCGGCCGGGGACGGGGCCGCCACAGCTGCAGCCAGGTTTCAGATCCCCAGCAGAGGATGGGGCTGCTGTGGCCGCGGGCAGCCAGATGGGCCCCGGATCCCTGGCCTGGCCGCCGGTGGCCACAGTGACGCCATCCCCGGCCAGGGATCCGGGACCCAGCCGGCCGCCCGCGGCTGCAGTGGCTCCGTCCCCCGCTGGGGATCCGGGACCTGGCCGCCGGCGGCCGCGGTGGTCAGATCCCCGGCCTGGGATCCAGGGCTGCAGCCACGGGCCCGGCCTCCAGCGGCTGCTTTTGGTGGGACCATGCTGCGCCGCGGCCTAGCTGCCGGCAGCAGCGCAGCCACCCCCTGGTCCTATCCCTGGCCAGGGGGAGGGGCCTGCTGGGCGGCCAACTAGGCCCCGGATCCCTGGCCAGAGATGTGGCCACCACGGACGCGGACCGCCAGGAATTGAGCCCCAGATCCCCGGCCCAATTGGGCCGGAGATCCAGGCCACCAGCGGTGGGACCTGGGGCATGTGCCCCGGGTGCCCAGCGCTAGCGACGCCACTGCACTAACCTAGAGGTTCCTCATCCAGGACTTGTTGCTCCAGGTTCGCTGGAGAACCCAATCCCACCAGTCTGTGCTGGTGCCTGGTGCCCAGCTGGGCTGTGGCACAGAAGGGGACGGGAAGCTATTGGTGCTGTGAGGGCCGCAGAGACGGTGGTCTGGGGCGCAGCTCCGGGTCATCGGTCTTAGGGAAAGCGTGTCCAACAGCAGGGCAGCATCCTGCAGGCTAGCAGTGGGTTGACCAAGTGCTTGAGATAGTACGGGAGCCAGGGAGCATCTCTAGCCATCTTTCTCGCAAGTGCTTGGGAGCCAGAATGGACAGGGAGGGGATGTCCATTCATGCTTTTAAGTGATTGGCTGGCAACCTGGCTGGCAACATGGCCACCAACATGGCCCGGTGAACGTGCCATGTTGCCACACCTCCCATGCCAGCCCTCTCCTAAAATCGAAATAGCATGTCCACACACAGGGCATGCTATTTTGATTTGAAGGGCTTCCCTTGATTCGAATTAACAAACTGTTAATTCGAATTAACTTATTTTGAAATAAGGATTTTATTTCAAAATGAGTTATTTCAAAATGGGTTATTTCAAAATAACGGTTACCGTGTAGACATACCCTACAGTTTTGAGGACTCATTGAGAACTAGGGAGGTACCAAAAAGATCAGGGAAAATAAAAGCAATGGTACCACTATTTAGGAGTTGCCTTAACCTTTCAATGGCATCCTCCTCCTCCCGAGAATCACAACGAGGGGAGATAGTAGGGGATAGAACTCTTACCCCCATTGGTATTAATACACCTGAGTGAACCCTCTGGAGGACATGTGGTCTTTAGCTCACGGTTAGTTCCCCTGCAGGACTCTGGCTCCTGAGGGAATTGCAAAACCCTTAGCAGGTTGGAAAGCCTGACTCCTTATAGGTAACGCTTTCGTAACGTCCCCTCACATTGACTTCCCCTTGGTTTTTTCCCTAACTAGGGGTTGCCTCGTGCCCTTCTTCCCTCTCCCCAGGGTCTCTCATCAGAATCTGCACAAGATCCCTTGTAACTGGCCCATTGCAGCCAGGACCCAACACCTATTCCTGCCACTAGAGATGAGTCAACCAGCCGTGATATGAAAGTTGACTGCCTCTCCATAGAAGTGAGAGTGAGAATATCAGGCAAGAGGGGGAAAGTGAGAATATCAGGCAAGTCACGTGCCCCCCTCAGACACTCCGATTCTGGAGCTTGGGGGGCACAACACTTGGGAGGGACCTGACCCATCTATAGAGACAGTCGGATATGCCTTCCCTCTATTCAGCATACCTCTCCCTTCGCAAGTCCATGTATCGGGAGAGTAGAGTATGGGGGCAAGGGAGAGAAATGTGCATCTAACTTTGAGGTTGCATAAGCCCCTCCCAGAACCCCATGATGGTTTCTCACCATCCCTGTCTCCGGTCACTCCCCGTTCCTTTGGTCGGGGATGACCAGGCATGGGAATCCAATCACCTTTCCTCCAGTTTCTCTGTTTTCACATTCATGACCTCCGCCGTTTGACGTCTTTCCTGATGCTAGGATGGGTGTATCTAAAGATTCCCCTTTTCCTACTATAACCCATGGAAGGGTCACCTCTAAAGAAGGGCCCTCAGGGGATCCCCACTCCTTCCCTCCCAATGACCTTCTTGATGGAGTGACTCTGACACTTTGTGCCCCAGAGACGGGCCTGCTGAGGGCCTAGGCCTTATTCTGGGGTCCTCCCTCCCAGGTTCTCCATTCCCATGCTCCAGCGAATGGAGGGACAGGGGTCCCCACCTACTCCTTCCTCATTATTTTCTTCCTATGTTATCTTTCATATGGAGTCCGGATACCTTAGTTTAGGGTACAATTATCAATCGTGCCCTTGGCATTTATTGCCAGTATGTCAATGAGGGAAGGCCTTTTGCCTATCCTCCAGTTGATCAAGGGCAACTTGTTCCCTGCCTCAGTCTTGGTTAGTAACTTAACCCAACTGACCTCCCTTTGAGGTCAGAGCGGTAAGGGCGACAGTTATCCCACACTTGCTCATTGCCTGTGGCTGTAGGAGCCTGTTGCTGTGGATCACAACTGCCTTTCTCAAGAGTTAATTCTGCTAGGGAAGGGCAACCTTCTTATTTAGATGGTCTTGCTGGTGACAAGGATTCTCCTTACTATTGTGATATAGCAGTTCCCCGGTAATGAACCGGGACTGCCCTCTTGGAGTTCTGATCTCCTGACAGAGTGGCAAAAGACCCCTCAGCACTTTCATGCATGCCTTCCCTTGAAGATCTTGCACATAGTGGTGTGTCCACAGGCATCTGCCTGGTGGCCCACTGCTTCTTCACCCAATTTTGGGGTGCTGTGCCATTTGTGGGTGCCCAGGCTGACGGCGGATAAGGGTCTAACTCCGTCCACCTTCCAGTCTGGCTAGCAGTCACCTGATACTGAATGTATCTGAGCAGCACTTGGAGAAGAGCAGTGGGTTATTTACCAGTAACTGTCCTTCTTCGAGATGGGCTGCTCGGATTCATTCAGATCCCTCCTGCCATCCCTGCTACCCAGAGTTAGTGACTAGTAGGACCCAGGGAGGGCCAGGGCTGCAGCCATATATACAGCCATACGGTGGCCAAGGGGTGTTGGCCACCAGCCCTGTTCTGACAGGCTAAGGCTAAAGAAACTTTCCAGTCAATCGTGCACTGCAGCACATAGACACCTGATACTGAATGAATCCGACCAGCCCTTCTCAAAGGACAGTTACTGGTAAGTAACCCACTGTTTATCCTGAGTGAAGTAATGGAACAAATATTTGAGAGCGCAAGTGCCCTATTCTAGGGCTATGGGGATATTTTGATGAAATTTATTGGGTTTTTGATCTAACACAAAGGCTATGTTCACACACAGGGGGTTATTTCGATACAAGTTGTTTCGATACAAGTTGTATTGAAATAACGCCTTATTTCGAAATAAGTTAATTTGAATTAACAGTTTGTTAATTCGAATTAAGGAAAAAAGCAGGAATCGAAATAGCATGTTCAGACAACAGTTATTTCGAAATGAGTCACTGTTGTTTTGAAACAACATGTTCAGACGGCGTTGTTTCAAAACAATTGTTTCAAAACAACGTTGTTTCATCCCCACATGGGGTTTAAGTTGTTTTGAAACAACGGTGCATCGTGTGAACATGCCCTTTCTTATTTTGAAACAACCTCTGTTGTTTCGAAATAAGACTGCTGTGTGAACACACCCAAAATGATCAAACCTCTATGGAGTAATAGAACCATAAGATTAGCAACATGAGCGTACCAAGAACAAATCTTGCCAGGCACACTTGTTTTTGTAAACGAAATTACAGAATCAGTGGATGAAGGTGAAGTAGATGTAATTTAGATAGTGGCAAAGCATCTGATGCTGTCTAACTACATCTTTTTTTTGCCTAAAAAAAATTCAGATTTGCAGGGGTCAATGTCATTGTCACAGTGACTGAAAAAAGAACACTATAAAAGAAAGCAATATATTAAACTATGGCAAGTCAGCTTGTAGGGGTACTTCAGGGATTAAAGCTAACTCTAGCCTTATTTAATATCTTTATTAGTAATTCAGAAGAAGTAGTGAACAGCATACTATTTACATTTCACCATGGTGGTAAACTGAAAGGAATATAGAACCCAATTCAAGACAGAGAAGGAGTACAAAGGAAGGGAGAAAATAACAAAATATGTAGTATGGGAAGCTGAAGCAGCACAGCAATATAAAAAGCCTATCCAAGGTTATCCTCCAAGGGACAGAATGAGGGACGAGAAAAAGAAGCAGCAAGAAGAGATGGGCTGACAAGATAAGAGAGGGGACAGGAATGGACTTTGCTGAGACTCAGGCACTGACCCACAAATCATCGGGGTAGAGACAATTGGTTGATTGTTTATCATTGATGGTAACTCAAAGACCACTGTGGCTGTGAAAGTGATAGTGGTAGTCTGGCAAAATGCAAACTAGTATCTGTGTGGTAAATAACCCAGTACACACAAACATAGGCTATGTCTAAACTAAGAAAAGTTAGTTTGAATTTGTTAATTTGAAATAATAAGTTCAAGTTTAGTTCGAACTGAACTCAAACTTCTTAGTTTGAATTAACAACATGGACTAATTTGAACTAACGTTTTTTGGCAACCCCCGGCATATGTGCCAAACCTGGCATGTGGGCCGATCCTGAATGGCACTCAGTGCTGTTCAGGCTCCTCTGCTGGCCCTGCCCCCAAGCATGGTCTGCAGGTTGGGGCCACAAGAGACATATGCAGCTCCAGGGTCCCACAGGCTGTGCTTTCTCACTCCTGCTGGCCCGGAGTGGAGGCTCCAGTCCCCGACTCCACAACAAATGTAAATGGTGTGGGGGGAGCCTCAGGTCAGGAGTTGGGCAGAGGTGGAGGTGGCTTGCAGCATGGCACCAGCCAAGCCTCAGGCCTGCCCCCAAGTCATGCTTCACTGTGCCGGCCCTCGAGCCATGCTGGCTCAAGCCACCCACCACACTACACCTGCAGCCCAGCTGAGCTGAACCTTGCCAGCTGCTGAGCCAGCTGCCAAGCTGCACTGGCCACTAAGCCCACAAGCCAGGCCATGCCACACCATGCTGCAAGTCTCCTCCACCCCTGTCCAACTCCTGACCTGAGGCTCCCCACACACCACTTAAACTTGTTGTAGAGTCAAGGACTGGAGCCTCCACTCTGGACAGGGGGGAGCAGGGATGTGCAGCCTGCGGGAGTCAGGAACTTGAGGCCAGGAGTTAAAGCATAATTTGGGGGGCCCTGGAAAGCTCCAGTGCCAGTGGGCCCCCTCCCATGTTGCTGGGCCCCCCTGGACCCCAGTTCCTGCCCCCCCATGCCACTGCCCCATAATACGCCCCCAGTGTGAGTCCACTGCCCCAGCTCACCAGCAGTGTGGTTGGGGAAGTCGAGGTGGTAGGCCACAGTCCTGGCAGCACCGCGCCTGTAGTGCTGCTGCAGGCCCCAGGTTGGGGGTGGGGCTTGAGCCCCCTAATAACGGCCCTGGCCTCTGCCCCCCTTCCCTGCCTAGCAGAATGCGGTGGAATGCCGCTTCAGGCCCTGCTATTTTTAGGGGCCCAGCATTCGGGCCCCTAAAAATAGAATGTGGACCCAGAATGCTGCATTCTGGGGCGTGCATTTTTCAAAGGCATGCCCCAGAATGCAGTGTTCCAGCTCCTCATTCTATTTTTAGGGGCCCTGGAATGCTGAGCCTCTAAAAATAGTGGGCTCCGGATCGGCATTCCAGTGTGTTCCCCCTTACTTTAACTCCTGCCCGAGGCCACCTGCCCCCAGGGACCCCAGCCTCCCCCCTCCCAAACTGGAGTCACTGGTTCACCCCCATTAGGCCCACCCTGGCACCTGCTGAGGGTGCAGAGGGCAGGGCTGGCACTGGGGCTGGCAAAGGTTGCCGACCCCTGAATTAGTCCACTTTGTTAATTTCAACTAACTTCCCATAGTTCAAACTTATTAAGTTTGAACTAAGGGCTAATCCTTGTCTACATCGTCCTTAGTTCAAACTAATGATCAAACTAATGAACTAACTGGCAGATCTTACTAGTTCAAACTAATCTTTCATTCGTTCAAATTAAGGAATTCCTTAGTTGGAACTAATGAAAGCCTAATGTAGAAAGGGACTAAGTTAATTTGAATTAAGCCTCCTTAATTAGAACTAACTTGTAAGTGTAGATATACCCATACACCCATGCATGCATGCACATACAAATGGATGGACAGATGGGAGGGATAAACCTTAAAAGAAGTAAAGATGAAAGAGATTTACTATAGTGGTGGTAGGATACAATAAATTAGACATGAGATTGTGATACAATATTGCAGCAAAAAAGCCAGTTCCATCAAGGTGCCTGCACATCAGCATCACCTCATGGAACAGAGTTAGTACCTCTCTCTAGATCGAATGATGCTCAGGTTGCTCCCAGGCAATTCAATGGCAAAATTCCCATTGACCATAATGATAAAAGAGTGAACCATCTTTGCCTTTTATACATAAGGACTATGTATATTACTTGATGGCTAAGAGGCAGTTCTCTGTGATCTGAGAATGATAGGTTGAAATTTGGCTTTCTCCCATTGCCTGTTCTGCTTTCTGGCCAGAACATGGTTGCTTTCAGTTTGATGAATGGTGCCGACTCAAGGGGCTGTGGCACCCCAATCTGGCTTTTAGTTTTGCGCCCTCCCAGCCAAGGGGCAGCGGCGGTGCATGAAACCCGACCTCTGTTCTGGCCAGCTCACCCCACCCCCAGGATGGGGAACAGCAAGTCCAGGCACAGAGCAGGCCAGCCCAAAGGTTGGACTCCCCTCTCCTGCCCCTCCCCTGGGACAGCTGTTCCTCCCTAGGGGCAGGAAGGGCCAGCCCAGAAGCAGGGAGAGGAAGAGGAATCTGCCCCATGGGCTGGCCTTTTCTGCTCTGGGGGGGCAGTGGTTCGCTAAGGGAGGGGTAGGAGAGCAGGTCCGGCTTCTAAGGCCACCTGCCCTGCCACCGGCACAACACTGTGGTGCCCCTAAGGCAGTGGTGCTTCCAGCCATTGCCTTATTTGCTTATGGGTCGAGACGGCCCTGCTGATGAATCCTAAGGGTCCAGTCAATCCACAAGCAAGAGTCTAACCAAGTGATCCCAAGGCAAGTACATAGGCCGTTAATGAAAGCAGCCACTCCAGTCCGCTCAAGGATGCTACCTTGTTGGGGATTTTATCTGGTAGTTCTGACAGACAGCTCTTGCCCCTGGCTCTAGACAAAGCTGATTGTCTGACTAGTCTGACACGGAGAAATTTGAAGCCAATTATCTTCCTTTTCCCAGAACAAAGAGACAGCATAGGAGGGATTGTGACTCAGAGATATGTCTCTGTCACTGCACCTCCAGGGTGGTGCTGCTTATCCAGGGTTGTGCGCAAAGTCTCAAGATAGCCTTTAACTGACACTAGAAAAAACAAAATAAAAGAAACCTCCTGCTTCACCTCTTATTCCTATTATTAGTACCACACTTCTTTTTCCTAGCAGAACATAGATGCAAACAATTCAAACTGAAAGGAATGAAGTGCGCTTTTCCATTAAGTGGTTTCTCAGTCAGAATCCATACAAGTTTACAAGTAATTGAAAATTAAAACTTTTAAAGGAAAGTGTAAAATAAAATAGTTGTATTCTTTCACTTCAGATTTACCAGTGGATTGGAGAGTATGGTGTATTGGTTAGGTTACTGGAGGAAACTGAGTTATCTTCCCATTACAATTATAGACTCATACTGTGATCTTGGGTAAGTCATTCAGAGCCTGATCCTGTTTCATTCAAGTTACTGAGAATTTTGGTATTGACTTCAGTGGGAATTGGATCAGATTGTTTATGCTTAGATGCTTCTGACTGATAGGTGATATATAGACACATTATTCTGTATACCATAAGTGTTTGTTTTGCAGAAAAAGAGCAAGGTTCATGAAGCAGAAAGGGTGAAGTGTTCAATAAACATTGCTGTTCTGTATTTGGAAAAAAGCAGGATGATGTGCTTGTATCACATGAGAATAACAAAGCACTTTCCAGTTGATTAGTAACCAAAAGGATGTTTAACAACATTGACTAGGGATAAATGTTTTTATTTCAGTAGGCCTGGAAAATGTGCAATCAAGTCCAGTTGGCTGAAGAGTATCTGATTCACTGATAGTACTTTTTAATAAATCTTGTAATACTGTGGAAATTTAAGAAGACTGGAGGAGTTCTGATGTTGTACCAATATTCAAAAAAGGGAAGGAGGATGATCATGGTAACTATAACTTGATAGCCTGACATCAATCCCAGGCAAAATAATTGAGGAGCTGATACAGCATTCAACTGATAAAATATTAAATTATAGAAATACATTGAATGCCTGTTAACATGGTTTAATGGAAAATATATCTTCAAACACAGCTGATTTAATTCTTTGAGGAGACCACAACTTTGATCTACAAAGACAATTGTGTAGACGAAATGCACTTATTTGTGTAAAGTATTCTGATCCCCAGTGTTCTGGTTAAAAAACAGCCCTATACAATGTCAATAAAGCACACATTAAATGGATTAAGAACTGGCTAACTGACAGATCTCAAGAAATAGGCATTAGTGGTAAATCAGCAGTGGTAAATCAGCTGGCTGATGAGATAGCAGTACCGTTGGCCATTATCTTTGAAAACTCGTGGTGAACAGGGGAGGTGCCAGAGGACTGGAAAAAAGCAAATATAGTACCTATCTTCAAGAAAGGCAAAAAGGATGATCCTGGGAATTACAGACCTGTCAGCCTCACCTCAATCCCTGGAAAAATCATGGAGCAGCTTCTCAAAGAATCCATCCTGAAACACTTGGAGGAAAATAGAGTAATCAGGAACAGTCAGCATGGATTCACCAAGGGTAAATCATGCCTGACCAACCTCATCACCTTCTATGATGAGATGACTGGATTTGTGGATGCGGGAAGAGCCGTTGATGTGATATACCTTGACTTTAGCAAGGCTTTTGATACCGTTTCCCACAGCATTCTCATTGGCAAATTAAGGAAGTATGGGTTAGATGCATGGACTGTAAGGTGGATAGAAAACTGGCTAGAACAACGGTTTCAGCGGGTAGGAATCAATGGCTCCATGTCAAGTTGGCAACCAGTAATGAGTGGTGTGCCCCAGGGGTCGGTCCTGGGGCCAGTTCTGTTCAATGTTTTCATTAATGATCTGGATGATGGGATAGATTGCACACTTAGTAAGTTTGCAGATGATACCAAACTGGGGGGAACGGTAGACACCCTAGAGGGCAGGGACAGGATTCAGGGAGACCTAGACAAATTGGAGCAGTGGGCCAAGAGGAATCTCATGAGGTTCAACAAGGATAAGTGTAAAATCCTGCACTTGGGACGAAAAAACCCCATGTACTGCTACAGGCTGGGGAGTGATCAGCTAAATAGCAGCACTGGAGAAAAGGACCTGGGAGTCATGGTGGATGGGAAGCTGGACATGAGTCAGCAGTGTGCTCTTGCTGCCAAAAAGGCCAATGGCATACTGGGCTGCATCAGAAGAAGTGTTACCAGCAGATCAAGGGATGTGATCATTCCCCTCTACTCTGCACTAGTGAGGCCACATCTGGAATACTGTGTCCAGTTTTGGGCTCCCCACTACAAAAAGGACATGGACAAATTAGAGAGAGTCCAGAGGAGGGCAACCAAAATGATCAAAGGGCTGGAGCACAAGCCCTATGAAGAAAGACTGAAGGAACTAGGCTTATTTAGCCTGCAGAAGAGAAGACTGAGGGGGGATTTGATAGCAACCTTCAACTACTTGAAGGGTTGCTCCAAGGAGGAGGGAGCTCGACTGTTCTCGGTAGTAACAGAGGGCAGAACAAGAAGCAATGGTTTCAAGTTACAGCTGGGGCGGTCCAGGCTGGATATTAGGAAAAACTTCCTTACTAGGCGAGTGGTGAAGCATTGGAATAAGCTGCCTAGGGAGGTGGTGGAATCTCCATCTCTGGAGGTGTTCAAGTCCCAGCTGGACAAAACACTGACTGGGATGATCTAATGGGAGTGGTCCTCCTTTTTTTGGCAGGGGGTTGGACTAGATGACCTCATGGGGTCCCTTCCAACCCTATGATTCTATGATTCTATGATTTTCAAGTTGGGTTCCATTGGTACTGGCAATAAACCTGATGCTATTCAACATTTTCATCAATGATCTAGAAGCAAATATAAAATAATTTCTGATAAAATTTGCAGATGACACAAAGACAGCCAAAATCATAAACTTTTATGAGGACAGGCCAGTTATAGAGAGCAATCTAGATTGTTTGTTAAACTGGACCTATTCAAACAAAATATATTTTAATGCAGACTGATGTAAATTTATACATCAAGATAAAAAATTCAGTTCTTGCCTGCATGTGGGGGTGATTCTGAAAAAGATTTAGGTGTCATAGAGATCAAGGAACTCAGTATGAACCCATGGGGCAGTTCTATGACAAAAATGGCCAATTCAGTGGATTTTGGAGATTATTTATGAGGCCAGTAGCGGAACACTACGTACAATTCTGATATCCACCTACACATTTTAAAAATATGTTAAAAATTGGAATAGGTTCAGAAAAGAGACAACAGATATTTGAGTGCTGGAGAAAATACCTTGTGGTGAGAGTTTTACAGAGGTTAGCAAAACAAACAAGCAGTCCCATGGCATTTTTAAAGACTAACAAATTTATTTATCACATAAGATTTCATGGGAGAAAATCCCACTTCATCAGACATGTGGGAGGTCATACTAGATGATTTAATGGTCCTTTCTGGCCTTAAACTCCATGAAAGCTGAAATGGTAGTGATAGAAAATCACACTATAATATAAGAGAATTCTTTTGAGGTGCTGCTGCTGGAGTCAGAGGCATTGCTGGCCCGGAGAGGGACCCGAGACATGGGCCCAAGCCCCGCCCCCGGCCCACAGGCCCCACCCCCAGCCTGCAGGCCCCACCCCCTGGCCAGGAACAGGGCCAGAAAGCTGCCGTGCCACCGCGGGCGGCTAGGCCCCACATCCCCAGCCGGGGGCAGGGGTGGAAGTGGCCATGAGCAGCCAGGCCCTGCATCCCCGGCTGGGGACGGGGCTGCCGCCGCTGCGGGTGGCCAGGCCCCAGATTCCCCACCATGGCCGTGAGTGGCCAGGCCCCAGATCCCTGGCCGGAGATGGGGCTGGAAGCAGCTGCGAGCAGCCGGGCTCTGCATCTCCAGCCAGGGACAGGGCTGCTACCGCCATGGGTGGCCGGGCCCCGGATTCCCCACCTTGGCCGCGGGCAGCCAGGCCCCAGATCTCTGGCCCAATTAGGCTGGAGATCCGGGGCACCAGCGCTGGGATTCAGGGCACGTGTCCCAGGTACCCAGCACCAGCGACACCTCTGGCTGGAGTTTTCATTTTGAATTTTAGGTGGTGTGGCTGACTTTAACCCAAGTTTCTGTTTTGTATATGAGAAAAGGTCATCATTGTTCTTAAAAAAATTAATCGTCCATAACAGGAAAAGATATTGTAGACTTATTTTGTCCAAAAATAAACATTAAACAGTTTGCTTACAGAATAAGATGATGGGCAAGAAGAGTAACAGATATTATGAAGGCTGAGAGGAAAAATCATGAGGGATTTAAGTCTTGGCAATGCAGATAAAGCATCATGCAAGTGCCAGTTCAATTACTATTAGAATTAATCTGCAGCTCTCCACTACACGTCATATTTAATTATCCCAAAGTATGGTAGAAGTGTGAGAGATTCTGCACAATTCCATTCAATATCTAAACTCATTTTTCTCCTCTACTGGACACATTGATTCCTCTATATTCTCTGCTGTCTTAGTTTATAAATTCCTAAAACGAGCTGAAGTGTACCGACAGCTCTAGATATTTATTAGTAATAGGTTTTTCTCTACAAACAGAACAGTATGTTCTATGGTTTGTGGTTGCTATGCCACCCTTTTAAAATACAGCTACTCAGCTGACTGAAGGAGCTCAGAGTTTTGGATCTCTGCTTTGTCTGAAAATCTATGTTGGCACTGCATCTACAATAGACAGCAAATGATCTTATGCTCCCTCTGCCCTGATGGAACACTGTTGATATCACAAGAGGCACAAAATTATAATCCTTGTGCCAGGTATTGTGAGCTGTAACAATGACAAGGTAGAAATTGCTAGGGGTCATTCTAAAATAGGGGTCTTAAACATGCGACCGGCCTGCGGAATTATCTCCTGCAGCCCATGATGATCCCCAAAAATCCAGGGGGTCCCAACACCTTTGCCCCATGGGCCAAAAGTGACCTGCGGGGATTTTGAAGTGCTGAGCTCCTTTGCTGCCTGGGAGCTTGGCACTAGTATTACTTCAGGGGTGCCCAGCTCAGCTCTTCCAGTTTCTGCTCCCCCTCGCCCTAACACGCGCTGTTTCCGGCTCTGTGCCAGAGCAGCGGGGAGGAGGCGGGAGGCAGCGCCGGGCCTGTAAGGCTACATCCTGCCCCTGCCACACTGCTGCCCCCCCCCCATGCCGGCAATCGGGCGAGCTGGCGAAAAGTGGCACCTGGCTCAACTCTCCTGGTCTCTGCTCCACCTCCCCCCCCAACGCATGCTGCTTCCGACTCTGAGCTGGTGCAGCGGGGAGGAGGCGGGAAGCAACACAGGGCCTGTATTGCTACCTCCTGCCCCTGCCATACCGCTGCCTCCCGCCTCCTCTTCACTGCTCTGGCACAGAGCCAGAAGCAGCACATGTTGAGGTGGTGGGGAGTGGAGACCAGGAGAGCTAAGCCGGGTGCTGCTTTTTGCTGGGTAGCCTGGTTCCCAGCATGGGGGGCAGGCAGAGAGGCCTGCCTCTCTCCTGGACTGGCTGGCCCCACACCCCACTGTCTGTGGGGAGGGGGTGAGTGAGAGGCCCTGCATAGGGCTACCAGACACCAAAACCTGGAAAGGAGGACAGGAAAGTATAAAAAGGAGGGCATGTGGAGATAAAGTGCTATTAATGTAATACTGTTCTGCTTTAAGGGGGCCCTGGAACGCTTACCCCTAAAAATAAGGCATTCCATAGCATCCCAGCATATTTTAGCCCCTATAAGTAAAAAGCCAGACAAAATCATGCATTTTAAAATGCATGCTGGATGGAGGATGTGAAGGTAAAAAGGAGGACGTGTTCTCCTTTTGCCTGACATCTGGTAACCCTACCCCTGCAAAAGGCAATTCACCTGGGGCCCTGCTCCCACAGAGACAGCCCTGTGGTCAGAGGAGGGTAGAAGGGGGAGTTCCTGCTGCTGGCGCTGTGTGTGTGTGTGGGGGGGTAGTTTCCTCAGCACACAGCAGGGCCACCAGGACTGGGCCAGGGACGGGGGTAACTTTCCCTGCTGCCACTGGCCAGAGCAGGGCCAGGTACAGGGGAAGAGTTTACTGGGGGGTGCTTTCCTTACATATCGAGCAGGGCCTGGTGTAGTGGGTACCTCCTCCCCGCCAGGGCTTGGGGGAGCTGGCTGTAGGTGAGGGGGAAGTTAGGGAAGGGCCCTGGGGAGCTGGCGGCAGTGTGGGGGGGGGCTAGGAAAGGGCACAGGAAGACTCATGGGAAGCTGGCAGCAGGGTGGGAAGGAACTGGATCCATCTAGTGGAGGGGTCTGGATCCAACCCTAGCTGCTGCAGGAAGGCAGCTGGGGATGGATACAACCCCTAGCAACAGATGGATCAGGTCCCAGGCTGGTGGGGAGGCACTTTTTGAGGTGCGGCCCTTAGGCCAGTATCCTAGTCCTCATGCGGCCCTCATGGTCATTTGAGTTTGAGACCACTGCTCTAAAAGCTAAGGCTTGAGTTTCTGGTGAGAATTACTAGGGTCACTAAATACTTTTTCTGGATACCTTCAGAAGGTAATACTCCCCTACTTGCAAGTGATGAGTCTGTACATGAAACAACAAAAACTTTAGTAAGGGAAAGGGGAACACAGAATCAGTTTGGGAAAATACAACAACAATCTGTGAACCTAAGAACACTTCTGGGTGAACTGGCAAAAGTTCTAAAACATTCTTATCGAGTCTAAAAACCTCAATACACCTAGCACACTGCTTTTGTAGCATTTATTTATAAAGAATTGCATGTGAAATCCTAAATGAAAGCCAGAATAAAACTAGATATTAATATCATTGTGAAACGCATGTACTGACACCAGAAAGAAAATATTATGTGTATTGAAAATAAGTCTTATAGTGTGACAAACAAGTTTTGTCGATTTCCAAAGGGATAGGCGTGTTAGTCTAGTCCAGCAAAAAAAAAAAAAAGGAGTCGTGTGGCACTTTAAGACTAGTAAAAAAAACAACAAGGAGTTGTGTGGCACTTTAAGACTAACAGATTTATTTTTCTCATGAGCTTTCGTGGGAGAAGATCCCACTTCCTCAGATGCTTCAAAGATGGGTGAACTTTTGGCCCATCAAAAGGAGGATGTTCACCTAACTACCTCAGGCCATGCATATATTAAGGATCATCAGTTAACACAGTAGAAGCCTCATTTGCATATGACTTGAGCATGAGCATGGTAAGACAACTTGAGTCAATACACGAGGGAAACAACTAACAAAGATCATTCTGGCTTTGGGGACAAATCAATGAATTTGGGAAAGATAATGGAAAGTAATAAACTACTTTAGACAAAGTAGACTTTAGGAAGATATTTTACATTTTGTGTTTTATATAACCATTTCTGTTTTCATTAATTACCCTTATTCATGTTCTCTTAAGCCTTAGCCTTTGATAAAAAAAATTTATAGTTGTTTTCACTATAAATATATGTAAGGTAGGTCTGGAAGCTGTGCCTAACAGCTTTTGGTGGGGGGGGGCAATTAATCTGCATGGGGTTTGCATTTGCAGGAGCACAAAGAGCATATTAGCATAGTCTCACTATGGGTGCAGGACAATATGGGTAACGGTATTTGAATTGATTTGATCACAGATCTGTCAATATCTTTAATGCTACTGAAACAAACCCATGAAATACTGTCTTTTGTAATAGGCTACTCTCTTAATTGTTCAAACTCTGTTTAGGTTAGCTGAAGGGTAAAAGTTACTATCAACAAAAAAGAGCTGGAAAGAGGGGCCATCCCCCTCTTTCAGTCTGATAAGGTGATGAAATGGGTGGGTAGCATTATTTCATCTGAGCTATGCTTGAGGCACTGCTTCTCCCCTTGCCCTACTATGAATGGATAGGTGGGTGACCAGGCTTTTTTGAAGCCTTTCTTTGTTGTTTTAAAAGAAGAAGTTGTTTACAGTTACTCTGAGTTTAAGAGCTAAAATCACTGAGAGGAAACCCTCTCTCTCTGAGCTGAAATCACTGAAGAGCAGCTAGCAGATGGCTGGGCAGCAAGAATGACCAGCAAGTGGAGTCAGTGGGTGGTGAAAGTGGCCAGTGGAGGGCTGGACAGTGTGAGTGACCAGTAGGTGAAGCTGGTTGACAGGGGGTAGACCCAGTGGATGGTGCAGGTAGATGGAGTGAGTGAGCAGCTGGTGGACAGTTGGTGTGAAAGACAGTCCCTGCATACCCTGGGGTTTGTTGGGAACCTTGTTCTGCACTGATTCCCCAGATCAGTGCTGGTTTTGATACTGAGTTCACATGTTCCATTATGCTGTGTGGGATCATGTTGGGAACCTGCTCTGCACTGATTCTCCAGGTCAGTGCTGATTTTTGTTATTGGGCCTTTTCCATTCTGTTTTTATTACTATTAGAATTTCTGTATATTACACTCAGACTCATGCATGCGAGTGGGGAAGGAATACCTCCTTGGGGTGCCCAGGGAATAGTGCATGATGCCCCAGAAATCTGGGAGGGGGCTCAAGCCAGTTGGTGGTATAATATTATTTGGAAACCCCTAGATATAGAACCTGGCCCTTGTTTTGCCATCTTTCCCTGACAGAAAGGTTATATATATCTAAATGCTGTGTTGTTACGGAGCAGTTGAATCAAACACACTTTTGTGTACACTGTCCCCTGGGGATAGCAAACCTGGTAATTTCTGCGTATGCCCAGTGACAGAGTGTAGTGAGGTCAGAGGCATGGCCCTTCTCAGGGGCAGACAAAGAGAAAAGAGCCAGACACCACCAGGAGGAGTCAGGTGCTACCTATCCATCAGGCTGGAAGTTAAGGGGTGGGACAAGAAGTATAAAAGGAAGAACAGCAGGCTCATTCCATGCCAAGCTCCCAAAGAGGCAGGACATCTCTTCCCTTTAGCAGGAAATTCCCCGCCCCTAGGACCAGTATTCTCCAAAGGAAATGCCAGGGGGCTGGGAGCCAGTTCCCACATGCAACCCAGCACTCAGTTCCTACCCAGGAGAATGGCTCAATAACAGCTACTGGGAAGGGGCCCCTTGGACCAGCAGTCCAGAGAAAGAATCAGCAACCTGGGATCCAGAGGTCACCCTGGAACTAGTTAGCCCAGAGGGCTAACCACCTGAGGCCACAGACTTAGAGGAACTGCCTGACGCTGATGACCTGGAGCAGACTCCAGCCAGCTGTGACCTGGAGGAGCTACCCCTTTCAGACAACCAGGATGAGCTACTGGTCCTGTCACCCCCAGACAACATGGAGGGGTTCTGCAACCTGCCCCTGGAAGACTACCCCGATGAGGCTGAGCAGGTGCCATGGGAAGAGGGGAAAGGAAGTAGCCCAGGAGAGCTACATCTCAGGTGCTTTGTCCTGGGCCTGATGTAGGGGTCGGTGTGTTGTGAGTGGGACCCTGCTGACCCCCTGGCCGACTCAGCAGCCCTGATGAGGGCCCTGACCTGGGACACACTGGGGATGAGTGTGCCTGTATTCCCCTCCTCCTCTCTCCCCCTCTCCTGGGCAACATAGCCAGCAGTTGCCTGAACACCAAAGCAGCCAACTCACTTGATCCCTGTGACTACTTGCTTCCCTCAGCCTAGTGACTCTGTGTTTGTTTGCCAGCCCCACCTACGGGACCACAGACTCTGTTCATTTGGCAACCCCGCCCAAAGGGTCAGTGACTCTTGGTTTGGCTGCACCGCCCGAGGGGCCAGAGACTCGGGAGAGATCTGACCCACAGGGGCAGTGAGGTAGTAACAAAGAGGGAAGGGTGTGCCAGCCCTTGCAAGGACTGGGAGGCCTGTGCCCTCACACAGAGACTGGACAGTGCAGGGAGCACTCCAAGAATTTGGGTATTGGTGTGTGCTCATCACTAGTCTATTCAGGGAGAGTGAGGTCTGAAGAGGCTTGGAAGTCAGTGCTTATGTCACTAGTGGTTGTTGGCTTTAGGGAGCTGAGCTGCAGTAGACCACAGGACGTATAGCAGCATGCCTGAGATGAGAACAGAGACTCAAAAAAGTTTGATGTTTTGAACACTTTGCACCTCAATAGTTTCAAGACCATTATTTGCTTATTGGTTATTGCATACCAAACTAGCTAGTATAACTGAGAGTGAAGTAGTTCTTTACAGCCAACAGCCCTTCTGATGGAAAGGGAACGGTGCAGTAAGTGGCCATGTATCCAATACTTGCATTATTCCCCCACAGGTCATAATGTCTCACAGTAAATCATTAAAACTTGGAGATGGGAACATTTTCTGCACTCACTGGGCAAATATGTGCTCCCTAACTAGAAACTAGCTCTTGCTTATTTGTGAAGACAGTTTATACTCCATCTGAGTGGCGCAGTGCACACATCTTTCTTCATGAACCATACCCTCATGATGCATAGAACAGAATGTAAGTGGAGTGTACCACTACACAGCTCTCTTTTCTTTGCTATGGAAGTATCCTGCCTGTCTATTTGGGCAAGTACCATGAAGTATGATTACACTCTCTTTCAAATCAATGCCATAGATCTAAACACCACTACAAGTTACAGAGAAGTTGAAACCCTAAAGTAAGATTTAGCAAAACTGCTTCATTTTTGTAATAGTTTGAACCAAACCTCCAAATCAGAATATCTCCATAGTGGGTGGTTTCTGATAGCTAGAGCTTTAGCAAAACAAACAAAAAGTCATGTGGCGCTTTTAAAGACTAATGAATTTATTTATCGCATGAGCTTTTGCGTGAGAAAATCCTGCTTCATCTCGTCAAATTGTCTGACAAAGTGGGATTTTCTCCCATGAAAGCTGATGAGATAAATAAGATTGTTAGTCTTTAAAAGTGCCACATTACTCCTTGCTGGTCTTGCTGAACTAGACTAACATGGCTATGCCTGTGGAACTAGAGCTTTAGGTTTGCCTCTTAGAACCATTTATAATATTTAACTTTTAAAATGATATGTTGAGGTTTTATTTTTAAATTGAGGGACTGTTTTTAAGCTGCTCTTTTGAAGGCCTTAGTAAATCTCACTCCCTATCATTACAATGACTGAATCTCAAGTTTTAAAAAGTAAATGAAAAAAGGATTATGGTTTCAATGCAGAGCATTCAACAAATAACCATCAGGAACAGAATTGCTCATACAGTTCATTTTCTGGTACCAGTCATTTTTCATAAAACAAAAGAAACCCCCATACAAAAATAAAAACTGAGATGTTCCATTTTCCACAAAAGTAAAAAGCAATAATTATTTAACTACCTACTAAAAAGTTCTAAAAATAGCTTTGTGAAAAGTGAACTAATAAAAAAACTCTCCTAATAACTGATAAAGGAACTAAATGTTTTAAAATCCTTGTCCATGCATCAAGGCTGCACTTAGGAGTTTTTCCTGTTATTATACATATTAATCATATGCAGTGAAAAAGTTGGCAAGAGCTATGAAAAACCAGCTAGTGTAACTTGAATGCCAACTTCAGAAAACAATCAGGGTCTGGTGAGATGTATAATAAAATATGCCAGACTGGGTCATTATAATGTACTTTTGAAAGAATTATACATATTCATTCACTCATTTAGCACCTGAATGACAACAAGCAGGTGAGAACATTGGTATGATACATCAAGCAAGACAGTTGCCATTATGAACAAAACATAAAAGAGTGTGACAGAGTTGAAAAATGGTAAGAATGTTCTGTTCATACCTTGCAGGCATTGTTATTCTTTGATAGTGAAATGAAGCTTGCTGGGGAAATGGGTATGTCTTATTGTCATCACAGCTAACACTTCAGTGACAAATTACATGAAGTACATATTTTTCAATAAAATTCAACACAAATTTTCAAAAGTACTGAAAGGGTAGGAAAACTGTCAATCTATTCTTGACACCTTTGTTATATACCAAAGATCTTTTCTGTGAAATGAAGAGCTTGATTAATCACTAATGAACTTCAAAACACTGCTTTCTGTTGTATTAATGAAAGACCAAATTATGCCATGACGTTACTGAGTGACAAAAAAACAACAACAAAAAATCCTTACCTAATTTTATAATGTTTTATTGGATTCCAATGTACTGCTTTATCTCTTTAAAACAAATAGCTAAAGGGTACTTTATGAACTCCACCTTTTGTCCTTCCTCTGCGGTTTCAGAATATAACACTGACAAGATCATATTTGCTATCTTTCAACCCCCAGTCACTCACTTCACAGACCTCAAAATGGAGTTGCCTTTTTGGAATTAAGACTTACTGATTTGTAACTAGAACAAGTACTGAAATTCATAGAATAAAATGAGAACTTGCCAAATGTGCAAGAAGGGACACACTCTGACATATTTAGCTGGGGCAAGGTGAAATCAGTGGGACTTTTGGAGGGAGTACTCATCCTGAGTAGGAGTGTCAGACACCAGTCTGTTGCTAGCTTGATTTATAGCAGAGTGCCTGTGCCTATTTTTGAGATCATGCAAATTTCTTTGTGATAATTCAGCGGTACAGAATAATGGTGGATTGACCAAGCTATGTAATGACATGTGCACAGTACTGCAAAAGGAAAAAACGTAAGTCCTTGTATTAGGGTTTCTTTTAAACCAAGAACATTGAATGAAGTCAGGTACATGGTGGACTGGCAATATTATAGAGACATATTGGGGTCCTCAGCAAATGGAATGTTCACTTTTGAAAGGATTGGTCAGTGGATATGGACTTTTCCCTCCCTGTTTCCTCCATGCTACTGAAAAGCAGTAGAACCATTAAAAAGTTTATATTGCATCTGCATGGCTGCAATAGACTCTGTGGATGCTTGGATTCCTCTTTTTCTCTCTACACACAAATGTTTGCTTCATTTGCACAGATCTATCACTGATATATAGAACTCATCAGCTCTTCCCCAGAGAACTCCATCATATCCTCAAAGAGACATGCCCCTCAACATTCACATGCAGAGATTTCTTAGATATTTGTTCCATGCACACGAGATATAGACTGGTCTAAGTATGCCTCCATTCAATGGAGGGTAACAATATTGATTTCACCGCTTTCAAGGCCTTCCACTACATATGGTGAAGAGCTGGAATGTAATATCTAATATAAATTCTTCTACCTGGAGATAGACAAAAGTAGTTTAGCTAAAATTCTTACAGTGACAACTGTTGCAGAATTACAACAAAGATATAGCAAGAACTGAAGAAAACCAGAGGAAATAGTATACAATAAATTATATATAGCACTTTGGAGCTTTGGGGGACAACAATTTTGGGGGTTCTTTTCACTACATTTTGGTAAATTGGGTGCAGCCATAGATGAGCAACCAAAAACTAGTGGATCTACAAAGGATTTCAAAGGGTGAAATATGGGGAGAAAGAAATGGTTTGGCTAGCTAGTTAAATCTAAAGGACAGGGTGTTTGCATTCCATTTGCTCATTTTTCTCCCTTGATAAAATCGTCAGGGGTGAGGGAAAGCATGCATCCAACAAAATCTTAAGGAAAAAAAGAGAAAATTAAGCACACTAAAGAGAAAGGGGTATAAGTCTAAGATATGTTTTATTTTTATAAGTTAGCATTTATTATTTTCATACCACAAAATGAATAGCAAACTCATCTATTGCATTCTAATTCATTTCTGTTAAAAATAATGCTGTTCTTATAAATTTATTTTTAAAGTCTTCCCAGAACTTCTAAAACTTTTAAAAAATATTCTAAATGAATATAAACTGTATAAGTTGTTTTGGTTCTCTATCCCTGTTACAGACCTATGACTTAATACTGGATTTAGATACAAGTAAGAATGATTATAGAAAACTTAGTGTTATCAGCTTGGTATAAGGATATATAAGACAATTACCATGGACTCAAAATAAAAAATAAATTTAAAAAAACTTTATTAACGTTGAAACCATGGCACTTCATTTTTGAGCAACATGTCAGTGACTCATCTGTTAAAGTTCAGATTTACCATCACTGGGATTAATCCTGGAAAACAGGTACAGTTTAGATACAATGTTCTTTTAGGACTGAATATAACAAAGCGTAAGTGCAATGTTTAAATTTGTAATACTGCAAAGAATGTGAATCTGTAGATCTTTGCTCTGTAAATTATCTTGCTCTTTCCTCTTTTGATAATATGTCTTTGTCTAATACCTTCCACAATTTAATAAACTAATTTGTAAATGGCTGCTAATTAACAGCCAGTAGCAGCATTGCCTTCTCAACTGATAATATAATGATCATTCCTAGAGGTCACTGAACTGGTTTAATTGAAAATTTCTTGAAATAGCATTAATATGACAGTATGTTATGAAGCCAGAACTTTAGAATTGCATGCACTATTTCTAATGCAGTTAGACCAGGGTAAGTGGTGAAACATAATTATCTCTTCCATTTTGCATTCAAGTTCCATGAAATATATTCTAGAAGAGAAGTGACTTACTTAGAAATGGGACTGCACTTTCGATTTTTCTTGTGTTTGTCCTTTCATTATGACTTACAGTTGTTCTTAGATTCAAAAGTTTCCAGAGCATTTGCATCGAGGGATATGACTACACTGGAGGGTTAAGTTGACTTAAGGAACTCCAGGGCCATATTTGGAGTTTGTTACGTTGACTTAAGCACTTGCTTAAGTTGACTTAAAAACTCTCGCCCTTTATTAAGTCTACTTAACAAAATGCAGCCATTAAAGTCAACTTAATAAAGTCAACTTTAAGGCAGAAGATCCTTTTAAATTGACTTTATAAACTCACCTTAAGCTAGGGGACCTATTGAAAGTCGACTTTATTAAGTTGACTTCAAATGGGTCCCCTGGCTTAAATTGACTTTATGTTGACTTGAAGAAATGGGGCCTCTAGGTCTACCTAATACAGTAAACTTTAAGTTGATTTTATTAAGTCAACTTACCTGAATCCTCTAGTGTAGATATAGCCTAGGCTATTTTTTTTTTCCCTGATGAGATACATTGGCAATTTCTGGTACTTAATCTCACTTCAGTAAATCTCAGCACAGGTGCTCACCTTTCTAATCTCTCTAGATTATGGTCCAACTATGTTCTATCCTCCTTTGCATTTACTACATTTCAGTTTTGTCATCACTATCAAATGATTGTGAGTAAATTTACACCTTATAATAATTAATGATTAATAATTGACAGGATAGGTACCATTGGTTGGACTTTGTAATAACAAGGAAACAGTTTTGATTAACAAAGGCCAAGTATCTTGACTATTATTGAGACCAGAAAACTACATTTCCTCTTGGCATATATCTTTAAGAAAATGATCCTATATTTCAGTATAAACATCAATGTATTCAAATCTAACTTCAGTCAGGCTCTTTTTAGGTGAAACTGGCAATTATAATTGCTAAACACAACAGATGGGTAGAAGAGTTTGAATTGTTTGACCAAGCTAGAGGATGTGTCAAGAATGTTGGCAAGCCTATTTCATTTGTGAATGGGTAATGAAAGCAATGGGCAAGGAAAACACACTACTGAATATCATGTGATAAAACAACCTAGTCGGTTGGCTGTGTTTCTGGGGTAGAATTAAAATGCAGTCATAGAAGCAACTGCATAGAATCCAGGGAGATATAAAGAAACAAGATACCATAAAGGAATGTTGGTGGTGAATAGTATTCCAAGACACAGACAGATATTGAAATAAGACATATTCAGATCTAAAAGATAATCACCTAGGCTATGCCTATATTAGCAAGCTTAGTTCAGACTTGCTTAGTCCGAACTAAGCAGTGCCCAGTTAGTTTGCATTAACTGTGGCTTTTTACTTCACACTAACTTTTTAGTTCGAACTAGCCGCACCATTTTAGTCTGAACTAACTTTTTAGTTCAAACTAAAAAAGCACTACTAGTTTGAACTACAAATTAGTTCAGATTAAAAAAGGGTGGGTAGTTCAAACTAACCACTTGGTTTGAACTTATTTAGTTTGAACAAGCAGAGCTACATTGCGGTAGTTCAGACTAAGCGGTTAGTTTGAATTAACTAGATCAAGCTAAGCTTTTGCTTAGTTTGAACTAAAAAAAACCTTTTACTTCAGACTAGGGAAAGTCTAGTGTAGACAGGGACCAAATTAGTCTGGATTAAGCCTCTTTAATCTGGACTAATTTGCTAGTGTAGACATAGGCCTAGTTCCCTAACAGTTTATTTAAAACACTGATGGTGGTTGTCACTTAAATATAGGCTGAGACTAGCATGCTGAGCATGCCATTTCACTTTATATACCTTGAGGTATATAAAGACAAAAATATTTTATATGCACTGTTGTTGCAGCAGTGTTGGTCCCTGGATACCAGAGAGGTAATATCCTTCATTGGATCAACTTCTGCTGCTGAGACAGACAAGCCTTCAAGATTATACAGAGCTCTTCCTCCAGTCCGGGAAAGGAGATGTGCAAGTGCACAGTACTTCTAAAAATTACAGCCAAATGTCCCAAAGCCAGGCAAGCCTTAAAATCAGAGATTACTTTTGAGAAGTTGACTATATATACACATCACGCACTCAGAACAAAAGAATCACATGCATCTTTGATTGTGTTGTAAGAATGTATTTGCGTTTTTAGCTATTTATTCATGACACTTGCTAGTCCTTGGTATTGCTAGTAATTTTAGTGTTTTTTATTCATTCTTCTGATTTTCCTTTTTTATGTGCTGTCAATTGATCTCCAGTGTGTAATAAAATGTTTTGTCATTTTATATCAATTGTTTAATTATTACATTAGTATTAGCTGGTCTCTCCATTTTCCTTCTGCTTTTGACATTGATTTTTCTTCTTTATTTATACAGTCATTAACTGTGGGTATGAATAGAAGGCTGCTGAACTGAATGATTCCTAACAATATGATACTCTGACATAAGGAGTAAACAAATGTTAATTAGGATACATTCATGTAGATGACCCTTTCATCAGTCCTACAGCATGAATAATAATAAATTAATCAATCACAAATATTACAATTCTAAAACAACATGACAATTGATATGTGAATTGAATTCTCAGTTTGTTAGTTTTACATCTACTTGCAATTGTACGCTGCACTTATAGTGTCCCTGTGTTTGTATGTTTGTTGCTTTTTTGGTTTGGTTGATTCAGTTTGTAAACCAGACTGAATATTTAAAAAGATATTTTATTATTTTGAAGAAGAGTCAACATATCCTAATGTTTATTTCAGGGGCCTGGAAGACCAGACCTGTAGAATCTGTTTCCATCTCTGACCTGCATCTTCAGCTCTCACCTCCAAAAATTTTTGGCACAGTGGAATGAAAACAAGACTCTATCCATTTTAACACAAACAATCTGCAGGGAGGGCCCTGGAATAAGGCCTAGTGCTTGGCAGAGCCATCTCTGGGGCCCAAAGCGTCAGAGACACTCCTTCAAGGAGGTCATCATAAAGAGAGAAGTGGACATCTCAGAAGGGCCCTTCTTTAGAGGTAGCCCTTGAGCAGGTTATAGTAGTAAAAAGGGGAGCCCTTGGGTACACCCATCCTAGTATCAGGACAGAAACTGGGAGAAAAGTCATTGCCCTCTTACCCATCACCTAGGGGTTGAGGTGCATCATCCCACAATAGTTTCCCCCCGATCCATTGTAGGCCAGCACGGATAAGGAGTGCTCTCAGGATAGCAACACAGAAGTGTACTCTTTCCAGTGTGCCCAACTGGGAAGAAGTTGGCAGAGATGTAGGAATCCTGGCCTTGTCCAAGAAGGCAATAGTAGGTTTTTGGTTTTTTTTTGCAGGGGCATCATGTGCCTGCTTCACATACCTCTATGACCTCTGGATTCCCTCCAATGCTCCAAGGGCGTATGCGACTGGAACCAAGTGTGTGTAAGGAGAATTCTCTGCTGGCCGGGCCCTTACTTGACCTGAAGGGTATGGGAAGGGAAGAGGGAGGCACATCATTACTGGAGAGGAGGGTGAGATGTCCCAAGGCTGATTGTGAGGGGGTGTTTAGCAAATGTGTTTAGGGTACTGCTCTGACGTTCAAGGGTTTGATGGAGGGAGAAGCGACCCTGTTGGAGTTGATTACCTATAATAAGGAAAGGGGACCATCATCCCGCGGTCCAAAGGCTCCTAAAAGATAGACATTTCAGTTGTGTGTGGGGGGAAGATACAACAAGGACTCCTCCCCCATGCATCCAAGGGGTTGTGGTAGACTGGGAACGTTGAGGCACCTGGGGAGTAAGCATACCCAGGGCTCTGAGGGCTGACCTATGGACACAGTGGCCACAGATCAGGGAGTCAGTGGGTGGGTAAAAAGAGAGAGTGTCCCTCTGAAGGGAAGTCTAATATGGCCTACTGTAAGTCCTGGGGGAGGTCAAAATCCCGAAGCCAGGCTGCTTGGCGCATAATCACAGCTATAGCAATGCTGTGGCTGGCTGTATTCAAGGCATCAAATGCCACTGTAAAGGCACGGCGAGAGGCCAAGGCACCTTCTTTGACGAAGGCATTCAAATCCTCCAAGTGTTCTTGTGGGAGGAAGCTGCTGAAACTCTTCATAGCATCCCACAGGTCTAGGGAATCTTTTAACCAAGGCCTGATGGCTAGGAACCCTCAGCCTAAAAGCTGAAAACTGAATAGGCTTTTTCTACCCAGGATGTCAAACCTTCTGGGACTCCTAGACGATCCAGGATGAATCAGGAAGGCTCAGGCCAGCGTGTCCTAGCAATGTCAAGGACATGAGTAGGAAGGGGGAGAATCATAATGGTGACAGGAGACGTTTCGAACCCCAGGTTGAATAAGGGGTCCTGGTCTCCCTTGAGGGGTGTGACTGTGACCCAGGTAGGTGGTGACCTGCTGAAGAGGTTCAAGTATGATAGGATCTTCTCTGTAAGACCCTGGCCCCTGTTCGTGGCTGTAGTTGGGAGAAGGGATGACCCCAGTACTGGGGTGCCCTCACCGGGGCCATGGCACCGAGTAGGCATTCCCCTTCCAGGACCTCAGTAGGAGGTAGCTGGTTTCGAGTGCAGTGCCAGGAAGAATCCAGTGTCACGGACCCTTCAGTAAGGGGCCGGGCCTGAGGAATGCACTCTTAGATCTCTTGTGGTGCTGAGGCAAAGGTGTTGGCACCATAGGGGTTGACCTGCAGTTTCGCAGTGGCGTGGGCCCAAGTATTGAGCGACTCCCCCCCAGTGCTGGGCAAAGTGGAAGAAGGAAGGAAGATGGACTTACCAATTGCTTTGGCGGCCTGTTCAGGAGCCAAAGGGCCTCTGCCACTTCAAAGGCCTCCGGTGTGGGTGGCGCCATGATAGGTTCCAGGTGCTTACTCTGGAGGGGAGGGCCAGACACGGTGCCGGGACTCCAGTGCCAGAGTTGGCCCCAACCACGCTTACCTGAGCTCTGCTGGGAAGTGACGTCAAGAGGGCCTTGGTGCAACTGGCAAGTGGAGCTGCTGCCAAAACATGGAGCTCAGATGCTCCGGCCATTTCTTCACCAAGTATGATGCCAATTGCAGCTCTTTATTCACAGCTGGAGAGCGGTGCCAAGAGGGCTCCTGTGCCAATCCAGCATGGGGTGCCATGTTAGAGGCTGATCGTGGCTTTTAATCATAGTTGGAGAGCGGCAACAAAACGGCTCCGGTGCCGACCAAGCACCCCGTGCCGAGTTAGGGGCCAGTTACTGCTTTTATTCATAGCTGGAGAGTGGCACCAAGAGGGCTCTGGTGCCAGCCAAGCGCGTGGTGCTGAGTTAGGGGCCAGTCACTGCTTTTATTCATAGCAGGAGAGCGGTGCCGAGAGGGCTCCGGTGCCAACCGAGCATGCGGTGCCAAATTAGAGGCCGATCGTGGCTTTCGTTCATAGCCGTAGAGCGATGCCACAGTGCCAAGTTAGAGGCTGATCGCAGCTGTATTCACAGCTGGAGAGCAGCGCTGAGAGGGCTCCAGTGCCCTTCCAGCAAGTGGAGCTGGTGAATCCTTGGGTGCGGCGGACGTACTCATCGTCAGCTGCAGGACCCATTCCTGGGCGCATATGCAGCCTTCGTTCCCCATCTTCCCGAGTCGTTTGTTTAAAAAACCTGCAAATAGAGCATAATCCACCCAGTGAAGCTCACAAAGGCATTAAGAAACCTCCCATGGAGGTTTCCCCCCGGGTTTGGGTTTCTGTTGGAAGGACACGGTAGGAGCGCTGGTGGAGTCCTCAAACAGATCTTCCAGTGAAAATACATGTGAAACAGAGCAAAAAGACAGGCACTTGCGTAAAGCAAGAACAGCTGTTCTGTAACCATCACTGAGGGTGGAAAAAGTGGAACTGGGGAGGAGCAGGGCTGGGACCACATATATGGCCAGGGAGTGGTGGTTGCCAGCCCTGTCCTGACATGCTAAGGCTAAAAGAAGTTCCAGCCAATCATGCGCTGTGGGACGTAGACAACTGATACTGAATGTATCCGAGCCACGCTCGAAGAAGAATGTGTGTTAACTTCAATTTAAAAAAGTAAGGAGTAAATGATCCTATGAAGCTTTCAAAGATTGGAGGCATGCCTCAAATTAAGAAATGGAGAAGACAACATGGTGCTTATGTCCAGCAGGTGAGAGAAACTTGGTCTGGGTTTTACTTTTCAGAAGAATCAATTTAAAAATTTTACTGTTCTAAAACCACAGAGGGCTGAACTTCCAATGATAAGTAACTGAATCAATTAATTGTATACAATATTACTGCATTATGAAAGTATATAGAGGGCTTTCCTGAAAGCTGATAACACACTGGTGGTTAATATAATTGTGAAATGTATGTACAGTATTAGCACTATGTAAGGTGTCATGAATAGTCACTGATATTATGTTTTAAAGTGTGTTGCCAAGAGAAGGAAGGAACATACTGCCCAGATAAGAAGGGGGACATCTATTTACCTATTTATCACATGGGCTTTCATGGGAGAAAATCCCACTTTGTCAGATGCTTTGACAAAGTGGGATTTTCTCCCATGAAATCTCATGGGTTAAATAAATTTGATAGGCTATGCCCACACATACATCATTATTTCAAAATAAGTTATTTCAAAATGAGTTATTTCAAAATAAAGTCCTTATTTCGAAATAAGTTAATTTGAATTAAGAAAATGTTAATTTGAATTAAGGGAAAGCCTGCTTTTGAAACAGCTGTTATTTCAAAATGGTTATTTCGAAATAAGGCCGTTTGGACATATGGCTATGTTCACACGGGGGGGGGGGTTATTTCGATACAAGTTGTTTCGATACAAGTTGTATTGAAATAACGCCTTATTTCAAAATAAGTTAATTTGAATTAACAGTTTGTTAATTCGAATTAAGGAAAAAAGCAGGAATCGAAATAGCATGTTCAGACAACAGTTATTTCAAAATGAGTCACCGTTGTTTCGAAACAACATGTTCAAATGGCATTGTTTCAAAACAATCATTTTGAAACAACGTTGTTTCATCCCCACATGGGGTTTCGAAACTGTTGTTTTGAAACAACAGTGCGTCATGTGAACATGGCCTTTCTTATTTCGAAACAACCTCTGTTGTTTTGAAACAAGACTGCTGTGTGAACATACCCATGTTGTTTTGAAACAGTTGTTTCAAAACAATGGTGTTGTTTTGAAACAAGAAGTCCAAAGGCGTTATTTTGAAATAACCATTTTGAAATAACAGCCGTTTTGAAATATATGGGGTTTAAGCTGTTTTGGAATGATGGTTCTTATTTTGCAATGACAGAGCCTGTCATTTCAAAATAGGAAAACATCGTGTGGACATTCAGTTTTTTATTTGGAAACAATCAGTGTTGTTTCGAAATAAAAGACTCATGTGGACATAACCTTAGTCTTTAAGTGCCACAGACTCCTTGCTTCTTTTGCTGGACTAGACTAACACGGTTGCCTGCTTTGGGGATATTTACCTGTCTCCTGTGAAAATTAAAATGACAGAAGAAAAAAATGGAAATCTTATTTACATGCAAAGTCATGGGAAGCCCATAGGAAGGAAGTAACAGTGTGGAGTTATCTAGCTTCTAGAAACAAATTTATTTAATTTGAAAAACATAAGCAAGGAGAGAAAAAATCTTTGGAACACAAAAGGCCAGAGCTCTTGCAAACTGAGAAAGATGGATCCTTCAAACAATGGTGGGGGATGAGAGGAGGCTTGAAGTCTCTGGAACTGACTGTAGGGGAGAAACGTGTTTAGGCAAAGATTTTGCACCTAAAAAGGCAAGGGAAGTCAGCACCTTGTGCTCTTATGGAAGATGCTGAATGAGGGAAAGTCATCCTGTGGTCTGGCCCTAATTATCCAGTTGGATGGACCACTGCATTGAGTGAATCCCCTGTGGATAAAGAGTTGGTGTAATCCTTTTGCCATCTTCCATAGGTTCATACCACAGAGGAGCATGGAAGATCAGTGAGAGAAATCATCTGGAAAAAAGCCTGTAGCTTGGGAGGTGAAGTTTTAGACCTTTAGAAATTTATTTTGTTTTGTTTTACTTGTAACTCCTTCAATCTTCATTCTTTAAGTTTAACTCACTTAATCCTAAGTATATTTTATTATGTATATTATGTGTATTTTTATCATAAACCAACTCCGTGCTGCATTTAAAAGGTGTAGTGTAATTATCCTCATATAAACTAATAAACTGTGATGGCTTTTTTTTTTTGTCTTTTGAGGAACAAACAAATGATATTATTTCCATGAACTGTCCAGGAGAAGACTGGATATTGCAAAGCAAAATAGTTATGAGAAAATTCAGTACTGGGAGTGTATTGGGGCCACTGTATAAGTGGCAACCAAGGCTAGTGGAAGGCAGAGTGCAACTTAGACAGACTGCTAGGGTCAGCTGCTGAAGTAGTCTATTTTGCACACAGATACTCACAGGGCATGATGTACATGCTAATAGGCTCGTTGTGAGCAGCTCAGATTGGGAGTTGTAATATCCAAGTACTGTGAGGCACCCAGGATCACAAGGCAGAAGATGACACAACCCCACTATGATCTGCACCCTGAAACATGACACATACCCAGGCTGGTTAGGCAGGTGTTATAAAGATTATTGGGCATTTGATGTTGCCTGTCTTTGACAAAATAAGCAGAAAGTCACTGGGTCTGTTTATATACACTTAGCCAGGTTTGCACTCGTCAGCTTTCATCATCAGGTATCTTCAAAAAACAAGCAAACAAACCTTAGTTTCCCATCTACTACTTCAAGAGTCGTCTAAGTATTTTAATTGCTCTCAGAGGATAAGTATCCATACAAATCTGTAGCATAAATGTAGTATTTCCTAACTGTTGTAGTTATCTGGTTCAGTTCAAGATTCTAACACACCGAAACTCTAGAAACTCTGGCCCATAGCCTGAGCTCCTTACTCAAGCAATACAGCCACTGACGTCCTGAACTGAGCTAAGAATTCGAGCAGATGAGTCAAGAAATCTTTCTGCACAGGTTCTGCTTTCTGTTGCCCCCAAAATAATTGCCAAACTCAACTTCCTGAGTTCAACTTTCCCTAAGGTATTTTGGCACAGGTGGCAGGAATATAATGAGAAAGAAAACACATATATCCCTGCAATGCCCAGGCTGACGGATCATGAGAATAACTGATCCTGTGACATTTTACTCCACGACAAACTTCAACTGGAGCTCTCAACTTGAATACTGACCTATATCTAATATCATAACTATGACTACGTCTACACTTCCCAAATTTAGCTTGAATTTGTTAACTACATTCAAACTTATTAGTTTGAATTAACTATGTGAACTATGTGAAATTTCAGTTAATTTGACTTAACCCATTTTGTTAATTTGAACTAACTGCCCTTAGTTCAAACTAACAAAATGGATTTAAATGTCCACACTGTGCCAAGTTTGAACTAAGGATTGAACTATGGGCTTAGTTCAACCTAAAGGCCAGGTCTTACTAGTTCAAGCTAAGCTTTCATTAGTTCTAATTAAGGAATTCCTTAATTTGAACCAATGAAAGCCTCGTGTAGACAGTGACTAAGCTAGTTCAAATTAAGCCTCCTTAATTCAAACTAACTTGCAAGTGTAGACATACCCTATTAGACCAATCATGAACTAGGTGTCCTGACTCTGAGTCCCACTAGAATCCAAGATGAGTATTTGGATTTGGAATTTTGGGTACCCCTTCTCCTTTTCTTTCAGATCCTTATGGTCTTTCTTCTCTTTACAAAAGACACCGCTAGTGTCACCTGTGAAGAAATTGTAATTTTCAGAAAATATTCATGATATGGATCTGAGATCAGAAGTTTGACGCATGTCATTTGTTGTCTGAGTGCTAGAGAAGCAGTTAACATCAGTAAGTCATTATGTTTCCAAGGTGAATGAAATTCATTTTTAGTTGCTATGTTGAGAAACAGTTCATGCCTCCTTGTCCAAATACCACATTCCATTATTTAAAAGGTAGCTAAGTGACTTCAGTATTTCTCTACCTTTCATTACTGTTTTTTTTTTCCTTTAGGCCATGGAGGAGCTTGTGGCATTCTTAACTAAGCAAATGAACAACAACATATGTTGAAACATAAAATGAAATGTGAACATGTGAATCAACTTGCAGATGAATCATTGCCATAAAACAAATAATTTACATTTAAATAACTTATCTCCCGTTCCCTAATTTAAAAGTTATCTTTATTCTTTCTCAACAAATTCCCAAACTTATGGACTAGTTTGATCATATTTATGCAATCAAATTGAAACTTTCAGATATGGTAGGTAATCAATTTTAGTCACCTCATCTGTGTTTCCAATCTCATTACAGATTGCAATTTTCAGTGCAGATTACATGATGACCCATCAGTGGCTTTGTTGTTTCTGAATTACCGATTCCTCACCTACTGCCAGATAAGAACAAAGCCTATGCATCAGCCTGACAGCTTGCAAACAGAAAATGGGCTTGTAGGATTGGATTTAAATCCCAGGTGTAGGGGATAATTACCACATCAGTCATGCAGTAACTGAAAAATGGTATTTCAACAAGAAAAATTACATTCCTTTTATAGTGCCAACAGAAATCATTATTTGAGGCTTCATACTGATTCAGTGTATCATTACATGTGCACTGTACTCATTAAATGTAATGTTTGTTGCAACATAAAAAAGTTATTATTTCAGATACTTTTTGTGAAGCAGGTAGCTTAAATTCAAGGTTTATGAAACCTTGACAATGTAGAGGGCATTCAGGCTATAATATATATCACAATTGGAACAACAGGAGAACACTAAGCATTCAAAACATCTTCTACTGTGGATGATGCAGAAAAAGGAGATAGTGTAAAATAGTAGAGCATAAATCCTATTTTTGAGAATCCCCATAGATTAGATCCTTTGAAACAAGCTTTTAATTCATTAAAACAAATAAGATGCTAATAAGATGCTACTGACATCTGTGAAGGCTGTGCATTGTAGGCACTTCTAACATGCAGTATAGCATTTCATTGATAAATTCTTTCATAGTTTACAGATCAAAAACAGCAGAACACTCCCACCAACCTAAAACTCTACCTTTCATTACCTATTATTCAAATACATACATATATTCTCTCGTAATTTTTACTTTGGTTGGTTACATACAAAATTTACACTGTTATCAAATAGGGAACAATCAAACAAAAGGTACAATCAACAGAGGAATCTGTAAGCACAAAGAATTATGAAGTGGCTACCTGAGAAATAGCCAGATTGTTTTAATGCACAGTTTGGTTTATAAATCATCAACAGAGCTGGATTAATGCAACTGCTATAGGGATTGAAGCTCTGGGCCCCTAAAGGGGGGCCTGAGGCTCCAGCCCCAATGGCACTGTTTGATTCCCCCACCAACACTCCACTCAGCACCGGCAGGGCTTGGAGGACACTGGGAGGGACCCTATCCTGCCAGTGCTGCAGCAGAGACAGGGCCCTGGGGCCACATGCCGGGTTCTACCCTCTGGCCCCAACCTTGATCTGACTGGTCCGCCTCAGGGAGTGGGGTGGGCTGGTGAATGTTTGCTCCCCTCTAGGGAGGGGACCAGCTAGCACATGGTGCAGTCCCCCTCCAGTGTAGCCACACCATGCAGCAGCTGGCCCACCTCCAGCTGGGGGCAAAACATCAGAACTGAAGCCAGGGCAGGAGGACTGCGGAGAGTGGCTTCTGCCCCCAGGATCACCTTACCTCCAGCCTGACTGCCCACAAGCCACCATGGTGGGAGACTGTGTTCCCAGGTTAGGTGGCTCAATGGTGGTGGGGGACTAGGGCCTGAGGCCAGAGGGGCCCACAACGGTGGGCAGCCAGGGGCCCCCTCATCCAGCCTTGATCATCAATGCTCTCATTCTGCAAATCCTTACTCAGCAAGTAGTCCCATTGGCTAGGTCCCCATTAGCCAAAGCTAGTTTGAACTTGTTAATTTGAACTAAGAAGTTTGAGGTTAGTTCAAACTAACCTTGCACTTATAAATTAGTGTTAACAATGTGTTCTAGTTCAAACTAATGCTTAGTTTGAATTAGAACATGTTTTTAGTTCAAACTAGCTGCCTTAATTTGAATTTATTAAGTTCGAACTAAGCGTTATTTCGAGTACACATCGTGCGTAGTTTGAACTAAATGCCAGTACTAACTAGTTTGAACTAAACGTTCCTTAGTTTGAATTTAGAAATTTCTTAGTTCAGACTAAGGAAAACCCATTGTGGCCATGGGCTAAATTAGTCTGGATTAAGCCTCCTTAATCCGGACTATCTTGCCAGTGTAGACATAGGCATTGAGTCTAGTGGGACTGCTCACACAATTAAGGCTCTGCAGAGCTGAACTAGAAACCTTTCCATTAAGGGTAATCAGAATTAAAAAACAGTTATTTTGTTATTTTGTTGCATGACTTGGCATATCTGTATGAGAAGGGCCATAATGCATCATATTGTGGTTGCATTGCAAGTTAAGTAGTATTTCCATTGCTGATACAGCCTCTACTTTACGTCAAACCTTGTTTCTAATGCTGTGATGAGTGGACAACATGATCTGACTTTAAATTTCAGTAGATCAGCCATTTATAATTTTCTAATAAACTATGTAATGCAGAGCTACATATGTTTATCTTTATTATATTCCATGTACTGACCATAATTGCTCAGCACTCCACACTATGCAAAAGAAACAGCTTTCTTCCAAAACTCTTGAAGTCCAATTAAACTAGGGGCCAAATTCACTGCTTACAAATCCCTAATTCTTTTCTCCAACCCTAGTCTTAGTCTTGGCAAATCTCAAAACCTGCGTGCTGCTTTAAATTGGTACCAGCTGGCAGTGGTCCTTCAGTTCACCTCCCTACTACCACCATGCTCCTCTGTGGTATGAACCTATGGAAGATGGCAAAAGGATTACACCAACTCTTTATCCACAGGGGATTCACTCAATGCAGTGGTCCATCCAACTGGATAATTAGGGCCAGACCACAGGATGAGTCAGTCCAAGAAATCTGCCCCATGTCTGGCCATTATGGATCTAATGCTACCACTAGTTAGTGGGAATTTTTGCCTCACACTTCCGTATGAACAGAACATGGTGAGATTCTCCACTATATTTCATGTCATCTGAATCTTATCTTTGTTGCTTGAATTTGCACTGTTTCTTGTAGAACAGTAAAAGGCTGCAGCCAGAGTAAACTAATTAAGCATATAGTAATAGAGTTACCAAGCATCACAAGAGAACTGAAAATGATTTTGTAGTGATATTGGGAAGAACAATAGAGGTCTGCACATGGATCAGGTGGCAACATTGCAAACAGTATTAATATGCGGACAGGCAAAGTAAATGAAACTAGAAATTAATATTTTGTTCTGCTCTGGGAACGCCAACTCCTGTAATGCTGTGGAGAATTGGAATTTAGCTGCATGCGTACTATCAGTGCCTTGCATGTAATGGATAAATTGTGGGCTTGACACATAACTGAATAGGGGATTATAAATTGTGCTCCAAACTCACAGCATTCTGAAGATCAGTGTTTTATAACTTGCTTTTTTTTTTAACCTCCTTCACACAATTCTCCATGGCTAGTTGTCTACACAAAACAAAAAGTGCCTGGGTCTTTTGTTTCACTTCTAAAATGAATACAGTTGCATAATTTGTTACTAAAAACAGATGTGATGCTCTTAGGCAACACAACTTCCATTTTCAGTGAAACACTTTCTTTGTATGAAGCAGTGTCCTTGTACTGTTAGAGAATTTGGAGTGTAGCACTGGAAATGATATGATTTAAGTGCGTTGAATAAATATTCAGTGAGATAAGCAGTACAAAAAGACTAGACAAAAAAGCATACGGTACTTCCCATTCCTAATCACAATTAATATTCAGTTCTTGCTTTGATTCTTTTGTTTGTATCTTTACGGACAAAATTATCAAACACAGACAGCTAACTTGCACCCACAAAATATAAACATAGCAAACAGGTAAACAGGCTTGCAAAACACCAATTTACACTTGCAAAACAGGTAATTTCATGCACTAGCAGTAGTCTGCGCATGCAATTACTCATCTGGTTCATGAATATGCATATATTTGAGCACAATTATCAGTTTGCTTGTGTGCATATATTTCTCAGGCTCAGTTTAGGCACAGATTTTTAGTCCTTATAATTTGTGTGCATGTATAAACATTGCTGTGTTCATTTCAGATGGATTACAGGTGTATGATCTTGTCACAATAGAAGATCACACTGGCTCAACCCTACAGATTTGTTTGGAAAGTCAGCTGCTACAAACTCAAACATTTCCCAAATCTCCACTCCACTCCCCTTTTTTCCACCTAGATTCAGTACAAGACCTGTCTCTATCCCAGGTTCCCTGCCCACCTGTTCTTCTCATACCCATCATTGTTAATTGTTTTCAGGGAGTGAAAGGTTCCTTCTCATTCTTGGCTGTGTATGATTAAGGCCTCTGAGGTTCCCTCATGGTCTTTAGAAGGTGCCAAGTGACTACACCCACCTCAGCAAACTCTATAGGGGGTGGCAAGTAAAGCCACAGTCCCCTCTCAGAACACCAGCAGTTGGCTCACCCCCACCAGCAGAGCAGCAAGAGCCAGGAAACTATCACCTATTTACTCAAAGTTTCTATAAATGATAGGTATCATATAGGCTGTGTTCACACGTAAATTGTTATTTTGAAATAAGTTATTTCAAAATAAAGTCCTTATTTTGAAATAACTGAAATTAAAATAAGAAAATGTTAATTCGAAATAAGGGAAACCCTCAAAGTGAAATAGCATGACGTGTGTGTGGACATGCTATTTTGCTTCAGGAGAGTGGCAGCATGGGAGGTGTGGCAACATGGCCCCCTAGCTGGGCCATGCCCCCACCCAATATATACAAAAAGGAAGGCACCTTGGGAAGGAGAAGGGGAAAAGTATTATTTCAAAATAACCATTATTTCAGAATAACATGTCCGAATGGCATTGTTTTGAAACAACTGTTTCAAAACAACGGCTATTTAGATTGCATGTGAGGTTTTACTGTTTCAAATTGATGGCTGTTATTTTGAAATGACGGGGTTCCATCATTTTGAAATAATAAAACATCATTCGGACATGCCTGGCTTTATTTTGAAACAACAACTGTTGTTTCGAAATAAAACCCTGGTGTGGACACAGCCATAGTGCTCGATGACACTTTCCAAAGCCAGGACATGAATATTTTCCAGCTCCTGGAGTTTTTCTGGGCAGACCACTGCTTCCTAAACCCCTAAAGAAACTTGGCAGATTGAAGAGTTTGCAACCTTCCAAAAAGCCTGCAGGTATGTGGACCAGCCATCAGCTACCTGGCAACCCAGGCACTGAGGGGCCATTGGGCCCCAGCAAAGTATATGCTGCAGGTGAACTGTGATCACTACATTGTCTTATTCTGTGTGAGTGGTCCAGTTTCAATAAGAACCCTAATACTATCTCCGATAAGAAGGATGTCATTTTGGTTAAGTAGCAGAGACCTGGGCTTATGGAGGAGAATTACCAAGGGCATGTCTACACTGGAGGCTCTGTTAAATCAACCTAACAAGGTCGACTTTAAGTCGACTTAAGCTGACCTTGTTAAATTGATTTAGAGAGTCCAATCTGAAAACTCCTGTTGACTGCCTGCATCCAAACAGGCAGGTGCTAGGTTGATGGAGGAATGTTGCATTGTGAGTAGCTGTCCCGCACAGCACAGTGCTCTTCCTGGTGGCCAAGAACTCTGGGAGGGGGCCTGGAAGCCAACTAGGTCAATTTAAGGGCTTTTTCCATCTACATTGGCTTAAATTGACTTAATAAGGTAGACTTAAGCATTAGGTTGACCTTAAGAGGTGGTATTATTAAGTCAGCTTAAGGAAATCCTGAAGCTGACTCAATAAAAGCCTAGTATGGCCACAGGGGTCTGTAGATCACCTTAACCTTCCTTAAGTCAGTCTAAGGATCCACTGTAGACGTACCCCCCGTGCCTACGCTTAGCTCCACTGTGCATGTATGTGCAGGTGTCTGCATGCATGCAACCAGGGCTGGATTAACCAGCCCAGGAGCCCCGGGCTGCCCCCCACTGTGGGACCCCTGACTGCAGGGCCCTCCCCACAGCATGGGCTTGCCTCCACCTGGGTCTTGCCACCACACAGGCTAGCCCCCACCCCCTATTAGTGGGGAGGTGTTCTGAGGCCGGAAGGTGCTCCCACCCTGGCCCTGCTTTGGCTGGTCTGCCCAGGCAGTGGGGGGCCTGGCTGGCACATGATGTGGGAACCTCCGGTGCAGTTCTCCAGGACCATGGGCACTGGAAGTCCATGCTGAAATGGTGGCAGCCTTGCTGCGAGCAAATTAGCCCTGCCACCATGGGTGGAGCAAAGAGAGGTTGACCAGCTCTGCCCCACTCCTGGCTACAGGGCCCTGCCCCCACCACCCAGCGCTGGCAAGGTAGGAGGTCTCTCAGTGCTCCAGCCCTACCAGCATTGAGCCAGGTGGGTGTCAGATTATCAGGGTCTTAGGGGTTGGAGCTCAGAGTACCCCTTCTAACTGGGATCCAGATCTTAAGCTTCTAAAGCCCCTTCAATAATCTGGCCCTGCATGCAACTTAAAACTTATATGTGTCTACAGCATATGTCTTAATTGTTTGCTTGAACTGTTTGAATAAGTCTGCTTTTTAGCTGCAGAGATTGTTGCCAAATTGTGGCTGAATATTTTTTTATTTTAGAGTTGGGAAAGCATGATGATTCCTTCCCTCTCCATCCTCCCCTCCCCATTTTCCCAGCTCCAAATTAGCTGATGGAATTTTACTTCAAGTTCTCAATAACAAAACAATTACCTTTGGGCTGGTACCAGGCATGGAAGATTTCAGCCTGAGAGATAACTGCTTCATTTGAGTTAAACTGCTGTGAACAAAGTTAATCGAATAGTGCAAATAAATTATTCATCAGTTCATAGAGGGAGAAAAGGCATATAACCTATTTGCAAATTTTATTCAGCCAGCTCCAAGTTATGAGCATGTGAAAACAGGTTGTTAAAGCTGAAACTGTTTCTTGCTGTTCATGATAGCCACTAACTTGTATAATACTGCAATACTGAATGATAAAAGGTAAGATTTTGAAAGGCCTCCAAGTCCTGGTCTATACTTACAGGGAAATCTGGCAGCAGTTGATGGGACTTACACAGTAGACATAGGCATATGTCCACACACAGTCTTTAACTCAAAATAATGCAGATTATTTCGATTTAAAGATTGCAGGTCTACACTACATTTTCTCATGATGAGATAAAGAGCTCCCTTACCTCCCAATAAGGAAAGTCATTTCGGTATAATAAAACCTACTATTATATCAAAATATTGGTTAAATCAAAACAGTTATTTCAAAATAACACTGTGTGGATGTGTTATTTTGATTTAACTCTTATTTTGATTTAACACTTTTGCCCTTCTCCTTCCTGGGGAGCTGTCCTTTCTCTATACATTGGCTAGGGGCATGGCTCTTCTAGGGGGACGTGTTGCCACACCTCCCATGGTGCCCCTCTCCTAAATTGAACTAGTAAATCCTGTCCATGGACATACTAGTTCAATCTGAGTTTCAAGTGGGGACATATTAAATTGATTTAACTTAAATTGGTTTAATGATTTTTATAGAAATTTTGTTAAATCTATTTAACTTAAATCGATTTAACTGCCTAAGTGTAGATATAGCTGTAGAGTAGACTGTGTAATTTACATTGACTTCCTAAATCCTCTTCTGCATGTTACCTCCATTATACAGTGCCAATGGGAAATTCATACATATTAATGCAGCAAAACATTTTTTTTTGGAGGTGGTACTATTAAATCGACTTCTGGATCAAACTTCACTTCTGCTCAATCTATCTGGATAAATTGTTCTGATGACAGTGAATTTGCCACCATCAGTGAAGATTTTAGGCTGTTAACACCCATCACCCATTGTAAATCAATTTGATTTAGACACCTTCCTTCCACTCCAGCCAGTTAAGTATATATGGGTTAAAATGGCTTGTGCTAAACTGGAAGGTAAAGGGAGGTCATTTGGAACTTCTGGTGGCAATATATGGCACAAGCTCATGCATGTTGATATCTAAGGTCAATAACAACTTTGTGTGTGATTGGCAAATGGTAGCTGCTGTCACTGCAGAATGCTATGTAGTGTGTACATTTGTAACAGCCCTGCTGTGCTAAGTGCAGACCATTTTCTTTTGGACATAAATAGACATGCTATGAGATTGTTGATATTTTCTGAAAGTGAATCAAATTGGTAGATATGACAGTGAAGTGGTGCTAACTATGGGTTCTCCTTCGAGCGCTGCTCACATAATTCAGTTACAGGTGTCTACATGCTGCAGCACACGGTAGCTCGGAAAATCTTTAGCGTTAGCGTGTCAGGTCAGGGTGCACGGCCAACGCCCCCTCCATGCCGTGGCTGCAGCTATATAGGTGAACGTGACCCTGACCCTCCCAGTTCCTTTTTCTGCCATCAGCATCGGTTTGGATCAGCATTATCTTGCGAAACGCAAGGGCCTGTCTTTTCGTGCGAAACTTGAAATGCCAGGATTCAAGCCGTGCTTAGGATGCTGCGAGGCTTTCCCGATGGATGATCTACACGAGAAGTGCCTTGCTTGCTTGGGTGAGTCCCACCTCCTAGCAGACTGCCCCATCTGCTGATCCTTCACGCGGAGGACTCGGCTGGAAAGGGAGCGTCACCTCCGCCTAATTTCGGGGACTGGAGCCACTCTGCTCAAAAGCGGCCAAGCCACCAGCACTCCACCGAATCCTCAATTGTCCCGGGCTCAAGATTCCTGCTGATCCCCAGTACTGGGCCCAAGATCTCGGCCTTCCAGGGTACCTCCTAGGCACCAACCTCACTGGTCTCCCAGTAGCCTTCTGGCCACCCTGAGTAGGGCCCCGGCTCAGGCACCAGCTTGCCAAGGGCATTTAAATCTGACTTCAGTGCAGAACAAGAGGCAACCGGCCGCAACGGCACCATCTCCCTCAGCGCCGCTGGACACGGCACCATCCACAAGCCTGACACCGCCCACAAGTCCAGCACCACCGGCAAGCCTGGCACCACCGGCAAGCCTGGTACCGCTGGACCTGGTACCATTGCCAATAACCCCACTTCCGGTACCATCACTTCCAGTACCGTCGGATTCGGCAACAGCAACACCTGCACTGATGCCAGCACCGTCCCAGGCCTCCTCACCCCTCTCTGACCCGGCACCGTCAAACCCGGGACCGGGCCCAAGTTCTATGGCCCTGCCTCACCGTTTCTCCAAGGAATTCTTGGTACCAGACTGCCAACTGTCAGGGGGGAGGTCTTCCAGGTCATCCTCAGAAGGTCCCTTTCTTCCCCCCCAAAAGGAGCTCCCAAGAAAGCGAGCCCAGAAAAACTCTGTGTCACCGAGCTCGCAGCAAAGGCACCCATCAGGGGAAGCACCTGCCCCCCTCATGATGCCTATGCCGCTGTCGAGGTCCCCACACAACAAATGGACCCTCAACTGGCTGAACGCGATGGCAGATGACACCTCCTCCCGCTATGCCCACTCGCTTGCACCGAAGTCTTCGGATTTCTCTGATGACGAGCGAGACCCTGATTCTATGCAACGAAGCAGATCAAAGGCCCCATCATCTTCGTCACCCAATGAGCAATTAATCGACACGTCCGCCAACCATGAAGGGGACCCTCGCGTTGAGCAGGACCTTCTCTGCCACATGGCGGCGAACCTGAAGCTCAAGCTAAGGGTGATCCAGGTGGAGGATGATTCTCTCTTTGATGCGTGTCGTCAAACCCTGCCAGCTAAGGTCGGAATCCCCTTGCATGCCGGGGTGTTCCGCATTGTCCAGGAACGCTGGCAAACACCTTCCTTGATTCTGTCAGTGTCCAAAGTTGTGGACAAGAAATATTACATCTCCGCGGAAGGATTTACCTTCCTGTTTCATCACCCGGCCTCAGGGTCCCTGGTGGTCGACACAGTCAACCAAAGGGAGACATGGCCAACCTAGCACCACACCCAAGAACAAAGAGGCAAGGAGGCTCGACCTGCTGGGCAGTAAAGTTTACTCCTCTGCCGCCCTCCAGCTGCACATCTCAAACCATTCAGTCTTGATGACGCGCTACATCTTCAACCTGTGGGAAGCTCTACAAAATCTCCAGCTGGTCATCCCCAAGAGTCACCTGAGAGACTTTGAAGCGATGCTAGGTGAGGGAGAGAGAGCATCCAGGGATGCGCTTGCAGTAACCTGGGATGCGTTGGACACAGCAGCATGCACAATGGCATCAGCAGTGGTGATGCGCCAGTTGGCCTGGCTCCAGAACTCTGGCCTTTCCACGCAGATGCAACAAATTATTCAGGACCTTCCCTTTGAAGGTCCCGACCTCTTTGCACCTTCCACAGATGCGAAGTTGCATGGTATGAAGGACTCAAGGGCTACTCTGAGGTCCTTTGGGATCTACAGCCCGCAACTCGTTAGGTGTTCCTCAAGGTCGCACCAGCTACAACAGCAGCTACAGTAACTGAAACAACAGGTGCAACTGCAGACCCAGTTTCCAAGATCTCTCCAGTTTCCCCAGCGCCACCTCGGGGACCTGGACAAGGATAAAGGCTGATCAGGTAAAGGGGAAAAGCTGGTCGCTTCTCAGTTGGGGTGGTGTGGACAGGCGTTGGACCATTCGTCAGGCCGCAAACAGCATTTTTGACAGTCCTCCCGAGGGCAGCGTTCCACAACCCCTGTTCTCCCCCCACTGCCTCTGCCACTTCACCCCACGACGGACCCGGGTCACGTTGGACCCGCATTCAGTTCCTCTGAACCCCCCAGGACAGGAAACCACCCCCTCCCATGATCCCAGAGAACCCTGATCTGCTAGGCAAGTTCAAGGCTGAATACCAGAAGTTACTTTCCCTCGGAGCAATCGAAAGGGTTCCCAAGGGGGAACAGGACAAACGGTTCTATTCCTACTACTTTCTGGTCCCCAAACCCAACGGGGACCTACAGTCCATCCTAGATCTCAGAGCTCTCAACAAAAGCATAAAAGAAAATAAAATTCTGCATGCTCTCCCTATCGCAGATCATCCCTTCCCTATCCCCAGGAGTGTGGTTTGCAGCCCTCGACCTAAAGGACGCTTACTTCCACATAGCCATTCGGCCCCACCACAGGTGGTTCCTCAGGTTTGTAGTGGCACGACACCACTACCAGTTCACCGCCCTCCCCTTCGGGTTATCGCTAGCCCCCAGGGTGTTCACAAAGTGTGTCGTACCAGTCACAGCATCTCTACGCAGGAGAGGTGTAAGGATCTACCCCTACCTAGACAACTGGCTCATAGTGGGCAAGTCAAGTCGACAAGTACAAGACCATGTCGACGTGGTAATGAACCTATGCGAGTTCCTGGGCTTCCGCATAAACTTGGAAAAGTCCAAGCTTTGCCCCACTCAGGACATAGAGTTCATTGGGGCACGCTTAAACGCCCGGCAAGGCATCGCATCCTTGCCCCTGTCAAGATTTCGGTCCATCTGCACCATCATCATGGAGCTCCAAGCACCCTGGCTGACCACAGTGTGCAGAAGCATGCAGCTCCTGTGTCACATGGCAGTGCCCACATTGGTAATCTGAACAGCCCGCCTGCGGATGCAACCGTTACAGCTCTAGTTCACCACAAGCTTCTGACCAGAAAGGGACTGTCTAAACAAGGTAATCTCACTCCCTCAACATGCCCTGGAGTCCCTCCAAATTTGGAGGGACCCCAACTTCGCAATGGGGAGAATTCTGTTCAGGGAGTCCAAGCCTGCAACGACCCTGATAACGGACACCTCCAACTTGGCATGGGGTGCCCACCTGTCGGGGGACCTCTCCACACAAGGTGTCTGGAGACCCGAGGACAGTTTCCTCCACATAAATATGAAGGAGCTCAGGGCCATCAGACTGGCCTGCATGACCCTCCTAGACCAGATTCAGGGCAGAGTGGTCCAAATCCTCTCAGACAACACAGCAGCCATGTTCTACATGAACCGCTAAGGGGGATTCCGCTCCTTGGCACTATGCGAGGAAGCGACCAAGCTTTGGCAAATAGCGATAGACCATCACTTCACGCCAACTGCCGCCCATCTTCCAAGGGTGGACAATGGCATATTGGATTCACTCAGCAGAAAGCCACTGGCAAATCACGAGTGGTCCCTCCACAACGAGGTTTTCTCCTTGCTGACAACCAGCTGGGGAACCCCTCAGATTGACTTCTTTGCCACGGCACAGAACCACAAGTACCCCCCATTCTGCTCTCTCCAAGGTCGGGAGAAAGGGTCTCTCAGCAATGCCTTCCTTCTCAACTGGTTGGGAACCCTGATGTATGCCTTCCCGCCAATTCCCCTGATTCACAGGGTGCTTCTGAAGGCCCTCGTGGATGAGGTGCTCATCATCCTGATAGCCCCGGACTGGCCCAGGCAACACTGGTTCCTTCTCCTTCAAGACATGTCAGTGAGGACCCCTCTCCACCTCCCACAGTGGGCGGACCTTCTGACACAGGACTCTCGACGCCTTCGGCACCCCAACCAGGGCCTCATGCACCTGACAACCTGGATGCTCTCTGGCTCAGTGAGCCAGAGAGACTCTGCTTGGATAGGGTTAAAAAGGTCCTGGTTGGTAGCAGAAAACCCTCCACCAGGTCCACCTACATGGCAAAATGGAATCACTTCTCCACTTGGTGCCATGATAAAAACATAGACCCTATCTCTGCACCAATTCAGGCAACTTTAAATTACCTTCTTGACCGAAGGGAGAAAGGCCTATCCCTGTCCTCATTGAAAGTGTATCTGGCAGCAATCTTGGCCTTTCACCAAACAATAGATGGGGTCCCACTCTTCTCACACCCCATCTACCATCAGTTCCTGAAAGGAGTGGAAAAACTTTTTCCCCATGTCCATAACTCCACTCCGCAGTGGGACTTGAATGTGGTGCTACTGGCTCTGACAGAACTGCCTTGTAAGTCCTTGGACTCAGCCACCCTGCTCATGCTGTCCTGGAAGGTGGCATTCCTGGTAGCTGTTACCTCGGCCAGAAGGGTCTCAGAGCTACAAGCCCTATCCTCTGAACCCCCATATACAGTTTTGTTCCCAGACAAGGTGGTTCTGTGTCACCGCCCCTTGTTCTTGCCCAAGGTTGCCACCTCCTTCCACATGAATCAAGAGATCTGCCTACCAGTCTTCTATCCAGACCCACAGGTGACAGAAAAACAGAGACGGTGGCACACCCTGGATGTGAGGAGAATGCTCCTAATCTACATTGAGCACACACGATTCTTCCGCAAGACCTCCCAACTGTTCGTGGAGGTCGTGGAACGCATGAGAAGTTCCCCGGTATCCTCCCAATGCATCTCCAAATGGACTGTGAATTGCATTAAAGACTGCTATGGAAGGTCAAACATGCCTCTCCCAGAGACTGAGAGAGCCCACTCTACAAGAGCTCAGGCATCTTCCACGGCCTTCCTCGCTAAGGTCCCAATCCAAGAGATCTGCAGGGCCGCTACATGGTCGTCGATACATACCTTCATGATGCACTACACCATTGCCCAACAGGCAAGAGATGATGCTGCTGTCGGCAGAGCTGTACTCAGTGTGGGTAAACTGTAACTCCTCCCACCATACTTGGGTACGGCTAGCAGTCACCTGTAACTGAATGATGTTAGCAGCGCTCAAAGGAGAATGGTTGATTACTCACCGTAACCGTCCTTCTTCAAGATGGGCTGTTCACATACATTCAGGTCCCTCCCACCATCCCCGCTAATGGAGTTGGCAAAGGTATATGGGACTGGAAGGATCAGGGTCACAGTCACCTATATAGCCGCAGCCGCAGTGTGGAGGGGGCGTTGGCCATGCGCCCTGACCTGACAGGCTAATGCTAAAGACTTTCCGAGCTACCGTGCGCTGCAGCACGTAGACACCTGTAACTGAATGTATGTGAGCAGCCCATCTCAAAGAAGGATGGTGACGGTGAGTAACCAACCGTTAAAGTTATCTCTGCTCTCCCTTCCATTTACACAGATGCTCAGGTTTACACAATATCTGCTAGGTGAGAAAGAGGGCAAAATGCTTCTGGGAAGGTAGTGGAGTTTTCACTTACTCCTGCTCTTGCTTATGTTAACTTGTTTTGACTTCCTGTTACAAATTCTATCCATTGAAAACAACCCTTACTGACATCCTCTGTTTTTCTTTCTGCCGAGTCAGTCCACTAGCTTATAGTACATAAATTCCCAAATGTATTTGTCATTGGTCAATGAACCAATGAGGTTATTCATAATGGTGCTAGTGGCTCTTTGCTTTTTGAAGGAAAAATACATGCATCACCCAAATACTGAGCAAAGTCCAATTAAAGGATCTTAAGCTTTTGTAATAAGTTTTGTTAAATAATAATGTACTTTAAAATGCTTTGCTTTATTCAGAGGGTATTCGCCTGCTCCACCAATTTCTAGCCAATTAAATCAGCCTTCTGAAATTAAATGCATCAGAACTGGGTTTAACAATTAAAAACATTGGTTCTTCTTTGAGTGCTGCTCATATCCATTCCTATGTAGGCGTCAATGTGCCACAGTGCACAGTTGCCTGGAAGCTTTTTGCCCTAGCCTGTCCCCGTAGGATCCATTGTCAATGCCCCCTCTGACCTGCTCACCTGCATGATATATAGGTGGCCCTGACCCTATGCCCCTTCAGTTCCTTCTTTCCACCCCTTGCAGCAGTCCTGGAACTGCCCACTTTTGCAGGTTTGCAAGTGCCTGTCTATTTCTTCATCTTTAACTTATTTTCTTTCATTTTCCAACTCTGGAATCCCTTTTTATACCTATATTGCCTTCCAGCTTGGACTGCTCCAGAGAATACAGTGATTCATTATGAATTATTCTTATCAGTATATTTACTCTCTTATTCTGTTTGTCCAGGAAAATTTGTGAAATTATCAGATTAATTTATTATTGAAAAATATTCACCAACATGTTTAGTGAATAATTCTTGGTCTATTGGAAGGCATGAACAGTTAATGATAAATCAATCAGTGTGAAATTCATGGTCTCCTGAAGTCTGATCCAAAGGTATCTTAAATCTTTGGAAAGAATCCTATTGATTTTCATGGGCTATGGCTTTCATAAGCAATTGGCTAGGGTGGTATCAGGAACTGTCCGTATCTTTAAATATTTAGCTTCCTAGAGAAGAAGTCTGGAGGAGGGGTGCTGTGGTAGTTTACCTTCTGTTAAACAAAGCAGTTGGGGAATTACATCACTGAATAAAGAGGAACTCTTTCAACCACCTTGGAACCAGAGTGATTATGGAACACCACAGTTAGCTATATCTTATGGTACCATTTCAGTTCCCTGAACAGATGTTTTGTGTAAGTTAACAAATGTTCAAATTTTGCATGGCATATTTGAGTCCAATAGCAAGTGTGATGTGAAAATTCACTCTCTGGAAGTGTTCATACTACTACAGAATGTTTGCAGAAAGCAAGGACAAAATGGATATAAACAAAATCAAAGGGGATGTGTTAAAATATGACTGAATATTCATTGAAAATATCTTGAGGTATTCATTCAGCTCTTTTTACTACCCACCTCACTACCCATTTCAAAGGGCACATCTACGTCCTAATTCACAGTATTATCAAACAAAACAAAACCTACCTAGCATTACAGGCCACTGAAGAAGAAACATGGGGTATGTCCACACAGGGCTTTTATTTCGAAACAACACTGGTTGTTTGAAAATAAAAGTCCCTATGTCCACACGACTTTTCTTGTTTCAAAAAGAGGGAGCTCCTCATTTTGAAACAAGAGCCCTCCTTTCAAAACAGCTTAAACCACTTTGCTTTCGAAAGGAGGGTTATTTCGAAACCAGTTGTTTTGAAATAACGCTGTTTGGACATGTTATTTCGAAACAAGGATTGTTTCAAAATAACAGGGACCTTCCCCTCAGGGTGCATAGCACCCTGGGGGGAAGGTCCCCCCCCAGCACCCTGGCCAGGGATCAGCACCCTGGCCAGGGTGCTGAGTGGAGTGCAGGGGGTCAGAGAGTGCCCCAGCCGGCTTCCCCCCCGCTTCCCCTTGCTGGGAGCGGAGGAGAATGGGTGCCTCAGCCCCCTTAGCCCCCCCTGTCCCCCACAAGTGGAAGCAGGGGGAAACCAGCTGGGGCACCCCCACGGCTCTGCCCCACACCCAGGCTGCGGGGGAGCTGATAGCCCCGCAGCCCAGTGAGGGGGACTGCAGCCCCCATGGGGCGGCTGCTCCAGGGGCAGCTCACCCCACTGCTGGGGCTGCCCCCAAGCCTGGGGTCCCTGGTGCCCCCCACCTGCTCCTGACGGGGCGAGGGGCATTCCCCAGTGTCCCCCGCCGCTCCTGCTGGGGCGGGGGGCCTTCCCCACTGCCTCCCGCCGCTCCTGTCGCAGGCGGGGCCCCGCCCATGGTACGAGCAGTGGGGGGCGGAGGGGAAGCCCCCTCACCTGCGGCAGGAGCGGCGCAGAAGGCCCCCTGCCCGCGGCAAGAGCAGCGGGGGGTGGCGGGGAAGCCCCAGGGTGGGGCGGCCCCGGCCCTGCACAAGCCCCCCCCCCTCCCCTCTCTCAAAATAGCATGTCCACTGTGTGGACATGCTATTTTGATTCCCGCTTTTTTCCTTATTTCAAAATAGCTTTTTGTTATTTCGAAATAAGGCATTATTTCAAAACGGCTTGTTTCGAAACCGCCTGTTTCGAAACAAGTGCTTGTGTGTGGACATAGCCATAGAGCGAAACTAAACTGTTAATTTCATTTTGTAAAATACATGCTCTAATTCAAGCACAAATGGCTTAGTAATGCTTATCTGTATAACAGGGAAAAATAATTTCCTTCACTGCAGAAATTACTGATTGAAATTCTGTGGCCTCTATTATTCAGAAGGCCAGACTGAATTATTTTAGTGATCCCTTCAAGCTTTAAAATCTACAAATCTTTGCAAAGTTATCGCTGAAAAATAAGTTGCATCAGTTAGATAGCAGTCAAGTAGTCACTTGTACTGTACACTGCTGGTGTCTCCAGTGTCTTCTCAAAATTTAGCATTTTCTTAAAACAAACTGAAAATCCCATTGGGATTAGGAGATGAGTTTACATTTAGCACATCTAAACACAGTGCTTCCTTCTTCTTCTGGTTAAATGACAATTGTCAGATGCCAAGTTATGGAAGAGTGACATCTGGCTCCTTGGCAAACACCTCAGGCAACTGTGTTAATGACTTTGGAGATGGCTCTAAATCTGTAACAGAGTTAACTTTCTTGTCTGGATTGTATTATCCGATTACTCTCAGACATCTTTTTTTTTTTTTTTTTTTGTCCTTTAACTCACATTGGTTTCATTGAACCGCTCGTAAGCCTGACTTACAAGCCTTTTTATGTATTTCCATCTGTTATGGTATGTTTTTTACAGAAAGTGACGGCATGCTTTATAGCCAGTTATATTACATGCAACTGAAAAGAGAATTTTTTTTTTCATTTGAAAGTGTAGTTTTAGTGCTTGATAAATCTGCATTTTTAGATGACTGCATTTAATGCTCTTCACACCTAGGCAGAATAAAGGAAAAATAACCATTTTGAATATGTAGGCTTTGAATTTATAATTTTAAAATTATACCCAATGCTTCATTAAATAGAAAAATGAATTGCAAAAGATGGCAATTGCAATAATAATTATGTCTCTCAATAGGCAAAAATATAATTCTACAATATTAAGAGAAAATTTTGCATCTGATGCTTTGAGATGACAGAATTGTTTTTGAATGCTCTTACCTACTAATGAGCATAGTTGGCCTATTAAATCTATAGGCAACAAAAGTACCTAGATGCAGCTTCTTTGCCCTGACTTAATGCCTTTGTGCCAATCTAGTGATGCAGTGGGAGTGGAAACTTCTTGCAGGATGTCTGATTAGGATTCCCTAGCATGGAGGCAGCCTCAGTATGTGTACTGCCAGTGAATCCAACACTTCGACAATTGACAGCTCAGGAATGGTTTAGTGTAATTCAGCTATCCTCAGCTGATATATGGCATCTGTTCCCCTAGGGGAATGTAGCTAGCTCATTCAAATTAGAGCGGCTTTTAGGCTGCTGTAAACCACGATGGTTAGCAAATAATCAGATTTCTGCTATAATCCCACACCGCTACAGAAGTTGGGTGCTGCAGAAAATTTGACCTCTAGGCTGAACTGTTCATAAATCTAGTATTAGATCCTCAAGTACAGCCAGGCTGCATTTATCCAAGACCTAAAAATGGATGAGAGGTAGCTTTAAACTGTCTGCTGTTTTCATGATCCTGGGACTACCTGCATTTTAGAAACTGATTTTCCTGCCCCCTCCTTTCAAGGGTCATTCGATTGGTTGGGAATATAAAGTATTTTAGTCATGTACCTTCCCAAACCTGACATGCCCTATGCTGCAGGGACTGCATATGTGTACTATAGAGAGGATTATGCCAGTTTTTTGCCTCCTGGGATTTCCCTTTGTCAGAGAAATCCCCAACTGCCCAGTTAGGCCAGCCTAACTTCTGCTCTATACTGCTTGAACAAAGCAACCAGACAGGAGGTCTGAGGATATGGCCCTTAGCCAAACAGATTTCTGCAAAACTTCCATGCACCATCAAACCTGCTTTTTCTGCATAATCAGAAATCAATGTTATATATGTCCATACAGAGATATTTTGAATTCCTTATGCTTTGCTTTAGTGACTTTAGATGTCTAGCTACCCTTTTGTTTGCATAGGAGCTATTCAAGTATTCATTTACTTTATCAAACACATTTTCTGCTATTCTAACTTATACATGAATGTTCTGGCCACACGGTAGAACCAAAGCATTCATCATGTCTAATGGGAAACTAATGAAAAAAAATATTTATTTTGCCTAGACAGTTATTTAATTTATTTATTTATATTTAGACATGTCATTATGAAATATGCACAATCAATCCCAATGCCAAGTTAAATTATAGTTGTGGGTTTCCAAAATGTCAATTTTTAAATTAAAAGTTGCTCAGTGTAACAGTCTAGATGCAGCTCCCTAATAGTGACATTACCCATTGTATTGCTCCAAAACGCCATCTACGTTTGCTGGTACAGAAAATACATAGCTCATAAATGTTTCCCTAGAGAAACTGGCTAAAATTTCAAGAACTAATTATGGACTTTTACTCTTACTGGCTGCTTCACCGAGACAAAATAATAAGCACAGCACAGGTATTAATGCCAAGGTGAAATGTCTTCCAGCTATGAATTATTCTGATTAGGAATAACAGAATCTTTCTCTTTTAGAAGTTGTCTGTCTCAGTGAAGTCTCTTGTGCCTTGCTTAATGCAAATCTTCAAGCCCTATAAGAAAATCAGTGCTGCCAGTAAGGGTGTGAACAGATGTTTTATCTCCACATTGTGTGCATAAATGCAAGTACTCTGATGTAAATTGATCAAACTGTAGAAACAAATCATTTAAGATTTGTGCAGTGATTAATAACAGAAGCCAGTAATCAAATCTCCCTGCCACCAGCACATCTGTTACAGAGAGTTTCTAGTTTGCCCTATTATGCAAATATGTAATAAAACAAATACATTACTTGATTTAGCAGCTGCCTGAAAAACATTTTTAGGGCTTTTTTTTTAATGTATTGTTTTTACAATTGATGGCTTCTAATGTGGTCTAATTCAATTACATTTATGTACAGGGTCACAAAATTGGAAGAATCATTTTTGTGCCTTGTTCTTCTCAGTGACTACTGCAGAATTTTAAGACTTTTAGTACTGCTCAGTTGTATATGAAAGACAGTTCAAGATATTTTGGAATACACGGTGACAAAGTAATAGTAGGAAAAAGAGCTTTACTAAGGCCCAGTGCTTCAAAAACTTCACATGGGTATAATAGTCACATTGACTTCAGTGGAATTACTTGGATGAGTAAACATGCATGTGTGTGCATTTGCAGAATCAAGCCCTTGATTTGTCTCTTTATTCTAGCCCCTCTTACAAGGTTTAGCGCAAGTGTCCTGCCTGGTGATTGTTACTTGCAGTGGCTTTTCCCCTTTCCTGACATGAACTAGTTGCTGAGTTCTTTTTAGGGAAGACTGCAGCCTCTACCCTAAGGCAACACTTCACTGTGCCCAGAATATGAGGCCCCTGTCCACTGGAAAAATGGATAATGCTACCACTGCTGGCAAGGGGTCCTTGTAGAGTATTTTCACCTCTGGGTGGAGAGGGGTCATCTCCTGTCTCCTTTGTCTGGGGTTCTTTGGAGGATGCTTTTCAGTAGCCAGCACTAGGTTAAATCTCTGCTTCTGTAGACATTGGCCTTTGGATGGCTGGAAGTGGCAGACCCATGCACTAGATTCCATAGTAGTTCAAAGACTCCTTTTGTTTAGAGTGGATACCAATCAGATCATCTGAGCTCTCAGCTTCCAAACTCAAACTGAAACTAACCTCTGAATCAGGCTGTCCTCTTCCACTCTGGAACTAAGGAGCCCTGGCTCACCACTGGCCCAGCTAACTACTTGATCATATTCAGAGTTCCAGGAGCTAGCAGACTTCAAAGATTATATCATCTCTTTACTACTCAATTTAGAGTTTAATACTATTCATTACTTTACTACTATTGTAGCCTCACAAACTCTGTTCTAGGAAGATATGTCAGTTGATGTCATCATGAGAGAATTCACCCCTGTGGACTGGAAGGACCAGCACAATCCAATTAATCATTTAAGCCCCACATAAACCTGATTTTGAGGGTTTAAGTGGTGCATGCTTTAGCTCTTGTGCACTCCCTCTTCATAGGTGTGTATTTCACTCAGGATAGCCACATCTGAGAAGCACAACAAAACTCAGAGCAAAGGCACTACTAAGATCATGGTTTATTCACTATTATTAATGATATTATTGTTATTTACCACCAAAAGTGCAGTAGGCATGTTTAAGAAGGCAAGAGGGACTCCTTCATATAGGGAGGCAAAATGGCCACCTTTGTATAAGAAGACAAGCTGGCCTCCCTCAGTGACAGACAGCCAGGGCCACCCCGCCCTTAAAGGGACAGAGCCAGGGACAGTCTGTCGGTCAGGCCAGAGATGGGGGGTCGGGACCGGAAGTATAAAAGGCAGACCCTGGAGCTCATTTAGGCTTGGCAGTGAAAGGGGAAGGAGCTCCCTCTGCTTTTTTCACAGGTGGAGCAGGAGATCTGGCCTGCTGAGAACTTGCCAGCACTCTGGGGACCAGATGGCCACCTGGACCTACTGGCAATGAAAGGGCCAAGGAGGTTGCCTCAGTGGACAAACCCAGTGGAACTCCTGGAGCTACCCATGCCACTGCCTTCACCACCGGAGGAACCTGCAGACCCTATTTACTCATCAGTCTCCTGTGACTTAGATGAGCTTCCCCTGGCCAGTGATGACAGCACCTATGAGGCCAGGTGTGACTTAGAGGATCTACCCTCGGCAGAAGACCTAACCGGTCTGCTGGCTCTGCTGCACCCCGATGAGGACAATGAGAGGTTTGGGAACCTACCTCTGTGCTACTATATGGAGAAAGCTGAGGAGGAGCAAGTACCTCAGGATACAAGGGCTGTGGGTGAACCAAGCGATCAGGACCTCTGTGTGGCAGAGGCCGTCCAAGGGATAAACCAGCATGTTGCAGTCAGGACCCTGCTGGACCCAGACTCGACCATGCAGCCCAGTGTTGGGATCAGGGCTGGGACACAGTGGAGTTGGGTCAGCCGCCTCCCCACTTCTGAGCCTCCTCCCAGCAATCCATAGCAACCCTCTTCTTTTCCTTCACATTAACCCCTAGAAACAGTCATAGTTCCCTGCCTGCCCTGATAAGGGGCCAGGGACAGTAACATTTGTCCATCGGCTCACCTGAGAAGCGAGGCTGTTGAGAAGAACAGTAGCCAGGTGCCCCTACGAGGAGGCTCTGGGTGCCTGTCTTACAGCATGGAAATGGGTAGGTAACAGTCAGGAAACAGTCAACACTGGAGGGTAAAGCTCTGACAAAGACACAGCTGAGAGGGTAGAGGAAAAAGGACTACTATACTGCATTGTGAGAAAGAGAGACAGATTTGAATGGAATGAAAAAACATTGCAATACAGTGGGTGTGGTCTAAAAAGCTGCCTTCCACTACAGAGGCATCCATGGATACCTTTCTAAAATATCTAATATTCTATACTTCTGGGAATAGCAGGAACCTATCCCCACTTTCATGACCCCAATTCTGCTAATGTGACTTTAGACACACTATGCATGCAAAGATCATACCACATGGAGGATGCCATTTTGAAAAGCAACCCACCTTTCCTCTGCTAGTGTCACCATGCACGCATGTTGCATGGAAATGGCATCCTCTATGTATGATAATGAGCAAAACAACTTCAGGACAGGTGACAAACCATACAAAATAGGACTGCCTAACTTAAACCCAGATATATGGCTCATCTACTTCCTTACGGTGCTTGACTTTACCATAGAGTGAACATATATACAGTTAGGTCACTCTGCCTCATACTCCAGAGCTGATTCCAGTCAGTGAAGGGAGTGCTTTATTGAATCATGTATAGAGGGCAGGGAGCAAGGACCACAGAGACATCTCTTCCTCCTGACAGATTCTTTTCACATTATAACGTAATTTGACTTCAACCTCCCTCTGTGTGCTGTTTCCTAGAGTTTGAATCCTTACAAATGCTCTGATTTGCTGTTGCAGTATGACCTGATCCCATGTCTTACACTCCCCTGCATTTATTTTCATCCAATTCTGTAAGTTCTCCTTCTTCAAAGCATCTGATGAAGTAGGATATTCTACAAAAAATAAATCTGTTAGGCTATGTCCACACCTAGGCAGTTAAATCGATTCTACTTGAATCGATTTAACTAAAGTGAAATAAAACTTGTTAAATAGATTCAAGTGGAATCAATTTAACAGGTCCAGACCAATAAAACCCAAATTGAACTAGCATGTCCAGACACTGGACTTCCTAGTTTGGATTTGGGAGAAGGGCACCCTGGGAGGTGTGGCAACAGGGCCCCCTGGCAGGGCCATGTTGCCACCCAATCCTCTGCCTGGCTTTCACCTGGGGAGCCAGCCAGGGGAAAAAAGCTAGCAGGGCAGGGATTCCCCTGCACCCTGCACCCCCCCCCCCACTGGCCACAGGGAAGCCAGGCAAGCAGGGGTCTCTGTTGGGCGCACAGCTGTGCAACGATGCTCTTGGATGCTGTGCAGAGCACTACCCCAAAACTATACAGTCTCTTTTATGTCTCTCAATCCATGGATCTTGCTGTGTCATACTGCCTTAGGATATTGGATGACCGTGAGTCATCAGTTAATGGCAGGTGTGATGCTGATCTTGTTCTTGATGGGCTTTTTGCATTTCCTTTCTAGGGTGGATTCTTCTTGCTTTTGCACAGTTTGTCTGCTTTCTTCTTCAGCCATTAAGGTGGTGCCAGCAGTTTGTCATCAGGATAGGCTGGAGCTGGAGACTGATCCCATCACACACACCCTTCATTCTCATGTCCAGACTAAGTTAACACTTCCAAATGGAGTTTCAGCAAAATTTAGGCTAGGCAATACAAATGAAGTAAACAATTCAAAACAGAGGTTTAGTTACATACAAAATGAAGTAAACAATTTAAAATGGAAGTTTAGTTACAATATGGAGCTACAGCAGACTTTGGCTATGATGTTAAAGAACAGGTGAATGAATGAGCATGGCATTATCAATCAGCAATAGGCATTATTCCAGATAGAAATTCTTGTTGGAAGCAATTCTATGGTATAAATTAATCTTTAGTGTTAGAGCACTGAGTATGTATGGGGGGAGGAGTGTTTGTGAGTGTGAGCTTGTATGTATTTGCATGCATGCACATGAATTAACACACAAGAGAGACACAGATGGTGGGTAATTAATAAATAGGTATGGCTACACTACCATCATGGCAGATTAAACAATTGATAGCTATAGTTGGTTGCATGTGATTCTTCAGATGCATTATTTGATTAATTTTGCCAATGTATATCAGGTAAGTTAGTGTAGTATTCAATGTAGTGTAGTGTCAACAGCTGGTCACTAAATTCTTAAATTATTGGGGTTTTTTTGTTTGTTTGTTTTGTTTTTTTTACCAGCTCCAGTACTGGAAGCCAAGCAATGCCTTTTAAATTTTTTTTAGATGAAACTTCTAGACCTCCTTACACATATTGAAACGTCTAAACAACTGAAATCTCAAAAAATAAATCAATGATTGTCATTGGCATGAAAACTCCTGTTCATATTGATAAACTTTAGAACATCACAAAAACATCTCTATGGCAAACAAAACAAAAACGTGAGTGACCATTATGAAAATTTTTGTCCAGGTTGCATTTACTATAAAGCTTCAGCTTTCTTTTTTCCATGCTCCAGGAATAGAAATCAGACTGTGATTTCACGTTTGCAAAGTATCAGTCTCTGCCTCTAAGGTCAGTTTGTAGGCAGCTTTCTACTGACAAAAACACAACTTAGAAATTGCTGACCTTGAAAGTATACAACTAGTTGAAACACTGACGTTTGTGATAGAGGAAAACATTTCCTCTGGTATAAATCCATAGCAATGAGTCGTGGGGGGCTTTGAGACTAACAAATTTGTTAGTCTCAAAGTGCCACACGACTCCTTGCTGTTTTTTTGCTGGACTAGACTAACATGGCTATCCCTTTGGAAAATAAATCCAAAGGGAATGTTACTTTTATAACTCTTATGTAATACTTACTTCACAGTATACTGTGTGTGGGCAATAGTGGTAGGGGGCAAAGGAAGAGAAGGAGTACTCTGGTTTCATGGCACCAGGGCATTGCCAAACCTTCAAACTTTTGTTCTGGAGTGACTTCACCTTCATTATCGTATTGCCTGAGTTACAGGACACTAGATGTTGGTTGGATCTGTGCTGGATTTGGGAGTACTTGCTCGTGACTACACTGAATTTAGAATTCAGTCATGCATACCACCTTCAAGAGTGACAATTGTTCCATTGTCCTCCCATTTTGTTAAAACTGTCAAAAATGTGAACAAAAGAGAAAAAAAGCACTTATCTTCCCCAGTCCCCTGTTAAACTGACAGAATATGCTATTATTATCATCATCATCGTTATTTATTAATTGGTTTACATGATGCTTCACAGACATATGAAATACAATTTTGCTAATCCCAGTTTATACTTGGCTTCGCCATGCTCATCTCTGGTTCCACCAGCAGAGGGCAGACTGTCACAGTAGATCCAAACTGGGCTTTGACTTTAGTGATGCAGCTTTCACAACACTTTTTTTGTATCCTAGGCCCTGTGGAAAACAGTCCAAGTGCTCTGAAACATCTCATGTCACAAATGGTGAAGTAGCAACAGTGGAGGAAGGATGATGTTGTGGTTAAGGTACTGGAACAGAGTTGAATTCCTGCTTGACTCTCTCACCTCTCTACTGTGTCCAGAATCTATTCTACTTGATCACAATGGAGAATCAAACTCTTTAGAGCCTGCATTAACCCCTGCCACTCACCCACATACTGCACATCCCAGTAGATCCTGCCCTAGAGGACTATTGTATTCAGGAAAGCCCTCTTAGCTTGGCTCCTGCAGAAGCCACCCTGTGCAGAGACCGCAAGAAGCTGCAGAGCCCACTGTAGAGTCCTGCACAGGTACAAGTATGTGGAGTGACATACAATCTGCATCTGAAAGAAATGGTCCACAGATATCTGTAAATATAATGCAGACATCCACAGATTTGCAGGGCGCTTCCTATCTGGGTTCCCATATTGGCATACAGCACCAGTATCTGAGAGTCTCCTAAGAGAAAAACAATGGTACTTCTTACCTTTCCCCTTCCCTGAATGCAAAAAGCAGGCTGAGGATTCCTTCCCCAGTGTATTTCTGGTGAATCCCTATTGAGCTCTGCATTTGGATAACCAAACCTTCTATAGGGTGGAGGATCAAATCTGGGCTGTCTGACTGAAGACCAAGCTTGCATAGGCATGGGGCCCTGAGACCCATCTTCCAGCTCAAGGCATGGTGGTTTATACAACTGGGCACATAGCCTGAACTATTCTATATGCTGAATTACACACTTTTGAAAAGTATTGCTATTAAAACAGACAAACATTCATTTTAAGCAACTAGCATCTTTGAGCTCCCTGAGCTACCAAATAGCCAGCTGTGCCAGCAAAGTATATTGTTCTTGAGAGATGCATTTTAATACAGTCATCACAGAGCAGAATGAGTTAGTGTGTCAAATACATTCAACAAAATCCCTGAACAATACTTTCTAAAAAGAAAGTCCTATAAATATTTGGATGCCTCCTATTCATTACTTATAGAATACACTGATGAACAATCAGCACATTTTAATTCACCAGATAGCCAAAAAACACAGCCATCTGTGATGCAGCACACACCCTCAGCAGGAAAGTGAACACTTTTAAATATATTCGTTCTCCACAGCCTCCACAAAATAAAATAAAATCTCTGACACTGCAGAGACCTTCAGTCTCTGTTTCTGTCACACAATTGGAAAAAGAGGGAGAAGTATCCAGGAATTACTCTTGAAGAGTTTGGTACGTAGTCATTTAATCTGTTTAGCTGAAACTAGACAATCTAGCTTTTCTCAGACAATAATTTCTTCCTTATTACTGAAGGTGATTATGGGTTCTTGTCAACCGACAATATTTTGATTTAAAAGTCTTATGACTATTTTTATTAATTTTTATCTTGTGTATTTGTTTTTATTTTCTGTCTCTGAGTAAATGAAACAAAAATAAGACTAATTCAGATTAGACCATTAAAACAAAAACTTAAGGGTTAATGTGCAGAGACAGTATTAGAAGTTTGGTGTGAATTCATTCACAGAAGTATCTAAACCTTTGTTGCTCATTCAGACACAGACAAACCACCTCAGTCAAGACACTTGGGGAAGTGTGTGTGTGTGTGGGGGGAATCTTCCAGTGGAACAGGATTTTTTATGGAATGTTCTGCATTTTGTCAGGCCAGAAATATTATAAACGAGCTTTTCTAGAAGTAATAAATGCTGTAGTAGAGAGTGATAGCCTAAGACATAAGGCTAGTAATAACAGGCTAAAGATGAGTCCTGAGGCCTGGAAACTAGGCTAGGATAGAAAGTGAAAGTATGTCCAAGGATGTGAAAAATCAGTGGAATCTATAAGGAGTCATGGAAATTAACAGTGACTGGCTAAGATTCAGGTGCACCTGGTATTTGGCTACTTCAATAAGATATAAATAGATGAAAAGTACCAAGACATCAGGGCAGTAGGCCTAGGATCTGACATCGTTAAAGAGATAATGGACCGTTTGATCTTTACACATGTCATAACAATATGATATATTAATACAGTGTGGCCCAATCCCCCAGACATGAAGATGGGTAGGACTAAATGCCGTCAGAGAATGGTAACTACCTATGTAACAGTAGGGCAGAGTGAAACCTGTCCATTAGACTGTAGAAAGATGGAGGTCAGGGGAATAGCTTCATCTGGCTTAGGGGATAGCAGCATTGCTGCTGCCAAGTGGTGCCTTACTATTCCTTTGGGGCATACATGTACTAAGCACTCACAAGTTGTACTTGTAAATTGTACTTTTCATCATGCTTCTTTGCAGTAAACCTCACTCAAGTGCCTCAACTGATTCATAGTTGTTTCAATTTATTTGGTTGTGAAGGGGTGTTTTCCATAATTATGCAGACTGGGATAGCCTACACATGGGGAGCGCACGCACACAGCTGCTGATTAACAACCTATCAGCCATTCATTTGATTAATGACCGACTGACAACAAATGACATGATAGGTTACATCTTCTGAGAGCAACTAATTGATTTTTTAAAATTTTTGTATCTAATATATGCTATATACATGTGTTAATCACTGAGTTACATTTGGATTAAAGGAGATTTGAAATAACAAGGGGCCAAATTCCTTCCTTTATTGGCAAGAATGACATTTAAGTCAGCAGGTGTTTATATGACAGATGATGGTGTAGCTTAAGGGAAAGGGAGCTCCAGAAGGCCCTCTTCACTCAGTTTCTACCTCATTGTTTTTGTGGGTAGGGTAGTTCTTTCAAACAAACATAGTTGCCTCCAGACATGCCATCTGGGGCATAGCCTTCTTACTTCTTGCACCACACAGCTTCGAATGACACGTCAATATCTAGGTTTCCCAACCAGTGTCTTCACTGATTCTATATCCAGCTCAGTTGTGTATGACCCTGGGCATTTAACTTTCCTGCCCCATGTCTCAGTTTCTCCATCTGTAAAATGGGAATGATGATATTGACTTCATCTGTAAGGTGCTTTGTGATCTACTGATGAAAAGTAGTGTAAAATAACTGGGTATTATTATATTAATAGTGGTACTATACAGTTTCCACATCCCCGTGGAGAGAAGGTGATGGAAATATAATAGAGCACTTGGCTGTCCTGTATTTTCATTCATATATCTGATTTTATTAATTTCTGTGAGCTGTTCTTGTGAGCTGTCAGGTGCCAACATCCTCCACAGCCTAATTTGCAAATTCCCAGGCCCTCCACAGGATCCAGTGGAAGTTGGGTTATACGCTGTAGAGGTGGCTGATTTCTGTGGTATGTTCATAGCTAAGGTGCTTGATTTTCCCTATTTTTTTACTGAAAAATTCCCAAGCTCTGCAAAAGCTTTGTTTCAAACAGACTGGGACCACTGAAGTACACAAAAAATACTGATTATGCTAACTAAATCTGAAACACTAGATTAGATAGATGTTTATGTTAATAAGTCACTCTAAATGTAAATGCAGGGTTCTCTATAAAAGCAAGGCAATACAGTGGAATATACAAACATATTCAAGCACATGCATAATGTACAGGGAGATTTTGATAGTCCAGTAAAAGGGCCAGATACAGCAGCCAAACTCTGTAAGCCTTTCTATAGGCCTGTGCAGCCTTGGCATGACTAAATCAGGAAGGGAGGGGAGCCATTTGCTCAACCTTATCTGACTGTGCATCTCTTACCCCAGTGAAGTTTCTGGTAGATGTATTGGGCTGTATCTTTTAGGAGAAAAGCAATAAACTTACCTATACATGTTCTCTAGGAGATTTTTGTCAGGCCCTCAAGACATGCAGATTCTTAGGACCACATATGATTAATTAGTATTCTGAGGTGACCCCTTGATTAGCTTTTGAAACTGCTTACCCAACAAGTTTTTTCTTGATGCATTGTTGTCAATTAACAAGGATAGATGGGCAGGGAGGAGGTTAGGACTCCTTAGAATCTCTTGGGCACAGATTTTTGAGTCCCCAAATGGCAGCTGGAAACCTGGCCAATCAGTAAGCTGCTGTGTACTTCCCAAAAGCCACCCCAAATTTCAGTAATTTTTGAGGAGTGTGGGTGTTTTACTAACCTATTGCAGAAGTCGGTAAGTACTTGAAACTAAGCATCCGACAAAGTGGGATTTTCTCCCACAGAAGCCTGCAGTAAATAAATTTGTTAGTCTTTAAGTGCGACAGGACTCCTTGTTGGTTTTAAGTGAAGTGTAGCTTTTAAGTGAGAGCACTCTTGTGTTATTCTGTTTTTACTAGTCCATTTGATTTATTTCCTGTCACCAGTTAATGGAGTAAAATTACCAAGAGGTTTGGGTTTACCCTGGGTAAAAATACGTGTACATATTATTATTGAAAACTTAATTAAATAAGTCACAGTATTAAACTGTTTTTACTTTCAATCCTTACTTTTTCCATTTTGTGACTTTTTCCTCCATCCTCCTGCCCCCCCACCCCCATTAGGCCCAATATTTACTCAGAAAACTGAAGTTTTGCACTGATTTTCACTCATTTTTAATTTTTGTACTAAACACTGATGAATTCCCAGGAAAGATTAAAATAAAAACTGAACAGGAAAGGCCTTTTTCACAGTATACGTCCAGGGAGGTTAGATAAAATCATAAATACTCTGCCTGGATGACTGTACTGTTACATTTCTTTATTTCTGAGACTTCAGAATGGTAACACACAAAGACCTGAAACAGAGAAAAAGCAGGCCATGCACCTTTTTGTCTTCAGCCCTTTTTCCAGACTGACTACCTGCTGATTGATTCAGATGATGCAGACCATGTGGCTTTCCTCAGATTCTCTAAAGTGCAAGTAGGACCAGGAGATCTCTCACTCAAAGTGACTGTCATTTTTAACCACTTTTGTTACTGGTTGGTTTGTTTTTGTTTTTATTATTACTGTGAGCAAAGGGGTTCCTTCAGCATGCAGATTTGGGAAGCATGATCAGGCCTCAAGTAAAGCTGTCAGCATTACATTCAGGGTGTCCTATGCAAAGTGGTGCAGCTTAGCACTTCAACATGCAGAGCAGCTTCAACCTGGAAAGCCAATGTAGGAGACATTCCAGGATAGACCAGAACTCGAAGGTGTGAAGCCCCAGTTTTCTTTTGTCTGCATGATTTTGTACTCCATCTGTGACCCATAGGATCCATTAAAATATAAGTGCAAGTTCTGACGACTCTCACTCACCCTAATTTGTCTCATGGACTGAACCACCTCAACCTAATAGACACAAATTACCACCCACCTATGATGCATTGATACAGGAGTGAATCTTGCTCAAGGTCATTACTATGAAGCAATATATATAAAACATATGAGTTCCTTGAATAAGTTGCTCCACTGATATTACAAAATGTGTACAGAGAATATCTAATCAATCTGCAAGTAGCTATAACCATCCACCCAGAGAAACACACAAGTTCTGGAAAAATATATTCTGCTTCTAATTCAGTAAGGAATGGTACTAACAGGAACATTATATCAGGGAAGATGGAGGGAAATCAATACTCCATTAGTGTGGTAACAAAACAATGAAAAATAAAGTGGCATTTGTGGTGTTAAGTTGAGCAGAAATAATTATCTCAAAATTAATATTTGAAGATAAAATTAAGAGAAATGGAAATCTGGTAGGATCAGTGCAGTTAGAGAAAATGAACAAAATATACTATTGTTACACAGATACAGCTAAGATTTTTAACACATACAGTATATAATGAAAGAGGATGCCAAGATCATAAAAACAGCCACAAGGGCCCCTAGTAATAAGAAATTCTAAACCAAACACAATAAAAATGAAATACAGTTATAGTACTACTATCAAATCAGCAGATTAGAGGGAGAGGTTAGTACATGGACACTGTCCTGATACAAACCTTTCCATATACCCCTGTTGTCAACTGATCACAAACATCAGCCTGGTGCCCTTCATACTCTCTTTCAAGTCCATGCATCAATGCATGTGGAAAGCAGTAGAAGTAAAAGTGTATAGTGTAGGAGTTGAATTAAAAATCATAAGGGCTGAGTTTCCATTGTGTTATTCCAGCTTCTGATGCAGTGATTCTGTTGATTTTTCAATAGAGTGTTATCAGCTTAAAACGGAGGTAGAAAAAGAGATGCTTTAAGGAGTGACTCATTTTGTGCTGCCTGGGCCAAATCCTAAAGTATTCAGCACTCCTCTCCTCTGCTCAGCTTGTTCAGTGAAGTGTCTGAAGTGCTAAGCCAAAAATTAAGGTTTGAGTTCAGATATTCACACAGCTTTATTTTTAACATTATATAAAATTAACATGATATACATAAAATGGATTAAAAGTTGAGTAACTCAGAAGCCTCATAATGTAACTGCAAATGGGGAACTGTTATCAAATGAATGTGTTTCCAATGGGATGCAGCAAAGATTGTTTCTTGGCCTTATTCTATTTAACAATTTGATCAATGACCTGGAAGAAAACATAAAATCATCAGTGAAAAAGACTGCTGAGGTCACAAAATTTGGGGGAATGGAAATAGTGAAGAGGACAGATCACTGAGTCAGAGTGAGCTTGATGGTTTGGGAAACTGGGTGTAAGCAAACCACAGGTGATTTGATATGACTAAATGTCAGTATATTCATCTTGGACTAATGAATATAGGTCCTACTTCTAGGATAGGAAGACTGTCCTGGAAGTAGGGACTAAAAAAGGTTTGGGGGTTGTAGTTTATAATCAGCTGAACAATAGGAGCCCATCTTCATTGAGATCAAAACGTCCTCTACCTTCATAAATTTTTGTTCTTCATATAGTTGAATTGGTCTTGTACTATATCATACAATTATTCTGTTGAGCTGTCTTATAGCTATAGGTTCCATACTATATTGGCAATAGCTATACCTGAATAGTATGCAAATATAGCAGTATGTTAATGATAAAACAATTTAAACTAAGAAACCCTGGAGTTTTTTTATTAAGCATGGGAGCTCAGAAGTGATTTGTGTGCCTGGTGTCCAAGGGCCAAGCCCATATTTGTGCTCCCCCTCACCTCACGCAATGCTATAGGGCAGAAGGGATCCTGGCCCCACCTCCCAGCTGCCCTCGAGTGGGGGGGTCTGTACCTGCAGAGGGGGTGAGGCTGGGGGGCTGCAAATGTGCCCCCTCAGCACGTACCCAGTATGGGGCTTCTGTTGGCTCCCTACAGCTCAGACCCATCTGGGACAGGGCAGTCTCACGTTTTAACGCTCCTAAGGAGTGTAGGGGGACCAGGTTGGCACTTCATCACAAGGGGGGGGGGAGCACTGAGAGGCACCCCTCAGTATCTCCTGCATTTCACACCCCTATGAAGGACCAGCCCTGCATCTCCCTCACAGCATTTACTAGCCACTGCTCCAGCATGGCCCTGGCTGGGAAAGGGCAACCTCATCCCCCTTTCACACCCAAGCAAGGGAGAAGATGGGGGGAAGTCCTGGCCCATCACACCATGGGAGGGGCACAGGAGGGTCTGTGTCTTTCACAGACTCCTGCGTCACTTCTCCTGTGCCTTGTGAAGGGCCAACCCGGCGCTCTCCTCCCAGCCCAAAGCCTGGGAACCTGTCTTCCAGTTAGTACACCCCTGGCTTTGTGTATACAAGGTTGGTTTGTTTTTTTCCTTGAGGTCCCATTGATTATTATAGAATGTGCTCCCCAATGCAATAGTGGTTTTCCCCATCTGTAATAGGGGTTACACCAGCCCATTTACTCCCTCCTCCCCTCCCAATTGGTGACTGATAACTGTATCAAGATAATCTACACTCCAGAGAAAGCTTCCTGCTGTCCTTCACATAACTGGATTCTTTTCCTCACCCTGAACCTGCTCATCTGACTAAGCCTAAATTTCTGAATGGATCAAAGTCATTTTGATAACACAAAGAAACGGCATATGATTGGTTCACCCGCTTCTAATGTCATAAATACTGTCATAATCCAACAATGAGCTGCTTTAAGAAACCTAAAATATCTCACTATAGATGCAAAACTAATAACATCCCTTTTTTCTGTATTATATAACTGCTAAACTCAAATCTGAATTAAAAATTAAAAATTAATAAAGGACAGAGGGACATTTTGTGCATGATTTTAATAAGATGATATGAGGATTTTCTGTATTTTAAAACTTGATGGGAGTCATAGAAAATGGAATGATATTCTACATTCAATTCCACTGTTCTAACTCTAGACTGACTCCACTAGAGTCAATCCAGATATATTTTATGAAGGCAGAATGTGGACAAAAAAATAGAACATTCAGGAAATCTGTCTGGTAGGCTGTGCATATATCTCAGGTTTCTAATGACACCACTCTTGTAATCATATCTTCAGAACCCCTAGATGTGTATGTGTAGCCTTGCAGTTACCTCTGTGTTATCCTCTCTCACACAGAGATATAAGGCAAACACGAGTTTTCATATCCACAGGACGAATTTACATGCAGAATTTTAAAGCTGTTTCAATCTGGGCATTTATGAATTGGAATTGCTGAACTATTAAGACCATCTTCATTTGCACAGAACATGTCACTTGTTTGATTTTCATCCATTTTATCTCCACAATTGCTACATGTAAACAGCAACCCCAAATAATTTACGGAGTGGCAGCCCTACAGAAATAGAATAAATTGCAAGTATAATTTAACCAGTCCTATCATCATTTATTATAGGACATCTCCTGCTACTAAACAGAAGACACAAGGCTTAGGAGTTTGGGTTGGAAGAGATAAGACCTTCAAAAATTTGAGCTCTTTTGAACTTCTTCTTACTTTTTCAAACACAAGACAGAACTTTTCAGATTCATGGCCATATTCTTCCTTAATTCTCAGCTCTCCCACCCATATCCTGAGCCACTCACAATACACTCAGAATTAAATCTTAACCTGGGTTTACTTAGCAAGTATTTTTCTCTTTCCAAGCATTAGATAATACAGCTGTGCTTATACTATTTTAAAGGATCTTCCTTAGTCTTCTGAAAACTTTGCTGTTTCTGTAGTGTTGCTTTCTTTCTGGGTGTGTGCATTTGTGGATGGAATAAAGACTGCAGCTGAAACATCTCTGATCACTGCATGGAAACTCAAGATGAAGACATTTTAGTATAAGCAAGAGGAAGCTACTGGAATGCTGTGCTCTGTGAGGGCCCAGTGACATCAAAACTCTCTTAGGCTCCACTGGGGCCAGACTAGCCCAAATACAATGATTCTCATAGCACACTGCAAAACCCATTTTTTAACCCAGTATTTGAAAGCGGTGATGACTTATGAGGGGAAAACAGTGCTGAGAGAGGATATTTTCAGTATTTAATGTGTCTAGATTTGTCGGAGGGGGAGTGTATCATTATCAGTGGAACTGGTGTCATAGGATCAATAGATCCTGGAGGAGCTGTTATTGAGAGGACATTAGAAGCTTAAGGACATGCAGAGCATGGAGCTGCATGCTTGATCATCTTGGCTAATAACCATTAATGTTCCTATTGTCCATTAACTTTTCTAATTCTTCTTTAAACTCAATTATACTTTTAGCCTATAGACAAAGAGTTCCACAGGTTGACTATATGTTGTGTGAAGAAGTATTTCCTTTTCTTTGTTTTAAGTCTAATGCCTTCTAATTTAATTATGTGACCCTTTGTTAATTTCATTGGACACCACTGACTTCTCTTGAGAATTACAGCTCTAGAAACCATGTATCTGATCAGATGCAACATCAAATTTTATAGCTGCAGTATAAGAAGCAAAAGAGCGAGTCCCATGGAGAATGGAGACAGTTTTGAAAATAATGTGGGGATATTTTCAAAGGTGACAGGTGCCTTAAAGGAAACCTACAGATGGAAATAGACCCCACAGTGGAACCTGTGTGTTTATCACACTGTATAATCCAGTAAGCAAGAAGTGTGGAAACCTAAAGCAGTAGTATCATAGTATGTGTAGAGGTCAATACAGCTTGGGTAAGCAGCATGGTAGTGGCAAAGAAGCCCCACACTAAATATCTGAATATGCCCAAAGCCACTGAGCCGGTCACTGAAATCGTGCCACTCTCCATGGGCCAGATTGATGACATCTTGAAAGGACTTTCCAAAGCTAGAATCTGTATAGTTTGCAATGTGAGGAATGGGATTTGGCATTTAAACCTAGATAAAGAATCCAGCAAGCTGACTACTTTTGTGATATCATTTGGTGACTGCAGATGGCTGCCCATGCCAGTGGACATGAGCCCAGCAACACAGGTGTTTTACAGAAGACTCACCCAAGTGCTGGCAGGACTGTTGGGGGTGAAAATAATTGCAGATGAGATCATTGCCAGTGAAAAGGGCAGTGAAGCAGAAGCTGAACAAGACCATGGCAAAAAAGCTAGTAGCTTTTCGACAGTGATGCAAAAGCAAGAACATAAAATTCAACCCAGGAAGAATGTGACTCAGATAGCATACAGAGATATGGACTGGATACCTGTTCATAGCAGGGAGACTGAAAGCAGATCCCAATAAGATCAAGGCAGTCAGAGACATACTATGTCCAGTGGATGTGAAAAGGGTATAGCACTTCATTGGACCAATATTTTTTTCTATCCAAGTTCAGTCCACAGTTGGCTGTAGTTGAAGACCCCATGTGTCAACTCATAAAGCAATATTATTGAAAAGAATTAGACAAGTTCCAATAGCAAGCATTTAACATGCTGAAACAAATGATAGCGAATGCCCCATCCTTAAGGTACAACTACAGTGGGTCAGGGGTGGGGGGGCACTGATACTCTAGTGAGATGCATCAGAGAAAGGATTGAGTGCAGGTCTTTTGCAAGAGTAGCCGGTCACTCAGGCTATGTCTACACTGGCAAGTTAGTTTGAATTAAGGAGACTTAATTCAAACTAACTTTTTAGCTGTCTACATCAGGCTTTCCTTAGTTCGAACTAAGGAAGTCCTTAGTTCAAACTAAGGAATGCTTAGTTTGACCTAGTAACCACCGGCGCTTAGTTCAAACGTTAGTTTGAACTAAGTCCAGTGGAGACCAGACTAACCCTTAGTTCAAACTTAGTACGTTTGAACTAAGGGCAGTTAGTTTGAACTAACTAAGTGGACTAGACCAAACTAACTTTAGTTCAAAAAATGCACATTGATAATTCGAACTAGTAAGTTTGAAATTAGTCAAACTAACCTCAAACTTATTCATGTGAAATAACAAGTTCCAACTAATTTTTCTGGATGTAGACATAGCCTAAAGCCAGCAAAGCCCTGCTGGAGACTGAACAGGGGCATGTCCGAATAGGAAAAGAGTGTCTGACTGGGGTATTTTGAGTAGAGCAATTCCAGTAAAACACCTATATGCATTCAGTAATAGCACTAACAAACCATAACCCCCTAGAAATGATTATGGTAAAGTCCCTGCTTAATGTTCCTTAGAAATTACAGCACAGTTTGCTGAACCCATAGCACTACAAGGTAGAGATAAAATATTGTACTGGACAACAGCTGATGTTATTTATTATTTTTTATTAGATGCTCTTGTGCCTTGTGACACATGAAATAACCCTGTTTTTCCACCTTTGTCTGTCTAATGTCACGTTTCTTGCTCTGTTATAGTCAGTTTCCATGAGAGCAGCCTCTTTCTCAATGATTTTCTTACATGTCATCTATTCCACATAATTCCCATATTTTCTTTGATGTTGCTTTTTGTGTCACATAATCACAATGCAGAAGTGAAGATGTGATAAGATGCATCCTTGTCACAGTCCAGTGACAATATCACATCAGTTGGTCTCTCCATTTTCTGTCTTTATACAGCATTTTGAAGCTTCATACAGCATCTTAACCAGTGACAGTATCTCTCTAGGAAGTCCATATTATCACAACATCCTCTACTGTGACTCTTCATGAATGAAATCAAAAGATTTGGTGCAATCTATTAAGTTCAAGATTAATCTTCACCAGTAAACCAACCCTTTTCACAATTATCTCAGGCTGAGGATGTAATCTGTACACAATCTATCTGGTCTAGATCCTGCCTGTTCAGTATACAGTTTTACATCTATGACCAGTTTGATTCTGTTCAGTAATACGCTACCAAAACCTTTTCTGGGTACTGTCAACTGTCACACCAGTTGGTTTCCAAGGCTATGTCTACATTAGCCAATTAGTCCAGATTAAGCAAGCTTACTCCAGACTAATTTAGCTTATGTCTACACTAGGCTTTGCCTAATTCAAACTAAGCAATTTCTTAGTTTGAACTAGGCAAAGCTTAGTCCAAACTAGAAAGTTCTCCTGGTTAGTCTGGACTAAGGGCTTAGTTAGAACATAGTTCAAACTAGACACAGTGTAGACATGGACCAAGGCTTAGTTCTAACTAAAAAAGTTTGAACTAAGCCATTAGTTTGAACTAGCCATGCATCCTAGTTCAAACTAAACAGTTAGTTCAAACTAGGATGCACAGCTAGTTCAAACTAAAAAGTTGTGGTTAGTCCAAATGAGCCCAGGGTTAGTTTGGACTAACCTTGGACTTCTTTAGTTCCGACTAGCAAGTCCAAACTAAAAAAAAAAAAAAAATAGATGTCATAGCCCAACTGTCTGCACAGGTTGGTTTCCTTTTCTTATAATTTACAGATCTCACCTTTCTTCCACTCCTCTTGACAGAATTCTCCATTCCCCCCCCCCCCCCCTATATTACAGAAGATTTATGTATCTTATCTAATATCAACCTCTTCCCAGCTTTAAGCATTTCATCATTGATCTTTATCTTGACCAGGTGCTTTGCTATTTTTAGTTGCTTAATTGCTTCTCTATTTCTGTTTCAGAAATTTCAAGCACCGAGATATTTAATTGTCCTCTTTCTTCATATTCCTCAATTGGTGAATATCACTGGTTGGTTGAGTACTTCATTAAAATGTTCTTGCCATTGTTCTGCTTCACTTGTTAACAATCTTCCATCTTTTGCCTTTATGATACAACTGTGATTCTTGAAAAATGATAATTTCTTACACACCTGAAACAGGTTATTAGAGTTGCTTCTCACTGTTGCTTCTTCAGCTTCAGTCACTTTTTTTGTCAAGCCATTCTCTCTTTACTTTCTGACACAGCTTCTTTACTTTCCTCTACATACACCCATCATAGCCTGTGTTATTCTTCCTGTAACAACTGTGCATGCTTTTGTTTTTTCTTTCTTCAGTCATTTTCCGTGTGCAAGGTTGTATCCATTCTTCTTTCCTTGATTCTCTTGTCCGAGTGAATTTGTAGTAGCTTCCCAAAAGACATCTCTAAAGTGAACCCATTGTTCCTCAATCTATATCATCATTCATTGAGAGCTAGATTTTAAAATCCAAGACCATTTCTTCATACCATATACAATCTCTTTTTCCTTACTTGCTTGCATTGTTAGCTTTATTCTAGCTGTTTTGCTGAGAAGATAGTGACTGCATCCTACAACAGCATTGCAAGCGATCATAGATCCAGCAATGATCTTCTCCACTATCTACTGATGGTGATGTGGTCCAGATGTTTTTCTTTAATTCCGTTGTTTGACTTCCATGTGTGTTTCCTGTGATAAGGAAAGTGTATGCTGCCAGTGTACAGATTATACATACTACACATTTTAGTAAATCTTTTACTGTTTTCCAGCCACTGCTCAGTATTGTATTTACCCATGCAGTGTTCATATCCAAGTTTGTCATTGTCAATTTTGGCTTTCATAATAACACATAATCAGAACAACATTTTAAGAATGGACCTGGTTTAGAACATCTTGCAACTTCTAGAATAAATATTTTTCTTGTTCATCATGGGCAGGGGCACAACACTGGATGATAGTGACATTAGCAATATTAGTAACTAAATGTACTTTTATAATTTGAGAATCAACTGGTTCCTGCTCCTGTAAGCTATGTCCACACTTAGGCAAGTAAATTGATTTAAGTTAAATCAATATAATTGAATTGATATAAAATTATTAAATCAATTTAAGTTAAATCAATTTAACATGTCCCCACTAGAAACTCAAATCCAACTAGCATGTCCATGGACAGGACTTAGTAGTTCAATTTAAGAGGGGCAGCACAGCCCCCTAGAAGGGCCATGCCCCCACCCAATATATAGAAACCTGGGCACCCTGGGAAGGAGAAGAGCAAAAAGTTTTAAATCAAAATAACAGTTATAAATCAAAATAACACATCCACACTGTTCTATTACAAAGTAACAGTTTTGATTTAACCATCATTTTTGATATAATATTAGGTTTTATTATATCAAAATGACTTTCCTTATTTTGAGATGAGGGAGTTTATTTCAAAACAAGGAAACCTAGTATGGACATGCAATCATTTACATTGAAATAATCAGCATTATTTCGATTTAAAGAGTGAGTGTGGACATACCCATAGAGCTTGCTGTAGTTGCCTTTTTATAGAGGAGAGCTCCAACTTGCTCTGTGAACCTCATTTTGCTTTCCTCAAGAGTATTATGATACCATCTGAATGAACTAGTTCACATAAAGTCCAACTCATTTTACTTACTTCAAGTATACCAGTATTGAACTGAGTCATTTCTCTAACTACCTGACACAGTTTCTGAGTGTACCACATGGTTCTCACATTCCAGCACTGAATCCTACTTTTTTGCTGTTAGGGATCTCTTATTTCATCTGATCAACCCTCTTCATATCTTCATTAGCACTCATTTGTTGTTGACTCAATGGGCACATCTACATTGCAAACTTTTTTTCAAAATAAGGAGGCTTATTTTGAAAAAACCTATTCTGTGGCTGGGAAAGCACTTCACTTTTTCAAAATAAGACACACAGTATCCCAAAAAAAGGAACCACTATAGCAGTTCCATTAAACCTGCTTTTCTGTCAAAATAGTGCTTATTTCAAAAAAGGCTATTTCAGAACAGCACTATTTTGGACACGGAATAGGGCTTTTTCAAAATAAACTGCGCTTGCTCTCTCTGTCTGTCTATGACCTTCTCCTGGGACAGACCTTCCTCCCAGGGTTCCTGGAGGGGGAAGAGCCTGCTCTGGCCAATGAAAGGTCAGGATTCACAGCCCTGGCCAGATCTTTCCAGAACTGGCCAGCTCAGCCCACAGACAGGGAGGCAGGCATTGCAGCACAAGGAAGCCAGAGGAGAAGCAGGTTGCCCTCATGGACACATGAGGAAATCCTGGACCTCCTGGCTGTGTGGGGCCAAGAGGACACATACACCTCACTTGGGGGCCGGCATAGGAACCACGAGATGTATGCCAGCATGTCCCGGGACATGGCAGCCAAGGGCCATAACTGGGACACTGAGCAAGTCAGGACAAAAGTAAAAGAGCTGAGGCAGGCATACCAGCGGACCAGGGAGGCAAGGGACCCCACCAGTGCCTGCTGGTACTTCCAGGAGCTCGACAGCTTCCTTGGCCAGGAGCCCAGTGGCCTCCCTGGAGCTGCCATTGATTCAGGGAAGCCCTCATCCCCTGAGGAGCTAGAGGCACAGAGCAGCCAGGAAGACCCACAGGCCACCGAGGCAGCCCCCCACACTACAGCCAGCCCAGAGGTGGCCCCTGCTGCTGCACTAGAGACCACCAGGTTGGAGGAGCAGGAGACAGCTCCCTGTGAGGAGGAGGAGAAAGGCCCCACCGAGGGGACATTTGACATAGGAGCCACAGCACCTGCAGCTGAGTTCCTCCTATCCAGTAGTTTCCCAGGACTTGGAATTGGGAGGTGGGTGAGTACGGGAGGTGGGAGGGTCCAGGGCATGCTCAGTAATTGGTATAACACTGTTACTAGCTGAGAACTGGGGATTTGTTAGGGAATTTCCTGGCCCTCCCCACCCTGGCAGGCACTTCTGGGTATGGCTGTGGATGGTGAGAGGCAGTGCAGGGGGAGGTGGAACAGGGACAGGACAGGTTGGAGGGGCATCCAAAGGACCTCCCATGGGGCTGAATGGGCTGGCATCCATGTGCAAGGGGACATAGACCTGGGGAGGCTGGCACCATGTGCAGAGATGCACGGGCAGATGAGGCAGCATGCCACTGGCAGTGCTGGCATGTGGCCTCTGATGGACCACCAGAGCATGGTATCCCGCTTGCTGCCACCCTACCTGCCATGCCCCATCCGGGGGGCGGGGCAGCACAGCAGCTCATACAACGGGCGCTCCATTCCAAATAGAAGCTTCAGGGGTGGCAAGGGGACAGCAAGTTCCCCCTGGGCAGCACAGCCCTAGAATTAATCATAGGGTTTTTTTCTTGACCTTTCTCCAGAAGTCACACCACCTGTGCCTGCTGCCCCTTCCAGGGCAACACCAGCCAAACCCTGGAGGAGGAGGAGGAGGGCGCCACAGTCGAGGTCCAAGCAATTTGAGGACCTTGTCCACCTCGGAGACCGCACCGAGCACCGGATGAACCTGTGGCTGGAGCAGGAGTTTGAGCACTGCAGGGTTGAGCAGAAGTTGTGGGCAGCACAGAACAGGCTGCTGGAGACCATGGTGGAGCTCCTCCGGGAGCAAAAACAGATGCTCCAACACCTGGAGCACCAGCAGCACTCTCGACCCTGTGCCCTGCTCCAGCACACTCCTAACTGGCGCCGGCCCAGGACTCAGGGTGGTCACCTTCAGGCCCAGGATCCCCCAGCTCCTCGCCAGTAGCTCTGCCCCTGCAGCTGCCCGCTCCCTACTGCCCCAAATGGCACCTGTCTAGACTTCCCCCTTCCCTGCAAGGCCCCACCCTCACCCCTAACCCTCCCTCACCCCCCACTGCATTGTCCCCTGTAAATAAAACCACCTGTACACCTCATTTCTGTGGTCTGTGTCTTTTATTGATAGGAAGTGCAGGGGGACTTGGTGGGGTGGTGAGAGCGGTGGTGGGGGTGGGTGTAGACAAGCACTGGGGCCTGCCTCCGAGTCTAGGCTGGAGGAACTCTCCGAATGCCCCTGCTGGCCGGGCCAGGGAACAGCAAGGGCTCAGCCCCGGAAGCAGAAGGGCGTGGCCAGAGCAGGAAGGGGCAGTATAAGAACCCAGGCGGGGAGCTCATTTGGGCCTGAGCTCGAGAGGGGAAAGGACGTGCCGGCCCAGAGGGAGCAGGCTTGGCTTGGCTAGGCCAGGGCCAGGCCTCCCAGCCAGGCCCTGGCTCCCGGAGCGCCCGGCGCTATGGGCCGCCCAGCCTCCCCGGACCCGGGGACTGGGAAGGAAGCCCAGAGGCAGCCGACTGGGGCGGGCACTTAAGGGGCCGGCGGGCCCCACTGCAGCCTCCCCACTTGGGCCCGACCCGGGGAGACAGGGAAGCGGAGGGCCTCACCCCTGACCAGACCTGTGACTTAGAGGAGCTGCCCTCCATGGAAGAGGAGCTGGCCCCTGCCCCAGGCCCCTGCGACCTGGAGGAGCTACCCTTGGCTGAAGAGGAGAGGCTGATCCCGTATGGGCCCCAGGACCTGGAGGAGCTGCCCCTGGCCGAGGAGCCACTGGAGTATCCCGACCTGCCACCCATGGATACAGAGGGGTTCGCCGGGGTCCCACAGGCCTGCTATGAAGGGGACCCTGAAGACAGCTACCCACTGTGGACATAGGTACCCCGGGCAGGAGGGCCGGACGGGGTGGAGGAAGTAGCCCAGGGAGGGCAAGACAGTGGGCCGGGGTCCCGGGCAGCGTGTTTCGGAGGCTGCCCCGCTGACCCTGTGGTAGGCCACCCTACCCCTGTATAGGGCCCTGGGCTGAGACGCAGTGGAGCGGGTGGGCCTGCGTCTCCCTTCCCCCAACTCTCCTCCCGTGGATCCTAGCCGAAGGAAGCACTACGGGAACCCCGAACCGCTCAGACTTTGCAGTTGCCCGCCCCGCCTGGGGGCCGGGCCTTCAGAC